>RJWH01000896.1:172815-531094 GCA_004363575.1 Solenodon paradoxus
AAACTGGGCCTACTAGGAGTCACTCAGAGGGGAACAAAGAGCCCACCTAGCGCGATCAGGATACAGAACTGAGGAAGAGGGACTAGGTGCAAGTCAGAAGGAGGTGATCTGAGTCAAGGTAATATGAGCAAGAGCCCCCAAAAGGAAATTACACAGGGAACTACCATAACTGGAAGACAGCTGGAGGAATCCTGAACTCTCATCCTTCCCACTATATTGATGCAGAACCACATAAACTGCTCACCCCCAGGATTAAAGGGAGAAAGAGAGTCTCCCAAAAGGGAGGGTATTTTAGCACTACACACTACCTCCACCCTGTGAGTGGAGAATGAACTGCAGCCTAAATACTGATTGTGGGCCAGCAACAAAATGGTAGTTATTGTTCAGAGCTGAAACACTGGCAGAAAGCTCTGCATCACCCACACAAATACAAAAAGCGGGGAGGAGGAAAGGAGAATAAAAATATGGGTGGTTAGAATGAGTGTAAGACTAATGCACTTTCAAATAAAAATTGGAAATAAACAGAATTCTTAGTACATACATCAAGATAACCTCAAAATACATCTCCAGGGAAAACAAAATGAGAAACCAATCAAAAAGTACCTACATCCAATCCACCTAAGAAGAGAAAGAGAAGAACAAAAGCACTGTATGGAACAACATACAGAAGACAAATTACAAAATGGCTATAAATAGTCAATAATCACCCTAAACATTAACGGATTGAATTCACCAAACAAATGACACGGAGTGGCCCAAAAAGTGGATTGAAAAACATAAGCCACCCTTCTGATACATTCAGGAAACTAACCTTCTTTCAAAAGATTAACATAGGCTCAAAGTCAATCACTGGAAGACAATCCTACAGTCAAATGGAAACCAAAAAAAGCAGAAACAGTTATACTTATATTGGATAAATCAGATGTCCACTAAAAAGCATAACAAAAGACAGAGATGACCATTATATAATAACTAAGGGGTCGATCCAGCAGAAGTCATAACACTTATTAACATAAATGCACCAAATGAAGGAGTATGAAAATATATTAAACAAGTATTATTAGAACTGATGAGAGAAACTGAAAGCAACACAATGACTGTGGGAGACTTCGACACCCCACCTACAACAATGGACTGATCAACCAGGCAGAAAATTAACAGGGAAAGAGCAGTTTTAAATGACCATTTGGAACAGTTAGGCCTAATAGACATAGACCAAACACTGCATCCAAAGACTACAGAATTCACATTCATCTCAAGTACACATGGAACATTAAAAGGATAGATTGTATGTTGGGACGCATAACATGTCTCAACAAATTTATAAGCATTTAAATCATATCCAGCATCTTCCTGACCACAATGGCTTAAAACTAGAAATCAGTCACAAAAAGAAAGCAAGAAGACCACAAATTAATTGGAGAATAAAAAATATGTTTCTGAATGACTCTTTGTAAAACTGGAAATCAAAAAGGAACTTAAAAAAAAAAAATCAGAGGCCAATGAAAAGGAAGACACAAGCTACCAGAATCTATGGGATACAGCAAAAAAAGTACTAAAAGGGAAGTTCATTACAATCAAGACCCACCTCAAGAAACAAGAAAAATCACGAATAAACAATCTAACCCTATATTTAAAGCGACTAGAGAAAGAAGAGCAATTAAGTCCGAAACAGCAGAAAAAGGAAATAATCAAAATTCAAGCAAAAATAAATGAAACAAAACAAAAAGATAATCCAGAAGGTGAATGAATCTAAAAGCTGGTTCTTCCAAAATAAATGAACAAAATTGATAAACCACTGGGTAGACTCACAACAAAAAAAAGAGAAAACTCCCATAACTAAAATCAGAAATGAAAGGGTAGAAGTCACAACAGACATCACAGAAATACAAAACATCTAAGAGACTACTATGAACTCCTCTATGCCAACAAAGTAGACAACCTTGAGGACACGGACAGATTTCTAGAAAAATACAGTCTACCGAGACTAACCAAGAAGAACTGGAAAATCTGAATAGAACAATCATAAGCAAGGAAACTGAAAGGTAATCAAAATTCTCCCAAAAAATAAATGTCCAGGATCAGATGGCTTTTCCACTGAGTTTTACCAAATCTTCAGAGAAGAATTAATACCTATCCTCAAACTCTTCAAAAATACTGAAGAACAGGGTACACTTCTAAATACTTTCTATTAGGCTAACATCACACTGACACCAAAAGCTGATCAGTGTCACCAAGAAAGGAAATTACAGACCAATATCTCAAATGAACATAGATTCAAACATTCTCAACAAAATTTTAGCAAACCGAATCCAACAGTGCATCAAAAAGATCATACAACATGATCAAGTGGGATTTATCCCAGGGATGCAAGGACGGTTCAACATACGTGAATCTATTAATGTCATATATCATATGGAAAGGAACAAGGAGTAAAAACACATGATCTTATCAACAGATGCAAAGAAAACTTTTGACAAGATCCAACACCCATTTATGATAAAAACCCTGCATAACATGGGGATAGAAGGTACAAACTTCAACATAATAAAGACCATATACAATAAACCCACAATCAACATCATAGTAAATGGAGAAAAATTTAAAGCATTTCCTCTAAAGTCAGGAACTAGGCAAGCTATTTAGTCTCACCACTGTTATTTAATTATCACACTGGAGATCTTAGAGCAATTAGGCAAGAAAAAGAAATACAAGGAATCCAGATTGGAAAGGAGGTAGTAAAACTATCATCATTTGCAGATGACATGATCATATATAGCAAACCCTAAAAACTGTCAAAAAATTACTATAACTACGCAACAAATACAGTAAAGTGTCTGGCTAAAAAAAATCAAGGCATAAAAATCCGTTGTTTTTGTATGCAAAGAACATGCTAGAAGAAAACAAAATCAAGAAAACCATGCAGTTTCATATAGAAGTAAAAAATCAGATATCTTGGAATATACTTAACAAAGAAGGTGAAAGATCTGTACAATGAAAACAAGTCCTTCTTAAAAGACACAGAGATGGAAAGACATTCCCTCTTTACAGTTGGGAAGAATCAACACTATTAAAATAAGCAACTTAACTAAAGCAATATACATATTAATTCAACCCCCATTAAAATCCCCTGGGTTTATTTCAAGGAAATAGAACAAAAAAAAATCTTAAAATTTATATGGAACAACAAAAGACCCCAAATAATCAAAACAATTATCAGAAAAAAATAACGAATCCAGAGGGATTAGACTTCCAGATATTGAGCTATATTACAAAGTAATAGTGATCAAAATGGTATGGTACTGGGTACTGGGATAACAGAGGATAACGTAACAGTGGAACAGAACTGAATCACCAGAAACTGACTACTATCCAAAAGTCTGGAAACAACAAATATTGTCAAAGATGTGGAGAAAAGGGAATACTTTTACACTGTCAGTGGGAGTGCAAATCGGTACAGCCCCTTGGAAAACAGTATGGAGATTCTTCAAAAAGTTGAAGATGAAAATCCCATATGATCTCATCATTCCACTTCTGGTCATTTACCCAAAAGATATAAAAAAACTGATTTGCAGAGATTTATGCACACCCATGTTTATTGCAGTCCTATTCACAATAGCTAAGACCTGGAAACTACCTAAGTGCCCAATGTCAGATGAATGGATAAAGAAGATGTGAGATGGTGTATGTGTATATATATAATGGAATACTACACAGCACTTAGGAGAGATGAAGCCCTGTCATTTGAATCAACTTGGACAAATCTAGAGAGAATTATGCAAAGGGAAATAAGTTAAAAGAAGAAAGATAGATAACAGATGATTTCACACTTAGGCGGAATGTGAATAGACAAAGGAACAGATGAAACAAAACCAACCCTTGGTGACTTGCAATATTGAACTGAGGTTACCAATACAGAATGGGATGAGGGCCTGGGGATGGTAAGCAGTGTTGGCTCCACTGGACAATGGTGAAGAACACTTAGTGATTTGGTGGAGAGCAGAGTATATTGATACAGATCTGTGGAATGGGAAAACTGCACATACGGGGACCTTACACATATGAGTCTATTTTAATTTTTTAAATAAAGTCACTACAATAAAAAATTACAACAAAATGATTAAATCAAAAAAAAATCTTTTAATGTTTCCTCTGAGTTCACAGGACTCTCAAAGACACAGAGGAAACAGTCCCAAATACTTAAGGAGGCACCTGTCAGAAGTTTACTCCCTGAAGCTGATCACTGTTTTGACTTCAGGAGGAACTTTGGCGAGAATGTGAACAAAACTTCTCTCTCATGCATTTAAGAAGTTCACACCAACTGAGGAAGGAAAGTAGCGCACATTCACAAATGAGAAGAAAAAGGATGAGAATTATACAACTTTTATGTAGCATAATGTTGAAGGGCATATCTGAGTAATGTCTCTTCTTAAAGATATCCATGCCCTAATCCCAGGAATCTATCACATTAAGTGGTAATGGGAATTTTGCTGATGTATTTAAGTTAAAAATCCCAAGAATGAGATGGGACAATAGAAGTAGAAACTAGAGTGTTGAAGGAAGAGGCCAAGGTATGCCGACAGTCTCTAGAAACCAGAAAAGACAGGGGAACATGCCCTCCTCTTAAAGCCTCCAGAAGGAACACAGCCCTGCCAACACCTTTAGTTCCTTAAGACTCATTTTGAACACATGACTTCAAGAACTGAAGAGAACAAATTTGTGTTATTCGAAAGTCACTTAAGTTTGTGGAAATTTGTTACAGCACCAACAGAAAATTCATATGAAGTCTTTCCATCAAGGGTCTCAAAGGTGAAGCAAATACAGCTGACCCTTGAATACCATGGGTTGAACTGCACAGCTCCACTTATATTTGGGTTTTCTCGACACCTCTCCTTCTTTACCTCAGTCTTGTCAACATGAAGATGATGGGAATGAAGACTTTCATGATGATCTATTTATGATTTTTGTAACATTTTTTTCTAGCTTACTTTATTCTAAGAATGCCATATACGATACATGTAACATATAAAATAAATATTAGCCAACTATTTGTGCTATCCATAAGGGTTCTGGTCAATAGAAGACTATTAATAATTAAGTTTGGGGGAAGTGAAAAAGCATACATGGATTCTTCACTGTTCATGGACATTGATGCCTCTAGTCCCCTAGCTTTTCAAAGGTCGACTGTTTTATAAACCCTCTCAACATCATAGAAAAGATAAAGAAAATGGAGAATGGAAAATGCTGCAGTGTCTCATCTTAGACTAAATTCAATAAATAGCAAAACAGGGAAGACAATAACAAATTTAATACCCAGAGAGAGACATGATCTTCCCAACTCCAAAAATGCAGCTCCTGGTGGACTCCCAAGCTTCATTTGAGTGATATATTCAGATACTATCTGTAGGCGAGTCCAAGCATTTCACTTTGGCAATTTCTCAGGATCACAGTGAAAGAAGATGGTGGTCCACCCTTGGTTATTCTCATTGCCGTGATAATAGTGTCCATGCAATGAGGTCAGCGACACAAAAATTGGTATCAACGGACTCCACAGCCAGGAGCATCTAACCCCACATCATATAAAAAAGGAAGTGCACTGATATTCACCGCAGAGATGAAGAGATGAAATTCTCTTACCTCCAAGAGTAGTCAAAGTTTGTGCTGATGTATACCGAAGAAAAGGGAACAAGCAAAGTCAGGATGCAAACACACCTGTATCACTCACATCCCCAAGCAGATAAGCAGACTAAGAACTTCAGGGAGTGCCAAATGTAGTTCTCTGCATCATTCCCAACTTGCAGATCCCTGGCAAACACATTTAAATGCTATTATCAATAACATCACCTTCTAAAATAAACACCTTTTCATTTGTGAATTTTTCTCCATTTTGACCATGTAAAACCTGCAAATTAAACATACACCAGGAGACAAAGGCAGCAAGGCAGACAATCTCCAGCTAAGAAATTTGAAATATATATACATATATATTTATTTATGGAATAGAAAAAATCAACCTTTGATGAAATAATTGCTTCTGCTGTTATTTTTTTGCTATTGCTTCAGAAATGTTCTGTCTCTCTCTTCCTTTCTTGTCCTTATAGCAAGGTGCCCTGCTGCTGTGCAGATGAAAGGTCCAGTCTTTTTAAAATTTCATGCAGAGCTCTTCACAACATCGAAGCTTTAAAGGCCCATGGCAAATTCAACATATTGTTATGCTTGATGGAAGGAGATAAAAATTACATGCAAAATATACTGTACATTCATTGTCTGGAAATCCGATAGTTAGAATTTCCTATATTTTACTAACCAATATGGATATATATATATATATATATATATATATATAGTAAGATTTCAATATTTAGAAAAATAAAAGATGCCCATGGAGTGAGTATTGTAGCAAAAATAAGAATGAAAGTCAAATCACCTAAGGTTAGATTAGGGTCCTGGGAGGTATAGTTTTATTCATAGTTTTCCCAAATTGTTTTAGATAGAAGAAGCATATATCAAACACTGTAAAGGATACAAAGGGCTAAAAGAAGATTTTCTAAAACTCGTGCATATCATGGGGTTCTTTGTCCCAAGTCATCTTTATTTTTCTATCTCCACAATGAGGAATGATTGATTTTTTATTTTTATGTATAAAATTATCTCCCCCAAAAGACATTAAGAGCTAGAGCCGAAAAACTGGAATGGAGAACATGGTCATTTCAAACGCAAGTTTATCCATCTTACTTTCCAAGATTTAATTATAATAGGCGAATCTTAAAGTTGATTTTAAATTCACAAGTTAAACATCATTAGCTCCATGTCTAAATTTTAGGTTTGTGTTTTATTGTAACTATCTTTATCTGATCCCATTTCGCCAGATTCAGTCATTTATATTCACTACTCACTACTTTCAAACAGGTATTGGCCGTCTACCACACACCAAGCACTGCAGTAGGTATGGAATGAATAAACATAAAGATGTGGTCCCTGACTCAAGGGGGCTTACAAGACAGTAGGAGACAAGCACAGTAAAAGGAAATGTGATAAGCCCTTAAAAGGTCTATGGCAAAAGTAGGAATACCAGGGTAACACAAAGAGTACCTGACTGGTTCCCCCTGGAGGAAGAGAAAGATTGTATCTGGCAGTTGATCCTTGGGCAGAAGCTTGGACACCACCTGGGTGCTGAGGAAAGAAACCAAGGAAATGATAATAGAGCTGGGCAAGAGGGAGCAGATTTCAGAAAAATCAAGAGTACAGAATCCACAAGACTTGACTGCTGATTAAGAGCATGAGAAGAGTATAGGACAAATTCCAGGTTTCTAATATTGGTATCATTCACCGGTTATTTACTACTGAATAGGTATTAGACTCTGTTCTAAAATACTGGGGACACGACAATAAACAAATTGTAAAAGAATCTCATTAAACTCAAGACAAACAGAAACTAGTCAATGTCTAAGTACTAGCAAAATCCGATAAGTGCTCTGAGGAAAATAAACTAGGAACAGAGAGTAGGTCTAGAGAACTGCAACACAGCAGATGGGATAAATCACATAGGCAGACAAGCAGGGCCAGATCACAGAGAATTTATGGGCTGGCTTTTGTTCTCAGTAGAATGGAAAATTCTGGCAGCTCTTATGCATAATGACAAAAGATGATCGGGAAAACAGGTTAGGAAATAAAAAGGAACCAGAGACAACAGCTCAAAGGATCTGAACTGGAGATGACGGTGACTGGGACCAGGCAAAAAGCAATGCAGCCAAGGCAAGTTGGGGACTTTCAGGGTCCCATGTAGACGTGGAGCTGACACGTCTGCTAATGGGCTGGTTGTGCAGAGTGAGGAAAAGAGATCAAATTTGGCTTTAGGACTGGCTGAATAACGCAGAGGAGACAGGTAAGACCAGGTTGGGGTGGGTAAAAGCAATCAGATGGAGGAGGGAAATCTAAAACTGTTTGGAGCATGTTGGGTTTGAGATATCTCTTAAACATCAGTGTGAAGGCCAAGTAGATAGCTGGTTATATGAGGCTGGGTCTCAGAGGACAATCAGAACTGGATATTAATTTGGAAGTCTCTTGATATGTAGATACAAAGTCTTGGGGCTCCATAAAATCATGCTGAGGGAGCAGGAAGAGAGGACCGTCAATAGAAAAGAGCTCCCTGGGCCTCTTCCACACTTAGAGGTTGACCAGAAAAAGAAACCAAGTTCTGCAAAAGAGACCAAGAAGCTGCAGCCCCAAAGGTAAGCTGGACACCAGGAGAGTATGAGGTCATAAAAGCCAAAGGGTTGGTGTTTCAAGAAGGAGAGAATGGTCAGCTATGGGGAGAACATTTGAAAGACCCAACAATACAAGAACATAGAAGAAACCAGTGGACTGGGAATCATTAAGATTGTTGGAAACTTTGAAAAGTTTCCGTGGAGTTGGGAGGACAGAAGATCTACAACTATCTTGAGAAGAGAATGAGCTGTCAAGAAGTAGAGACAGCTGGTGTCAGCAACTTTAATGAATAAGGTTCATTTTACCAGGCAGCCAAGAGACGGGTCTATAGCTGAATGGGGAGATGTGAAGTCAAGGAAGACAGATGGCGGAGCACAGTTTCTGTGCAGACAATGTCCATTCTGTTAGAGAGGCAGGAACTGATGATACAAAGAAGAAAAACCTTAAGAAGGCAAGGAAGGTGTGGTATAGCGTGTAAGAAGGAGACAGACACAACCTTTTTTATAACAATGAAAGAAATTTCCAAATTTAGGAAGTTTGAATATATACTATATTACATGATTATTACTGAATGAATATTAATTTTCTTAGCTGTGAAAATGAAAATATAGTCATGTAATAAAATGGTTTTCTCCTAGGCAATGCTGAAGCATTTCGGGCAGAAGAGACATGATACCTGCAACTTATTTTCCATGATTTTAGAAAAAAGGTAGGTGGATAGAATAGACCGATAAAGTATATGCAGGAAAATGGTAACAAGTGGCAAATCCAGGAGGTGCTGGTTTGGGTGTCCGCTGTGCATTCTTTCAAACTTCTCCACTAGCATGAAATTTTTCCAAATAACATTTGCATGGAGGGGCATTTCAAAGGCCTGGGATGAGCTCCCTCCCCTCTAGACCTTCTAAATCAGAATGTGCAGGTTTTTATGAAATCTCCATGCTGATGCTGATTAGCAGCCAGATTGTGATTTTGATTATGTCGTGCTGCATACGAACCACTCTAAAGTTCACTGTCTTAACACCACAGCCACTTCACTTGCTCATAGCCCGTGGGTCAGGAACTCAGACAGGGACTCAGCTGGGACTGCAGGATCCCAGGCCATCTGACTGGCATGCCTGAGCCTTGGAGCTGGCTGGGGCTGCCCCATGTGACCTCTTCCCAAAAGGCTAGTTTGCACTTCTTACAGGTGGGTGCCCCTCCGTGGAAACAGAAGCTACGAGACATGGACTTGAAAGTGCAGAACATCACTTTCATCACAGTCTACCAGTCAAAGCAGATCACAAAGTCAGCCCAGGTTCAAGATGGCAGAGAAAAACAGAACTATACAAGTCTTGATGGGAATAGCAACAGCACTGAATTAGAACGGGGGTGTGGAGGAGGGAGGTGAGATTCACTAGAGGCTGTTACTATAACAATCTACCACAGATACCCATTAAATTAGACAATCAACTTAGTAATATAAACCCCAACTTAAATAATACAAGCTGGTGTTACACCATAATTATCTTGTCCACATCAAAATGTTTCTTCTAAAACTGTTTGAAAACAATTCATTTTCTTAATTTGGAAGAGGCTGTTAATTTGCTCAAGAGACCATCAGTATTATAAAAGTAAAACTCAATCTCTCCCACTGATTCCCAGTCTCTCAGACTCAGACGCAGTTCACACTAGTTCAATAAGCTGAGGGATGAGAGAAGAGGTTCTACAAGAGTTCCAGAAAGTTCTCAGCAAACTCTGACACATGGAAAGCAGAGCTGGGATAGGGAAGCTCTCTTTGTATACAGAGTAGCCTTTTCATCCTCTCCCCACCCAATGGGTGATGACAGAGACCATACCTACAGCCAAGAGTTCATCAGCTGCTGACCCTGTCAACAGAGCTGGAGGATTTGGAATGAGAGTAGGGTAGGGTAGGGCCAGGACTTCCCAAAGAAGAGTGACAGAGATGGGAGCCATGGTCTAGCTCTTGCCCTCATGATCAGAACTAACAGAGTAGCTGAGTCTGAATTAACATGAGCTTTAGCAGCTGTATTTGGCAGACTTATTAAGGTATATGTGGGACAGGTCCTTACTGACGCATTCCTGTCCAGAAGGGCTCTGCACACAGGATCCTCACTATGGAAAAATTCTCATGTCCGCTTTCAACATGAAAAAGCAGCATTAGACACTAGTTCTAGAGAATTATTAACAAATGCACAAGCCTGATCCTTTCTGTTCCCCTTGTGACTTGAGGTCCTATTCACATCAATCACTCTGTCATGGAACCCCTGGAGTTGTGCAGTATGACAACCCGAGAGTCAGTGCTAGATTTGAACCCAAGTCCTTGTGGTTGTAAAGCCTGAGCTGCCTGCACTCCAGTAAGCAGTGATAACACTGAAGGGTCACAGAAATTAAAGAACCAATTCACTGGGACAGGAGGACTTTGATTTTCTAAAAGGTTCCAGCAGCCACCCAGAGAAGAGGAGGAACAGGAGTGGAGAGCACGCTGGCTCTGGTTCTGCTGTTCTACCATGAACAAGCTGGTGACCTGGGTCAAGACACGTCTCTGCGCTGGGCTCCGAGAGTCTTCATCTGACGCGGGAAGTGTCTGTTAGAGCAGATTTTACTCTGAAGACCAAGCTGGACTGCATGTGCTCAGGCACACCAATGTCAGGAGCACTTCAACAGCCAGAGGAGGATCCACAGTGAAAACGTCACCATCCATTTCAATGTCCTTTATAAGAGCATATACTTCATATTTCTAAGTTTTCACTTTGTCCTATGTCATCCAAACTACTTCCACTTGAGATATTTACTTTAGTTTCAAACGTATTCTCATTCACATTTGTGTTTTCAGGGTCTGTATGTTGTGTTCAATCACTGAACTTATAAAACAGGCAGGACTATTGTCCCTTCTCCAGCTCAGGCATCAGACAGAGTTGTAAGCCTTGGCATTTTTCCTGAAATATCCTCTGAAGTCCTTCTCTGCCTAATTCTCCCAAATCTTTTTCTGTTTCTATTAGTAAAATATTAAGACTAATAACTTTGACCACCCCCCCCCATGAAACTGACAACAGAAGACATTCTATAGCTGATAGGTTCTGCAAAAAATAATATTCACATGCAAATAGCTTGTACAAAATTCTAATTAAATTAGGGAGCAATGGACTAGGCGCTATTTCTTAAAAAGTCTCCTTTAAGTTAATCAGATAATAAAGAACACACACGGAATCACAGAAATAGAATGTACCCTCAAGTTACATCACAAGGAGGGGGGAAAAATCTCTCTAGGATAAGAAATTCAGGTTTATTTTATCTTAAATCAGACCAAGGGGATTTAGGTTACTTTTTTAATCTACTCGTGCATAATGATCTCTGAGATTAATCATACTGTTTAATAGAATATTATTATTAATTAGACATGTCATTGCTTCAGGCAGAGAATTATTGAAAAGTTAAAAAAAAAAAAAGGCCTATATTCCAAAGGCTCACAAGAGAAAGATTTCCATTTCTATCACTGCACATCTCTTTCAGTTTCAAGTCTCAGTGGAAATTCCTCAAAGAATTCAGTCCTTGTAACACTAACATTTAGAAGTGCTTCCCATTTTAAAAGATAGCTGAAGGAATCTGCTTTATAAGATATTTTCAGTGTTATGTATAAGCCATTTACACTTTGGTGGGCATGTGGGTTTGGAAGACAATCCTGTGTTATCCAGATTTTTATCATTTTTCTATTTGGGGGTCTTAGGACCGAGGCATGGAGGACAACTGGGTCATCGGTTTTATCCACAGGCTGGCACCCTCTAACATGTTCTCACTGCTGCTTACTCCTCATCCCCATAAGCACCCTGTGTTATGTCTTGGCCACCCAAGCCACACAGAAAAACTCTCCTATTCCCTCTCTTAGGCCAGGATTCCATGGGGTTCTTTCCAACACCTACACAGACATGCAGGAAACGTATTTCTTTCCAGAGCTCTAGCAAAAGAACAAGGGCACAGTATCGGCTGTCCCTAGATTCCTCAAACTTATGATCTGACAGCCCAGCCAACCTCACCTCCAACCTCCCTTCTACCTCTAGCCTCCTCACTTGGCACTTCCAAGCAAATGACAGCATTTTCTATTTCATCACGAAAACTAGGGGCTACCAGAGCAACGTCCTGAACTTCTGGTATACCCACCAATGAATTTTTTCCAGATGTACAAAGTTGCCCATATCTCTGTCTTCCTCTTCATGAATCTCCCTCCACAAATTGCCTTCTTCTCTTGTATCTTCATCCTATTCACGTGACTCATGACCTTCAATTTATAAAATACGTAGCTGGATTAAAATACACATCTGAACCAAGAACCACATACGAAGTTCTCCCCGGGCCCTTTTTTTATTAACTCTCCTCTTCCCTTCTCAACTAATCATCTTCAAAATAGAAGAGGAAGAATGTTTCAGGCAATAAGAAGAGTACTGCATAGAACCTGGGACGGAAAAGAACATGACCCTCCATGAAACATGAAAAGTCTTGGTAATGGAGAATCACGAAGGAGTGGTGGGAAGGTGACACTGGCCTTAGGAGTCATGAAAGACCTTAACCTACATTACAGAGGATTAGATAAGAATGTTTATTAAGTGCCTAGTGCATGTAATAAGATGTAGCTGTGACTATTTTAAACAGATGACCCTGACTTTCTTCTAACTTCACCAGAGGACACCCTCAAGGCTACAGAAATGAGAAGCATCCCTTTGTTCCTGGACTTGGAAGTCTAACTGCAGAATGAGCTCTCAAATTCACACAGAAGTCTCACCTGCAAGGGCTTACAAACAGTAATGGATACACATAAGATATATGTAGCACAATCAGGGGGCATTACACAGGATCCTGACCGGTCCCCTGGGTCCTCACTGCCTGGTAGCCTCCTCAGAGATACCTCTTTCCATCCTGATCACTCTGGAGTGTCCCCTACTGGAGCTCAGCTGGAGGAACTCATCTGCTCCGGCACTGTTGGGGGTCAGTGGGGTTTCCCATTTTTGCAGATTGGCCTCATCTCAGCCTTTCATTCCTGCTTCTGAATAATGCAAAAGGGGCTTGAAGAATGCAGTCATTCCTTCTCTCACCTGACAGCCTGATTCTCAAAATGACTGTCTCATTGCAAGTTCCCCAGAACTTCACTTGACACTCAATGCTGAGCAGTGACTTGTTCATCCAAATTTTGCTCTGCACTTGTGCCCCAGCACACTCCTTTACAGGAATAACCTATCTGCTTATTTTCATGGGGGTGGCTCACACACACTTTCCATTAAAATAATTTAGCTAATCCCAACCTTTATTTTCTATTTCTCTATTTTCTACTTCCCTAAGTGACAGGGTCACCACTAAAAATCTAAGTCTAAAAACCCTCATGCCATCAACCACAATCAAAAATGACTACTCCTCCCCATGGTGCAGGTGGCTAAGGTGCAGGCTGCCTGCTGTGGACCTGGGTTTGAGATAGAGGGAGGAGGAGGCAAAAAAGAAAAAAAAATTGTTTAATATTATACTGAATATAAAATGCAAGGTTTAGGAAAAGAAATTGGTAAAGGTATACACACAGGTTTTCAAAATGATGTGATGATGTTTTATATCTTTTCAGACATATGTTTATAATTTAAAAGAAATCTACCTTTCATGTACTAATCATTTTGACTCTAATGAAAATGTATAAACCATAGCTATTATACCAAAATAACCAAATGGAGAGTGAATCTATGGGCCCTCCCCCACCTCATCTCCACCACCAAAAATGGGATCATAAACTACGCAATAGTGGAAGTTAACGGAATGTTCTGCAGGGTCCAACAATTTCAACAGCCTCGGAAGGATTTCATGTGGCAAAATCGCAAGAATCTGCATCACAAAGTTCAGCTACAGCAGGATCATCTCTAAATCTCCCCCAGTGAAAGACCTGTGAGGCGGTCCTTTGTTTGGACCCTGGTGGGCTCTAAAGGTAAAGATGAACTAGGAATCTGGACAGAGAGGAAGGGGGAGGCGGGAAATAGCACCTTTTCAACATACTTAGATGGTCTCCTCACCTCTCTGATCCCTCTTTTGATGATCACAGAAAGAGAGAGATAAAGTTTTTTGAATGTCATTTTACACTTACAAACCGAAGAAGAGTTTAAAACCTGGCTCTTTCAGCACACCCTGGGGGAACAGCGGTTGGGACAGCCACCTGCAGCTGGTGCAGTCCACATACACCCCAAGAAGCCAGTTCATGTCCCAGGGCCGGGGAGGAGCAACCAAGGACAATAACTAAGTAAAATAAATGAAAAGTGCTTTTTCCTCCTCTCTCCCCCTGCCTGCCTGCTTCTGCTCACCTTCATTTCTGCTTGCACCTTTTCTTTAAAAAAAAAAAAAAAAAAAATTGCATTTTTGAAGGTAATATTGGGGTCTTTGATTTCCTTGAAAAATAACTTCCAAAAAAAAGGAGACCTTGCTTGAGTTGTGGCAGGTGCGACATTAGTGCTGCCAGAGGGGCATTTACCATTTTAAGACCTGTGGATGCTTCTAGAAAAATGAAGTTAATAAAGATATGGGGGAAGTAAATGTACTTTTAGGCCTCTCCCTCTTTGTATCTAACTTGCATGTGCAATTTTATGCAGATTTATTGAACATTTTCTCATGAACTCATATAAGACCTGAAAATATTACAGAGCAAATAAAAAATTCTCCTTCTCTGAAACTAATGCCCAAATAAAGCAGTTTAGTGTTTCTTCGATTGATCATTTTTTTTCCTAAAGAGCAAGTTGTGGAAGTTTATTATTGAAAAAGAAATTTTTTCATTATATTTTTGAATGACTAGGAATAAAAGAGTTATAATGAAATTTTCTTGGAGCTTTAACATTATAATTTATCATGACTCTAAAAATGTACACACGTATATGAAATCTATATTTTACAAGATCATGTATTTTAAATTATACACAAAAGAGACACATGCACATACCGGAAGATGATTAAGCTTTACAAATCAGCTCACATGTATTTTCTCTTTGTCTTTCTTTTTTCTTTTACAAAGACGCCTGCTTTTGTATTCAGACTATGCCTGATCACCGGGTAACCTAAGACATACTTGCTTTAATAACTTTTACACATTCATAAATATTTTTAAACCCCATAAATGTTTAACATTAGGGTAGCCTATCAAAGTGCTATTCTTCTCTCGGTAAATAAACCATTTCTAATCTAAGACTCCGGGGGTGGAGGAGGTATTGGAGCAACTCAAGTCCCTCTGGCCCGTGAATCAAAGGACATTCCCAGACATTAACTTTCCTTTCCAAATGTGAGAAACACATCAAATCTATATCTTCTAATAAGATGCTTTCCTCATGTTTCCTTGGGGTAAAGTCTGTCTAGGACATTCCTCCTCACACTGTGCTGTGGAATTCTTGGTCAACACTGTCATTTTTCCTTCTGCACAGGACTGCTCTCTGGAAGGAAGCCAGAGTCGCCGTGGTATCACTCACTCAGCCAAGGCTCACCACGCCCAGCTCAGGGAAAAAAAAAAAAAAAAGTGAGCTATAATGTAAAAGGAAAAAGATTTTATATATATATATATACATACATATATAAATTATACATGGACACACACACACAAGCCTCCCATCACACTGCTTCTAGAAAACAAAACAAAACAGATAGTTCTCACTGTCTGTGTTTTGAAAAGAAGACAGGCTGTGAAAAAAGACATACGGCACAGGATTAAAACATGCACTTTCAGGACGGCAAAATGTTCTACAGCTTAAAAATGTCTCCCCCCAAACCCAAGTGGCCATCTGGATCCATAATTAGGAGTGAAATGATAAGGGAATTTTCAAGTCAAACTTTCCTTGGGCTGCAAAACGCAGTGGACTTAAACGGGATGGGGCGCGTGGGCCTGGGACGTCTCTGGGCAGCCGCGTGGCAGGGGCATGCGGGGTGTGGGTTAGCCATGCTGGTTATATGGAAGCCCGTGTCACATCTGCGTCATCTCTCTCACTTCTTTTCTGCCATGCCTCTCACCAAGCTGTGCCAACTGATTCTGTCTGGAGCTGTCAATAATTTTTCGATATAAACATCCTCTTTGAATCCATCTTTTGCCACCTGCATTGTTCCACCTCACTTCCTTTTAGCAGCACTAACTACTTCGAGAGGACAGCTGCCACTGAAAACATGATGCTGAAGCAATCATTTGGTTCTGTGCACACATTTTAATTTCATGCCCTACAGGGGGGAATCGCTATCGGCCTTAAACAAAAATTGAGTCTTTAATGCTTTATTGTTTTACACAATTTATCTTTCAGTCTATTAGCTCAGAAAGATGGAAGGAAAAGGAGGAAGGAAGGGAGGCAAGGGGGGAGGGCAAAATCTGTCGGCACTGGATATTCAAGAGACACTTAATCTCCAAATCAGAGCACTGCAAACAGTGCCCCAACTGTCTCTTTATGAAAACAAACTGAATTTGTCAAATGTCTCCTCACAGCATCGCCGGCAGTTATGCCAGTGCAGCGAGGCCTCACGTGGTAAGTCAACCCTGTTGTGACTGCCAGGAGAGAGAGGCGGTCCGTGTTTGACACCACCGGTTTCGATGGTTTTTGTAGCATGGGCTATTAATTTAAACCTCAAAGAACAGAAAAAAGGATGAAAGTGAGGTAAGGGCAGGAGCCAGCGGGGAGCAATGAAGAATCACACTTCTGGTGGCAAGAGAACATCTGCACAGGTATGTATGGTCAGGACTGGCCTCCAACCTGCTCCATGGGCTTTGTCTCCCTTGTCACGGGTGTCGTTTTCTTTACAGTCTGTGCTCTGGCTGAGACAGGAAGTGAAACATGGGTCTTTCCCTTTCCTCCCTGTCTTTGTGAGGGTCTGAAGGCATGAGTCCATCATCACAGAAAGCCGCAGCCCAATAGCGCTATGTCTGATAATTAGGGTCTGTGATTAGCATCCAGAGGAGGGAAAAAGCCAAGCATAACTGCTCAGAAGATAAAAAGCACTGAAAATCCCCCACTCTAGAAGCTTTTATAAAAGGGAAAATATATTTGAAAAAGAATGTATGGAAGGTAAAGCACTTCTTGCCATAAAGATGCTTTTGAAAAATTGTTTTTACAGCCCAGGCTTTCCTGCCCTCTTGTGGAGGAAACACAGCATTCTGCATCCAAATGAAGATAATGATGCGTTTTTAAACCGCAGGTGACTTCTCTGCTATATGTGATTTACTATCAGGGTGAGAAGTTCTCACAACTTTGCTAGCTGTTAACTGTGTACCAAAATAAGACAAAATCTGAATAACAAAGCAGAGCTAAGTCAGATGTTAGATGGCAAGAAGTCACCTAATTTCGGACAAGGGGAGAATTGCAATGATTCATTTTTAATGACAGACATATAAGTAGGTATATTTTAAATAACTAAGAAAAAAGGGAGATTGAGAGAGTGAGCAAACTTTTCAGAGTCAGAAAGGCTTGGCCCTGTTCCCATCCTCCTACCAAAAGAATCTGGCCGTCATCTCTCTCGCTGGGGTTGTCTCTGTACATTGTCACATGGGCAGGACCAACCTGGGACCTTCAGCAACTCCTATAAAATCAGAGAATTCCCCAGTTGCTCTGTTACTTTCAAAGAAATTTTGTAGAAATTTAACTGGACACAGAGAAGCGGGAAGTGGGGATCCAGAGTCCCACACTCAACGCCAACTCCAACCGAAGGTCAACTTACACTGAGGTGTAAGCACAAATCAGTCCTAGCCATAAACAAGAAGATGCTCAATTTCATCTGCATGTGTGTGCTCTTCTAAAAGTATCACAGGGAAAGGGTTCCACTAAAATCCAGGTTTTGGGGAGCTCTTTGGTTAGTATATCTTTCTTTAATAAAAAAAAAAAAACCAGGAAGGACAGAAAGGAGAGGAGGAAGAAGATGCATTTAAGGAAGAACAAAGCATCTTTATTCAGTTAGTTGTTTACTTTGATTTCTGACTGGGGCCTGGGTCTCTAAGCCAGGCCCTTGGGCTTCAGGAGGCCGGCGCACCTGCATCTCAGCAGCCTGAGTCACAAGGGCACACTGAAGGTCTAGATTTTTTTTAAAGGGCTTCATCAATTGAGAGGATACAAAGAAAACAGATAAAATTATCATGGAAACGTCTTAAAGCTTCTGAAAGGCAGCATGATCTATTGTCGCTAGAACTTCTTCCCACGTCACAGACACTTGGGTGCCCCTGGAGGCTCCCTAGCACGGTGCTGGGAGCAGGACCACACAGAGACAGTGTGGCTGGTGCACCTGGGTGAAGTAGTGAACAACCAAATAAAAATAAAATCGAATGCTTCCTCCTCTCTCTCCCTGCCTGCTTGCCTGCTTCCTTTCATTTGTGCCTGCATCTTTCCTTAAAAAAAAAAAAAAAGATATCAAGAAAAGAAACTCCACTCTTGATCCTCCATCACTAGATGTTTACCCAGCACCAGCCGTGCCCACAGGCTCTTCTACTTGGGGAAACCAGGTATATGCTACAGCTGGCTATCCATGTCCAGACGGGCAAAGCAGACAATGATAAATGGGCAGAAAGGGGAGGCTGGAGAAGCTGGGAACTCCTGATGAGGAATGAGGATCCCAGAGGAGAGCGAGTTTGAAGAGAGGAGAAAGGGAGAAGTCTGCTCCATGAAACACCAACTAGAGAGTGCTTAATGCAGTTGCTGGATTTGAAAGACCTCCAAAACACAGTTATATGCATAAAAAGTGTCTGCAGGGGAAAAAAAAATATCAAGCGAGGATGCTCAGGTAGAATAGAGCAGACTGGTTAGAACGCGGACCGCAAAACACGAGTCTGGATTTCATCAACAGGAAGCCAGTGGTGACATCTCGGTCGAGGTTTATTGATGACATTTCTGCCATTGGCTCTGAAGAGTGTTTTCAGGGCCCTGGGAGTGGGGGCGTGAGGAAGGGCGGCTGCCAAGTGGCTGCTGAAGTGATTCAGGATGAGCTAGAGGGGAGACAACAGATCCACACGCTGTTGTCTGAAAAGAGGAATTAAGTTCAGCAGCTGGTGGACTCAAAGGAGGACCAAAAGGCCCTGCTGTTTAAATCCCCTGGGGTGGTGGACACGGCACTGACAGAATCAAGAAACTGGGTGAACAGAAAATTCACCTCCTGGGTGCTCACTGCCATCTCTCAGGTCAGACGTATATGCTGCTTTACATGAGTGGTAATTTCCCCTCCAAAATGTTTTTGAAAAATAGTTTTCGAACTTGCTCTTTAAAAAAAGACACACCAGAGTCTTTGAAAAAGAGTTTAGTGTTTGTTTTCATTCATAAAAATAAGACGCTCTGGATGCCATCCAAATTTACCACCTATGATAATTAAATACCCACGAGATCGCATTAACAATAATGCCAATAATTTCTCAGGACATCTTCATATGAGCATTGATTGATGAAATAATATCTGCACTGTAGTGGGCACTGCTAGGGATGTAAAAGTGAGGAAGCAGAACGCAGTCCCTGACCCCAAAGAACCTTTCATCTCTAAGGGGAATAAGATAAATACTTAAACAGCTATCGAATAGGCAGAATGCAATCAGTACTAGCTTAAGGGAAGTATGAAATAAGTACGTAACACACTGAGGGAAATGATTCCAACTAGAAATCGGGATCAGGAATGCATCTTTTTGATTCCGAAAGTTAGAGCATTAGTGCAGAAGTTCTCTTCCAAACCTTATTCCCTAAGATTCCACATTCAAACGAAGGAAAAGCACACTCCAAGTTGAACGAGAAGCTTTCGTAAAGGTAAGAAGGCCAGAAAGCAAGGGTTTCATTCGGGTACAAAACAGTAGAGGAACCATGAAAGCTGAAACTGTACAGGCTGGCAAGGGTCACTACTGAAATGGACCTTTACTGGCAGGTAATGGCTACAAATTCCACAGGAAAGGGTCACCACTCAAGATTTTGGTATGATGGGATATGATGTGCCTATAATTCAGCAAAGCCAGTGTTCTCTAGTATATTCAATGTGGAAAGAATGGGTCTGGGGAAGGAGAGAGAGAAAAAAAAAATGAACAGAATTGGTGAGTAAAGAATAACAGAAGCAATGATCAGCTTAAGTATAATTATCATCAGAATCTTACAACAAAAGTGTACACAAATACACTGGATAATCTGTCATGTTTTGGCCAAATCCCTACCATCATCTCAGTAGGGATGAAAACAGGCAGACTGCCAACAGCACTCAAATGCATAGACTAGAGCAGGATGCCTCTAAGTTACAGGTTTTCATTGGAATCCCCAGGACCTGGGCTAGTCTTCCAAGCACACTGCCAAAACGAATGGATAAAACCTCTTAGTAGAATTCAAAATTGAGCCCATGAGGTCAATCCATGCACATGTTAGTTAACTTTTACTAGTGAATATCCCGACCCACACGAACATTTTCATTACTCTAACAGCAATCCTTCTAGAAGAACGTAAGCACTATTTATTGGTGGGAATTCTATCATTCTGTGCTAGCTGATATACTTCTTTCCACCTAGAACTGAGCCCTAAAGATGAACACGACCTATTTATTCCCATTAGCCTACACGCAAAGTCACCTGTCCATTCATGGCCACTTCAGTCTGTTAGTCATTAGACTCACGGCACAGTATCAACCTACAAATACATGGCTGGTCTTTTAGATGTAAATGTCAAGAATTATATGCAAGTAAAATCTCATTACAATGAATTTAATTACAATAAAAAAATATGTCGGAAAAACCTGTGTTTCAAGAAAGGGAAGCCCGACCAGTGCAACGATTTATGCAGCTAAGGAATCATTACTAATCCTTGACATGAAATAATCATTTCTCCTGGAGGGTTTTTATTTCCTTACAGGAGAATAGAGATTTGTATCTTCTCTCTTCTTCTTCATCAAGACTGCATCATTACAAATATATACCCAGGCGTGCCCTGGTGGAGCAGCAGTTTGGTTCGCTGCCTCCAGCTGGCAGAGTCCACACACATTCCAAGGACCCAGGTTCACGTCCTGGAGTCAGGAGGGACAACCAAGATGAACAACGGAATAAAAATGCTTCCTCCTCCTCTTTCTTTCTGCCTGCCTACTTGTCTTCATTCATGCCTGCACCTTTCCTTTAAAAATAATTTTATACACATATAAATATATATAATACATGTATTTATATATATGCATGATGTATTACTATAACCTAATGAGATAATGGTGCAATTTTTAAATAAGTTAAAATTTGAAACACTCAGTTACTGATTTTTCCCTTTAAAATTAGCAAATATACATTTTCAAATGATAATGATCAGGTATGGAAATAGGAACTGGTATAAACATTTCCAAGGATAATTTAACAATATATTTCTAAAGCATGAAATGTGACTACTCTTTAATTAAGCTAATCCATTCCTAGTAATTTATCCTAAGACGAGAATAGAGATGTGCAAACATCTAGCACTCAAGATCTTCGCTGAAATGCCATTTATAAAGACATAATGTGGGAAACCATCTAACTATTAAAAATATCTAATTAAACAAATTTTTATACATCCCTGTGATAGAAACATAAACAACTCTTTAAAGTGATGCCAAGAAAACAATAATAATCTTAACTGAAACACCACAGAGTACGAAACAGGACAGTCTGACTCTGCAGTTGTAAAATATACATATTTGAATTTTTAATAGAGACTGGGAGATTAAAAGAAAAGAGGCTGAAATCAGAGTGGTGGTTTTCCCTGGTAGTAGATTCAGAAATCGTTTTTATTTTTATTTATCCATTACTTCTGAATGATCTGCAATAAATACTTTTTATAATAAAAAGGAAAACAAATTAAAAACACACCCGTCAGCTACCTTTTCTCCTCCACCCCTCATACATCTCACCCCTTTCAAAAAACTTGCCTGAATTCTCAAACCACTCCTCCCAAAAAACCAAAAATACAAGCACAAACAAGTGCCACAACGGAATGTCATCCAATGTTCTGTCTTCATTTCTCCTGCTCAGTGCAGAGTACTTGTTTTCATTACTCATTCATCACAGTTGTTTTTTGTTTTGTTTCGTTTTCTTTAAGGAAACGTGTGGACAGGCAGAAGGGGAGAGGAGGGAGAAGCATTTTATTTATTTAGTTGTTCATCTTGGTTGTTCCCTCAGCCCTGAGTCTCAAACCTGGGTCCTTGGGATGCATGCGCTGAGCCTCCGATTCAGACGGTATGACCAGAGTGAAATACCAACGGAGGATTTCTACCCCATGTAGGACTGGAGCTATGACTCTCCTCTCTTCTCACCTCTGACATAAATACTCAGGGCATAGCTGCTCCTCTGTCAGTGCTCATCTCCCTGTCATCTCAACCTTGTAACACACTTGGTGTCACCATCCATGTACACGCCTAGGGAAGCAACGCAGCAACTGAGTGAGGGTCACAGAACAAAAAAAACACACCTCCTCTCGGAGCCCTCCTTGGGCCCTGAGTTCTGTCTGTTCCCTGCCAATCCTGATGCCCTCATGGTGCCCCACACACAGAGCAGACAGCCTTGTGGTTCTGGAACCAAGGAAAGATGCAGACCAAGAAAAACGAGGTAACCTAGAAACACGGGGATGCTGGTCAAGGCATAGGGTTGAGACGGGATAGCAGAGCTTACATTCATTCAACAGACATCGACAATTTCTCTACTCTCGACCAAGCTCCAGAGATGTACAGTGTGCCTTCCCCCATCATACAGCTAAAGAGCAAACCAACACAAAATTTTCTATCAAATAATAATAAAGATAAGAACACAAAGGACCAGGAGAGGAAGGTATAGCAGACAAAAAAGGTGCTAAGCAACTGAGAAAACTAGTAGTTTTATTAGAAAATGAGAAAACTGACTGTCCCATTTAAATACTGATTTTTAAATATATTAAATTTAGAATTAAAATACAAGATAATCGTAACACATAAAATAATGGATTGGGGAAATGTGAAGTAGAAATATGCTAACATGTTTTGTTTTGTACATATGCAAAAAATATACCATAGTTAATTTTAGGCACTGAAGAAAAATACACATTTGAATGTGATTAGAAAATCAGCATAGAAAGTATATATAATTCTCCAAACAGAGGCTAAGAAAACAGGAAAATAGTAGAAGAAATAAGTTATAAGTTTGATAAAAGTGAAAAAAAATGGAAAAAAGCACAGAATGTTAGAAAACAAAAAATGACTTGTATAAGTCTAATTATAATACATATAAATAAATACTTGCTTAAAATATAGACACTCAGGCCAGGTAAAAATTCAGCTAGGTAAGTTTTATCGAATCATGGCTATGCAAAAGGGACATACCTAAATTAAATTTCTTGGGTAGCTTGGAACAAAGAGTTGGAAAAAGTAAATAGCGGTTTAAACAAGTCACAAGTTTAGAATAAGGCCTAGAGATTTAATCACACAGCAATACTGTATTATAAACTTCAGAGTTGCTAAGAAACTAGATCTTATTTGTTGTCACCACAAAAATAAATGCTAATTTTGTAGCATGAAAAAGTGTTAGCTAACACTATGGTGGTAATCATATTGCAACATATAAGATATCAAATCCACACATCATATACCTTAAACTTACACAAAGTTTAATACCCCAATTTTTTAAGCACAATCAAAATATTTCAAAGAAAAAAAGTTTACTTCTTCCTCATGTTATTCTGCCTGCCACAGGATGCTTGCATCAGTCTTTAGTTCTGCCTTGACTTTTCTATACACCATTGTATGGTCTATTGTGGCAAACATTTCATACTCACTTGTGGATTTTGAAGAATGTGTATTTCCCCATTGTTGGGTGGAATGTTCTATAAATGTCAATTAGGTGAAGTTGGTTGATAATGTTGCTCTTCTATGACATTCCTGAATTTTGGGTCACCAATGTTTGTGAGAGAAATGATGAAATCTCTAATTTTAATGGTCGATTTGTCTATTTCTATGCATTTCTATCAGTTTTTGTTTAATGTACCCTGAAGATCTATTATTAGGTACGTAAACACTTAGAATTGCTTTGTCTCTTGATTAACTGATCCCTTTATCATCTTATTTATGAAATAACTCTCTTATCCCTAGTACTCTTCTATTCTTGGAATCTACTAGTCATACTGTCATACTGTCTGAGAGAACATACACATTATCCATAAGTGAATGAGATGGGGTATCATACAGATCCTTAGAAATGTCAAAAAGATAACAAGAAATACAAATAACTTTGTGCCAATAAATTTAACAACTTAAATGCTTAAAAAGACAAGCTACCAATGCTCACTCAAAAGGAAATAAACCTTATAACTGTGTCTATTAAATACCTGGAATTGTAGTTAAATCTTCCCACAAAGATTATATCAGATCCACAGAGTTTCACTGAAAAATTCTACCAAATACAGAAGAAGTACTATGAATTCGACAAATTCTTCCAGCAAAATTGAAAAGGGCTCCTTCCCAGTACATTTTATGAGACCGGTATCACTCTGACACAAAACCAGACAAAGGCATTACAAGAAATTACACAACAGCATCCTTCCATAAACATAGCTGCAAAAATTCTTAACAAGATTTTCACATATCAAATCTAACAATACCTATGAGAAGTAATACAGCACGGCCAAGTAGATTTTTACCCCAAGAATTAGCAAGGTTGGGCTAATATTCAGGTATAAATCAATGTAATTCACCATATTAAGAAATTTAAAAGGGCTTATGATCATTTCAATAAATAGAAAGCCATTTGGCAAAATTCAAACTCCATCCCCAATAAACGTCAATAAATTAGGATCAGGAAGGGTGACATCACTTGAACAGGGAATTTGATGTTAAAGGAATATACAAGGATGTAGGAAAACAATGAAAGATGTCAGCTTAATTTTTTTTCTTTGTATTCTTCATTCCTTTAAACTCAGATATGCAGCCATTGTGTCAACTGTATTAATTTCGTATCTGTAGTTCCGAAAATGCAGTAGCTTGCCATTCTGAGCCAAAGCTAGGGAGGCAGAGGGTTAGCCATTAGCATATAGTTTTACTGCTGTTATATTTCAATATTGCATTTTAAAACAACCAAATAACACTTAAATAGATATTCCATCTATTATGATTCAGATCTTTTGTAAAAGAAAAGCTCGCTCCACCCACAGATGTGCCTACTAGAATACATCATGTCACAAGAAAAAAACACTTTAGAAAGTAAGGGAGTGTTTTATTAATCATCCGAGAAAGGAGTTTTTTTTAATGCAGTGACAGAGGTTGCAGTCATTTCCCTTTGAACATGTGCTGACTTCTGTTGTCTGTTGTTCTCATTTGTCAGATTTCTTAACATTCCTCTTAATGTAATGTCTTTATTTAGTTCTCCCTAAAGAATATCAGCAATTTCTGGGAGCAAGAGGAGAACTTTCTGTCAATTCTGCATAATGACCAAAACAGAGTGATTGAATCACTTAACTGAAGCTCTGTAGTTTATAATGTGATGCATATCAGGTCCTGTTCGCTGAGAAAGAGAACAGTAGGTGGGTGTCCCAGAGACAGTGAGATGGGAGAGCCAAGCCACTGTATCTTGCTGTCTGCTTTCTTTCCCTGAAGCGCAGCGACCCACTGGGGATCCACCTCAAATCTGTAACAGCTCAGGGGGTGGGACTGTGGAGGGAGACAAAAGTGTGACCAAAACAGAGGCACATACAAACCTAGCATATAGGTCAAGAGTTTCATGAACCCTTAGTAATTCATATTAGCCTATAAAATTGCCACCCTTCCTGCCCTCGCCTGTTGGCATCACAGCAATGATGTGGATAAAGAAGGTGCAACTGTCAGTATGGGGGACACAGCACTGATGCATTAGATGGATTTTCAAAAATGGCCAACTTTGGGGCTACCCTCAAACACGGTTTGGGGTGATCCTAAAAGCTTTCAGTTCCCAAGTGTATGGTATGACTGGTACATGAAATGTCCCCTCCTCTAGCCTAAGGATGCAGGTCTGGATTGCAGCTTCCAGTCGCCCACACGCCCGGGAGTCACCTCGTTCTGGGCCCACGAAGACCTTTCTGTGTCATTTGGAAAACACGAGGACTCAGTTTCTTGACTCTGGGTGCCTCTCAACTGCCACTCAACACTGAGTAAGTTAACACTTTGCCACCTACTCCAGCTGCAATTCATATTCTTGAATCCAATCCGACAAGAATGAATCTAAGAATATAACAGAAACTTAGAGGGGACATTGAAGAATATAGCAGAAATCGTATTATCTCACTCAGCGCTAATGGTTAGTGGGTTAAACTGAAAACAACTGTAATGGTTAAAGGAAGAAACATTCATTTTAAATAAATCCTTATCTTAAACATTTGTTTTACATTAAAATGAAAATATACAGGCACACCATGGTGGCTGAGGTGGTAAGTCTGTGTTGGGGGCATGAAGACCCAGGTTTGCAACACAGGACGGGGTAGTGGGCGGGGGAACAACTAAAATGAGCAAATAAATTAAAAATGCTTCTTCCTCCTCTCTCTCTCTCCCTGCCTGCCTGATCCCTTCCTCTAAAAAGAAAACAAAGTAAAGGTATTCATTTAATAAAATCTAATACTAACTTGTGAGAGGATGCAACGTGACGTCTCCGTGGAGTTCTTGCGTGTGTAACAACCACATCACTCAGGGACTCGCTGTTTTAATGCCAGCAATGGTCCAGCAGACTGTAAAGGGGATTTTATTTTGGCCACAACATGAGTAACTTTGCTTCTGAATTTTTTTTTCTTCTTCTTCATATTCAGGTACATCTTTTCTTGCTGCAGCAAGTATGATTTCTGTATATTCCCAGCTGCAACTTCCAACAGTTTTCCTCAATCCTTTGTTGTATTCCCATTTTTCCATTAAAAAAAAATCACTGGAAGTCCTGATTTGTTTGAGATCTGCTAAGTAACAAGCCTTGTTCTTTTTCTTTTTATACATTTGGATTTCCAGCAAGTTGTCAGGTTCAGGCTGGTTTTCTCCAAGATTCCGAACAAGCTGAACTGGAAACAATCCCATCCCCAACATTATGTGTTGGCTACTCTTAATAACACTGTGCTCCTTACATTTTTATCTTTAACTGCCTCCAAAATAAAAATCAAAAAGTATCACTTGTATTTTTCTATCAACATTGATGGATTCCTTAACCTA
Organism: Solenodon paradoxus; assembly: GCA_004363575.1. Classification (NCBI taxonomy): domain Eukaryota; kingdom Metazoa; phylum Chordata; class Mammalia; order Eulipotyphla; family Solenodontidae; genus Solenodon; species Solenodon paradoxus. The sequence goes on from RJWH01000896.1 coordinate 200,143, forward strand.
CCGATTAGACCAATGCAGTTACATTTGCTAGGGAAAACATGACATTTATCTTCATTACTCAGCTCTTAAAATGAGAATGTAAAGAAATGCTAGATACAAGAATATAACTTTTTAAGTATTTTTCCAAAAACACAGTTCTTTTGAAAGTATACAACTTAACAACACACAAATGCCTTGCTCAGAGCCCACCCATCCCGTGTGCCCTGTGTTATAGTAAACCTGTAAAGACAAACAATTTGTGCTTTTAAATACTCGAGAATTTGTTGGTTGGTGAATAACCTGAAATGGCAATGTTTCAGCTCCACATAGCAGGCTGCAAGTCAAGGCTAGACATTTCTTTTGGGTCTTAATGATGCATGCCCTACTTTCTGTGCCATTGTTTTTATCAGTAACATCTGAATGCTGCAAGCCTGTTTATCAATATTGCAAAAATATTCACCAATAAAAATATTTTGCAACATGGTTCACTCATCTGTAGATGACTATAGATGACCACTCTAGGTTGTTCAATGGATAATTTCTCCCTGTACTGCTCAGTATGTGGGCATTTTGATTTTTTTTCTTCCCACCATTTATCTATTATCTGCTATGAAATATTTGCTACCATCAGACTTTTGATATAAAATCAAGACTTTTTCTTTCAGTACAAGTCCACCAACTGAACTGCTACACTATTTTTCTGTCATGAGACATGCTGCCTAGGACTTCCGGTTTATTTAAGGAACAGCAAGGGTGGACGCAAACATAAAAGCAATATCAGAATACCCCTAGATTTGTGATACTTTTCCAATATTAAACACCATTGGACAGCATTTTCAACAAGGTGATGTATCAGTTTTTTCTGAAGCATTCAGTGCATTTTTCATAGAAACAAGAACTTGGTGTTTATACACTCCCAGGTCATCAGGTTACATATTAACTGTACTGCAGAGTTAAAATATCAAGTAAAACTGGGACAAATGGGCTGGAGAATAGATTTGACTTGTTGCAAGTACAGAATATAAGTGATGAGGCTGAAGGACTTAAAAATTAAGCTTACTAGCTGCCGGCACTCACCATGCAGTGAGCACTACTCAGCAGACTTTACAGAGGCACTGACGAGATCAGGATTCATTTTTAACATTTTAATTACTCTTGGTAACTAAAATGTGCTTCCTGAAACAGCCATGCAACAGTCCCAAATAACATTTGGGGTGCTACGTTATCACTTGGGAGTCACTCAAGAATATGGAGTCTCTGATACACCATTCAGGAGAACCCAGAAATAAATACTTACCCTGTTGTTGAGCCAAGAATAAGTTTTCAAAAGAACCATGTGTTATCAAGGTCATTGGACTATGACCCCACAACCAAAATAATTTTGAAAATGATGCCAGAGTCAAAATTACAATTTTAGGGAGAACTCATACTTTAGGATGTGATATTGCAAGAAGAGAAATAAACTCTGCAAACAATATGCTAGTTCTCTCCACTGAGAAGTCTGAAAAATTCCCTTGCAAAGTTATAAACTCAAGACCACATTTCGTACATAGTAGAGTTGTTTACGCATGATTAGAAATGGGGGCGGGGGCAGGTAATCCAGCCTGCTCCAATTACTACAAGGTTTCTGTATTGTAAGTTAGGATTTACAGAGCTCTATTATATGCCAGGCACTCTATTTAGTACTTCATTAGTATTATCTCATGTAATCCTCATAACTAGCTTACTAAGTGGGTTTTCCAGATGAGAAAACTGCTTTTGCCCAGGTGTAGAGTTAGCAACAGACGGGGACTTGCATTCAAAGATCACGATCTTCTGTTCTGCTACCCTGCCCCTCTATGGCACTCCAAGCCACCCAAAACTTCCTTCCAGCATCACCAAGGAAATCTCAAATTCATTCATCACCTAACAGAATCAAAGTTTTTTGTGCTGTCAGTTACAACTATTTTCAACTTTGGAAAACTTCTGAAAATTCTCCAATAAAAAGTAACTTTGGGACTTCTGGTCAAGATGGTGACCTGGTAGAAGTGGGACTCATGTCCTCTCCACAGAGCAACTAGAAATTCACCTGTCTTCCAGAAACAAACACTTAGGGAAAGCAGGCAAAGACACTGGAGAGACACAGCAGCAATTGTGATAACAACCAGCAGGCGAAAATGCTGGGGTTCAGAGCTACACCACAGACTCAGACTCAAGATTCCGGCCACAGCAGAGGAGGGTAGAACTGCAGGAAGAACTGGCCCTCCCAGGAATTGCAAAAGCAGTGGAAAGCCCATGCAGCAGAGACATGGAGCTGGGGAGAGGGTCTAGGTGCAGACCAGCAGGAACACCAGTGCCCCAGTGGTTTGAACAGCAGGTCTAGGAAGAAAATTACACTGGGTGCCACCATAACCAGAAAGCAGTGAGGAGAATTGCTCACCACCACCCCCTCCCACCGCACTGCCCCAGAGTCACAGGACCCACCCACCAGAAATCCCACCCTCAGGCTTAAAGGAAGAAGAGAGTCTTCCAGAGGGAGAAACCATCAACACTACACACTGGTGCCACCTTGTGGGGATAGGTGACACTGCCGCCTAAGTGCTGACTGTGGGCCAACAGCAAAGTGGTCATGGTGAATGGGAGCTGGGACACTGGAAGAAAGCTCTGTATGCCCCACACAAACCCCAAACCCCGTAGACTGAACTTTTGGGCAGCAACAAAGGGCCTACATAAGAACTACAAGAAACCCAACCAGTGATGATGCCACAAAACCCAAGAAATCCTACAGTCCAAACCAAGATCCACGCTTACTTGGTGCAAGCTGATACCCTACACAAGGCTATCACAGCAGGGAAACCTAATTCACAGAAACACAAACAAAATGCCAAACAACAAAGACGGAGAAATATACATTAAATGATGGATCCAATCAAGAACTCAGGGGAAAATCTGAACACAACAAACATCTACAAACTACCTGAGGATGAATTTAGAGCAACAGAGATAAACATACTCATGCAAATCCAGAAAACAATAGAGGGAGAAAAAGAACAAAAAAGAGAGAGAAGAGATGAAGCAGCTTGAAACAGATGCCAAAGAAATAAAGAACAATAGCTGATCTAAAGAATTCAATAAAAGGACTCAAGAATAGGATGGATGAAGCCTCCAACAGAACCAGTGAGCTAGAGAATATGGCAGAGGAATGTATTCAAGCAAACCAGCAAAGAGATAAAAGAATGCAAAGAAATGAAGACAGCATTTGAGACCTATAGGATAACATCAAAAGAAACAACATTCACCTTATAGGGATCTCAGAAGGAGAAGAGAGAAAAAAGGGGGCAGAAACTGTATTTTAAGAAATAATAGCTGAAAATTTCCCTAACCTGAAGAATAAACCAGGCCTCTAGACTCAGGAAACTCAAAAGAGTCTCTAATAAAAGAAACCCAAGCAGACCTACACTAAGACACATTGTCATAAAAATGTCAAAAATACAAGACAAAGAAAAATATCTTAAAAGCATCCAGAGAAAAAATGAGTCATATACAAAAGAGTCCCCATAAGATTGTCAGCAGATTTCACAACGGAAACTCTACAGGCCAGGAGGGAATGGCATGATATATTCAAAAGACTGAAAGAAAAGGATTTTCAACCTATACTATACCCTGCGAGATTATCATTCAGAACTGAGGGAATGATAAAGAGCTTTTCCAGTAAGTAAAAATTAAAGGAATATATCATCACAAAACCAATTCTACAAGAATACTAAAAGATGCTACAAAAAGTGTAAAGAAACCCCACTTAAAAACAAAAAGACAGCAAATATAAAAAGTGGGAAGGAGAAGAGAATAAACATGTGCATAGTTAGAATGAGTGGAAGACTAATCTGCTTCAAATAAAAATAGGAAATGAACATAGAATTCTTAATGCTAACTTCCAGGTAACCTCAAAACACATCTCCAGAGAAAAAGCAATGAAGAAAACAAAATGGGAAACCAATCAAAGCACTACTCCCAACACACCTAATCAGAGAAAGAGAACAAAGACACTGTAACAACACACAGAAGACCAATTACAAAATGACACTAAACAGCTACTTATCAATAATCACCCTAAACATTATAGCTTTATTGTAAAGGTCTTGCACCTCCATTGTTTAGTTTATCTTAAGCATTTTATCTTTTTTGGTGCTATTATGAATGAGATTCCTTTCCTAATTTCTCTTTTGTTTACTTTTTTTTGCATATAGATATGTTACCGATTTTAATGTGTTGGTTTCATATGCTGCCACTCTGCTCTACTCATCTATTATTTCTACAAGTTTATTGGTGGTGTCTCCGGTATATCTAGGTATAATATCATGTTATCTGCAAATAGTGATAGTTTTAATTCTTCTCTAATTTAGTTTCCTTTCCTATTCTTCTCCTGCTTTGTTTCTCTGGCCAGGATTTGCAGAGCAACAATGAACAGCAGCAGTGACAGTGGGTATCCCTGTCTTGTTCCAGACCTTAGGGGAAGTTTCTTCAATTTTTCACCATTGATTATGATATTGACTATAGGTTTGTCACATACAGGTTTTGTTATGTTGATATATGAGTCTCGTATTCCTATTTTGACTAGGGTTTTTGTCATGAATAGATGTTGAATGTTACAGAGTCCTTTTTCTGTGTCTATGACCACATGACTTTATTTTCCCTTTCTTGATGCAGTACATTACATTTATTGTTTTGCAAAAAAAAAAAGAGGCAGGCAAAACATCTAATATCCTGCAAGAGCCTTCAGTTCTAAAAGGAAAGAGATATAAGAGAATGCATGCAGAAATTGTAAAAACGAAAAATTATATATATGTATATATATGTGTCTATACACACACATACATTATGGACACAAAAAAACCAAAGTGACATGGCCAGAAGCCTCAGTTGACTAGCAGTTGGCCATGCCTACAATGTGATTTTTTTCACTTGCTTTAATGTGGAATTCAGCGCATGACACATTTGGATCTTTACAGATGCCCATATAATACCCCAAGTTTCTCCAAGAGAGTCGCCTTTAAAATGAGGCCCCTGCAGTTCGGGCACAGAGCAGCACACTGAGTCTTCGAGAAATGTCGACAGAGTCATTGAGGACAGTTTCACAGACACCGGACTGTGTCCGGTCTCCAGACCCGTGGCAAGGGTCACAGCTACAAGTTCCGGCAGTCTGTTGGGGCACAAAGCTGTGGTTCCTGAATTGCTTTATACCCAGAAAAATCAAATCTCTGCTAATTAATTCTGGGTCCTGCAAGACTGCCAAAATAAACCCAAACTCACAGGGACGGAGAGTTGGATTTAAACAAAACTATTGTCAAAAAGGCCCTGTGAAAACAACTCACAGGGTCTCTGTTCCAGAAGTGGGGTGGAAGGGTTCACTGAAAATGTTTTTAAAGGCTTAACCAATTGCTTGTAAAGGAACAGACCCTGTAGTGACCAGAAAGCCTTCTAAGTCCAATATGAACAAACTCACAGGCTGACTACAGAATGGAGCAGAACTCTGAGAAGTGCTTTTCACAACGCTGACTCCTATACACCATGCCTGTGCTGGACAGCTCAGACAGGCACCCTTTGCCTCCTTTCCCCTTTCTCCTCCTAGGTGGAAGTTTGAGCTGATATATTTAAACTTTGATGGAGCTGGGGAGAGGGAGGACAGGAGGACATTCAGCTCCAGCCTGGGGACAAGGCTTTTCTGGGGACCACCATCAAAGAAGTTCTCCCACTTCCTACCTAAATCCCCCACACACCACAGGACAAAAACAAACAGACTAACCGCAACAAAACCTGCAGGATACAGGACTGTGGTTGCCACAGAGGTGGGAGTGGGGAGGGGAAGAAGGAGGGAAGAGGGTGAGGTGGTAAAGGGCATGGGAACTCTGGTGGTGGGTGTGGTGTGAAAAACACACAGACTGAGGTGTGACTGCAATGCCCTAAAATGCATATAGCAATGCCAACAAAAAGAAATAAAAATTATTTTAAAAAAAATGAGATTAACAGAAAAAGAAACATATAGAGCAGAAGAAATCCTTACCAACATTAAAAATAGCCTCTTTTCCTATTTTACAGAGATTTGAATTAATACTTATTCCTACTCATTTTCTCACCTTTTTAGGCAGAAGTGATTACTGTGTTATCACCTTATGCTACCTACAGAAATCTCTGGGTAAATTTATCGCTATGGAAATTTCTAGAAAGATTTACCAGATAAATTATTAGAAGAGTTTGGGATACTTCTAAAACATCTTAAGAGATAAAAATTGAATTAAAGTATCAGAGAACACTGACAAAGGGTAGCTTTCCCTCTTGCTTTGTTTAAAATGGGACTAGACCATGAAAATACCACACTTCAGAAATCCATCCCAAACTGTTAACAAGCGAATGTTGTTGTTTTTTTCCTTTAAAGCTAAATTAAAAGAAGCCATGCCTGCCTTTTAGCAAAGAAAACTCAAGTGGAGGATTCTTAGCCTGAAAAGTCCATGGAGGTTGATTCCATGACTTAATGGGGGAAAAAAAAAAAATAAGTGCGTGTTTATGTGATATATTTTCTTCAGGCTCCCAGCAAAAAGATCCTGAATGAAAGCTCTGAGAGGTGGTCCTAGAGGCATCAGTGTGGATGAGGGGAAAGGAGGGAATGCAGATTTGGCGCAGCAGCCAGCACATTACCTGTCAAACCTCAGGGCTCAGTTCTGCTGGGTCCTCTGAGACTCCAGGGCACAAGCCCCAGAGCCACACGCCAAGGGCAGGCAAGTGGAGCTTCATCTACCATCCTCAGCCCTCCTTGGGTGAGCGCAGGACCATCTCCACCCAAGCCCCTTACAGGCTGCACCTGTGCCCAGCGCAGGCCCTGCAGGTCCTGAGAGCCTCAGAAACACAAGCAGGGAGTGCAGGCGGACGTTAAGGGGAGAAGGTGGGCAAGTTCAGGAATGACTTCAGCTGCTGGCAGACACAGGTGGGCTGACAGGCTGTGGGAGGGGTCTCAACAGCACCTGCCACAACTGCTCATCACAGACTGCTGCTTCCGGCACTGGCTACCTAAATCAGCAACCTGACAGACTACAGACCCTGAGAAACACCCTGCAAATGACTAAAAGTGTTGGGTACAGTAACATCCAGTAAAACTGAACTCATAAAAAAATAAGGACACCCCGAGGGCAAGAGCAGAAATATAAGCAACCACCAAAGTTAGCTTTTGTCCTGTAAAAGCCCTGATGAGCTTGACCTTCTGCTTTGGCTGCAATACAGTGATGTGTGAGAAGCACCAGAGACTGGTCTTCCCACAGGGTGGAGACTGAGAAGATACCCACCTCCATTCCCAAAAACTAAGCAGAGGGTCACTCCCTCTAAGAAAGGTCGCCTAGAAACAAACTCACAGTGTAGAAGAAAAAAAAAAAAAAAAAAAGATCTGTATTCATCTTTGTGCTGGAAGTTTCTATCCAATATTTTGAAATACACAGAACCAATTACCTAACTAATTATTTAATTAAACCCTAGGAAGTCACATAACATTTGCTGAGAACATTTGAATTATCTGTTCTACTTTAGTTTTAGAAATCTTAATTAGGCCCATTTAGAATAAAGTGTTTACCGTACAAGATCTATTGAGACAACCAAGTTAAAACATTTTAAGTTTTCAGAATGCATGCTTCAGGATAAAGCCTCCACTCCCTTAGCAAGTAATCACTCAATGACCACATGACAGGAGGCTTCGTAGCTACCACCCCAGACTCTTCCTCTTCAGTTCCTTCTTGCAGGAGTGGTACCCCTCACTTGGCAGACCTCTCTACAGAACTGCGTCAGTGGTCTTACAACGTGGTGGCCAATCTACCCAAAGTGAGCGATACGAGAGTCCCAGTAACTTTCATGACCTAGTCTGGGAAGTCACCTGTTGTCACTTTGGCTTTATTTCATTAGATGACAGTAACAGAGTCAGCCCATGCTCAAGGATAGGGGTTACTAGCTCACCTCTTAAAGACAGGACTATCAGAGAATTTGTGGGCATTTTTCCCCGGTTTAGGCCTCAAACTTGGGTCCTTGGGCTTTACATGACTTGTACCTTAGCTCCTGTGCCACAAGAGTGCATTTTGTGGGATTATCTGTGAAACCCAAACTCCAAATTCGCAGAGGCAACACTTGGAATTCTGTTATTTTTTCTAATATCTACCTCTGTATTTCTGATACATTTTTTTGTCTATTTACTTTCTATTATGGAGAAAAAGGATTTATCACCTGTATCATTATCTACCCTTCGCTTCACATTCACACGTAATTCCTCTTACCTCATCTTCCCAATATAGTTAAAATTTTGAGTTAAATCAATAATCAGTTTTTAATACTATTTACAGTTCCGCTTCATGGTAAACTTATTTATCTTTCTTTTTTTTTTTTTTAAAGATGCAGGCTGGAATGAAGGCAAGTAGACAGACAGGAAGAGAGAAGTGGACAAAGCATTTCATTTATTCGTATTTAGTTGTTTACATTGGTTCTTCCCACCCGGCCATAGATCTTGAACCTGGGACCTCAGGATGTATGTGGGATTGCTCCCAGGTGCCCTAGACCACTGGGCCATAAGAGTACACCCTTAATTTAATTTCTTTTCTAGTACAACTTATTGCTTCCCCTAGAGGTAATGAGTACCTTGTTTTTTAAGTTGCTTAATATTCTCTGGATCTATCAGAAACTATACCCAAATTTTCTGAAACATTCTTCACTCTCCCTCATATGTCAAAACAAAACAGGTAACCTATCAATTGATTTTGCAGGCTGGGGGTTGTGGGGGGGAGCTTTCTCCCCAAGACTTTCTTCTTCCTGTCCCAATCTGGAATGATTACTCTCTCTTAAGTTATCGTCATGGACTTCCAGCCAGGTGCACTCTGGTGGAGCAGCAGTTAGGTCAATCGCCTCTGAAGGAGCAAGCCACATACCCCTGGGTTCAAGTCCCAGGTCCAGGAAAAAACGACGACTGTAAACAAATAAACAAAAAATAAGAACACAACCTGATGCCTAGTGGTCTAGGACACACTGGGAGAAGAAGTCCCATGTGCATCCCAAGGTCCCAGGCTCCAAACCCAGGGCAGAGGGAAATAATCTATGTGAACCTCTAGGTAAGAACGAATAAAGTGCTTCTTCCTCCTCTCTCTCTCTGTCAGCCTGACTACTCACCTTCATTCCTGCCTGCACCTTTCCTTAAAAAAAAAAAAAAAAAGACTTCTGGTCAACCCTGCTCCCCTTCTCTGTAAACTTACACTCAGAGGCCCTTGCTGCCTCCAACACCTGACCCTTTCCAAGTTCTTCTTGAGAACTGGCTAGAATCCAGCTTTCGCTGTTCTGCTAAATTAATTAGCACTTTTCCATCTGCTTTTTAGCCTCAAGGTCAAGATGACAGCTCCCATCTGTTGATGTTCTTTGTCCTTGTTTACTCCTTAATTGTCATTTTAATGGGGCTAATGAGAGACCTTTCTAACATTCAAAAAAATTCTGAGATCCAAAGCTCCTCTGGTCCCAAGGATCAGGAAAGATCCACAGTCCCAAGGTCTTTGAACATGTTCCCTCCCAGAGTCCCCTATTATCTGTGGAGAGTGGGGATAATGGAGGCAGAAAATGTGGATTTTTCTCCATCATTAGGTATGCGATCTCTTACACGTTGTCCCTCCATTTCTTCTTCCAGAAAACAAAAATGTACTTGAGCTCAAAAATTCCAAAATTTCTTCTGAGACAGAGATTTAAAACAATTGGCTTTTTTCCCCTCCCTTGAATTCAACAGAGACAACTAGAGCTGATGGAAGCATGAACAATATAATGCCAGATGGTCTTGCCCAAGGTAATTCAGAATGAGCTCAAGGGACTTTCTTGACTAGTGAAGGTCATTAACATTAATAGCAGCTGTGGGTTCATAGCCAAATGGGAAAGTGCCTCATGGGGTAAAAATACACTCATCTACTGTGCAGGCTACTTTATTATACTCTCAATAATCTAGGGCTAAGACAAACTGAGAAAGCATTATATGTATAAACATCACTTCCTTGCTAATTGAACTTCATTTCCCTATTCTCCAGCTCTTGTATGTGGGAGGGAGAATTGTTAACATAAAATCTCCATTAAGTCTTACTTTTTACAGGAATCTATATGGCATAAGAAGTATTGTAGGTGTTTTTATAATATCATATTTCCTCTGGAAAATAAATCCTAAAATAACAAATCCTAATTTTGTTTTACTGAGAAAAAAAAATAGTCCTTCTACATTTCTGTAAAATATAATTCATCATTATTAAATTACCAGATTACATGCACAATTAAACTTATTTATTAAACAAGACATATGCCAACAACTTTGTAATAATCCTCCAACCCATAATAGCAGATTTTCAACTTTAATAACAACATCATGCAGCTAATACTCAAAGGACTAATTTTAAAAGTAAGGGCATTTGGTAATTGAAACTGAAATTATACAATTAAGCACTTGAGTAATTTAAACATGAACATAAGCGTCCTAGCTGTGCTGCTCTTGGCTTCTAGTCAAATTTACTAATGCCAGTTCGACTTTATCACTCTAATTATTTCTGCTTGTATCCAATCTTGCTAAATAAAAATTGAGAATTTTTTGAAGCATCGTTTTATTCCTGTCTTTTCTGCTTCAAAAATGCATTACTATCGTCTTCTAATTAAAGCTTCACACAGATCAAGAATCACTTCATGATACTCTTCTCAAGACTCTATAGAAGTTCAAAATCATCTATTTTATTTGTATACCTATTTCCAAAAACGGCATCAAAACAAAAGTGTCCCTATAAGAAAAAAGTTACCTAATGCATATACTTGCTTTGTAGGCCTTTTTAAATAGTTGCCTCTCCCTTTCTATCCATCCTCTCTTCTTTCCATTTTCTCCACTAAATATAAGGCAATCTTTGTCTCATCTCCTCACCCTTAAAAACACTCTAAAATAAAGATGGCTGTCTTTTGATTATGAGCAAGAGAGCACAACTTCTAAAGTGGTAGGCATAGCACAGGTCACACAGAACCTTGGATTCCAGTCTAAGGCATTTTATCCTGGAGAGAATTAGAAGTCAGTATGGAGGGCGGCGGGGTTCAGAGAAGGAATAGGCATGATTCTAGTTGCAATTTGCAGCATCTGGGTGAATACTGGATTGAGACAGGCTAGAATGGAGGAAGAGAAAGACAGCAGTTCCAGCCATCCAGATGGCTCTTCACCATTTTATAGTACAATAGTCTAGGTCACAAAGAGAGAGGGCAGTTGACAAAGGGAAGGGACTAGACCTCCAGTTTTAGGAAGTAGGAACTTCACTCATAGTGTCCAAAATGACATGGCAGATGAGGGCAAAGAGGAATCTGCTTTCTAACTTGGGAGATTCCGGAAATGTGTCCCTCCTCTGACCTCATGATGTTGACCACATCACCATCTGTCTGCAAAGGGCCTTGCGAAGATTCTTCCCGTCAAGTTAGCCCTGACCAGCAGCAGCAGGACAGATGAATGGACAAGTACAGAGCTCAGGTTCTGAAATGACAGGTATCAACATGAGGATATCAAGCATAGAGAACAGAGGGAACTGCAGATGAGACAGGATGAGGCAGAGCATTTACACCAAGTCGCTGAGAACTAAGCACGAGGACTAGCAGCCAAGAAGAGAGTGTGATATGCACAAAACACATTCTGAAGCAGCATCTACTGTCCAAGAGCAGAGTCAACCAAAGGTGAAGCGAGCCGAGGCCTTTAGGTAAACAGGGGTCCCTTGATGGCAATAGGAAGGGAAAAGAAAGGAAAAATCCCTGACTGAATTATGTCCTTAGACAGTCATGAGCAACCTTTTATAGGCTGGGGTAATTTAAGAGATCTGAAAGGTTTATGAGATTTAAAAAAATATACACAAAATAAAAATAGCTGTATTTAATCCCATGGGAGAGTAAAGCACAAATTCTTAAAACTTAGATGTCTTATTGTATTGAATAGAAAAAAGCTCTACTCTCTAGCCACTGAAGTCTAACATCTGGGCAGAATTGAGAGGAGGAGACACCTTTTTCTAATCTCACATTTGGCGGCAAGACTGAGCCTCACAGAGAGCAGGAGTCCAGCGGCCCTCAGGCTGCTGGGGGCTGCCCCATCGCCGCCCCGGCTCCCCGCTCAGCAACGCACACACATCATCTCATTTAGTCCTAGTGTGACACGAAGCTCTGGTCCAATGTGCCACTGGGTAAGTGTGTGACAAGAGACAGAACAGCTAGCGGTTCCATGTGTAGTCTGAGAAAACTAAATCTTCCCTGCACAGAGAGGAATCACTGGCTCATTTCAAATACTCCAAACCCCCTTGTTCCACAAATGAGCAGCTCCTGCTAAAATGAGTGCCTGACACAGAGTACTGGGACGTTAGGTTAAAAAAAATTCCTGTAGCCACATGAGCACCTTCCAGGACTTCAGAGTAAATGCAAGAGAAGAACTGTCTCATCAGAAGGACCTAAATACCATTCAAATGTATTATGGAACAAACCTGTAGAATCACTTTCAGAGGCACATTAAGAGACTAACGTCTTCTCTGATTAAATATCTTTCGAAAGACAAAAGAAAAAACACCACCCTTCTAGGTGCAACATAGTGCAGCAGTCGATGCCGCAACACCAAGGAAATTAATGTCCGAAGGCTGGCTCCCTGCTATTTAGAGAGGAGACCAGCAAGTTAATTTATCAGAAGAAGCCAGATCACGATCCAACAGCTCAACATCTACTTCTTCATTCAAAGGTCACAAAAATGCATACGTCAGACAGCTGCTGCTTTCTTTTAAAAATGCTGAATTTTAAACCCTCTATGTCTAAATGGAACTCCTAATATGATCTACAAATGACCTTACCAAGTCTCTCTCCGTCCCATAAAGGTATACTAATTAAATCATTTTATTTAAGTTCCCAACTTGCTATGATGTATTAACACATTAAAATTAACTCTGTGGGCTCTAATCATTTCACCTTCTGAACCAACTTACCAGGACAAATTTGATAAAATTATAGTACCCCCTTGTGGTCTTACCCTCATACCCTATTAGGATGTTTTGCAATACTGTATTTTTAAATCTTCTTCCACTAAGATCAATGGATAACTGATTAACCTTTTCTAGACTCTAATAAAACCACGGGAGAATTAAAGAGGCTAATACCCGGCTATGAGACCGCACAAGACAGTGTGGCATTGTGCCATACGGGGTGAATGTTTGGGCTCAGACTATTATTTTTAACAGAACAAAAACACTGTTAAGAGCTATTTTCTGTGGACTGATCCATATAGTCAAACTATAGTGCACAACTCTGCAATTACTCTCTGGATTTTAGTTTGCCTTACCAGCAAATTCAAATAACTGAAGTGGAGGAGAGGGAACAGTGGTTTCAAATGGTAAACCTATACAAAGGCTTCACAAATCAGGAAGGAAAAGGAAAATCAATAAAAGTTAAATGCAGGTGTGCCCTGGTAGAACAGTGGTTGGGTAAATCTCTCAAGAAGCACAGGTCACAGACCCCTGACTTCAAGTCCTGGGTCCAGGGGGAACAACCAGTGTGAACAACTAAATGGAAAGAAAATAAAAGTGCTTCTTCCTCCTCTCTCTTCCTGCCTGCCTGCCTACTCACCTTCATTCCTGCCTGCAACTTACCCTTTAAAAAAAAAAAGTTACATGCAAAATTTTTTTCTATCATAATTCACCCAGTTAATACTGTATTGTTACTGTCATTATTATCACTCTATTTTAATTTTTATTACAGTTTATAATATCATTTAGCAAAGTGAATACAACTTGTGGGCATGTACTTAGATATAAAGCTTTACTTGGCTTCATTTTATTTTTCTTATCCTTATTTGCTTCCCTAATACCTCCTCAAAAAAAAAAATCCTCTACTCTCATCTCCTGATTTCGGCACTAACTGACTTTCATCTTGTTCTAGATAGGCTTTTGACAATAAGGCAAGGAGTCATGGATGGATGGAGGAGACAGATTAGTGGATGGATGGGTATGATAAGACTATCCACGATATTTCGGCAAGCCTTAGAATAATTCCACGAGGAGCAGAGGATCTTAAAAGAGATCCTCAATCTCACTGGAAGAAACAGGAAAAGATCTCACCTTGGAGTTAATACATTTAGACCCACTGCCAACAAAAGGGCAATTTCATATTCATGGAAAGTCCAAGTACTTTACTAAGTAACTAGAGAATAAACCAGCACATTTTTCAGATTAGTTCCACTTAGAGTTCAGCAGAGCTACAGTTTATCTCTGGTTCAAGCCAGTAAGCAATTCTAACTGATTTACAATGAAAATATCAAGAAGCTTTGTTTCAATTTAGTTCAGGTTCAGGTTCAATAAAATAACAGTTCTAGTTCAGCTCTGGGAAGGTGGAAACATATTTACTCGTTTCTGATTCACATTCCATTGGCTTCCTGATTACAATTTAAAATAAAGAACACTGGATTGCACTCATTTCGTTATTGTGGCAACATCCGAGGCCTTTCCTATGTGCCAGAGATGATCAGGGGTGTTGGCATATAACGACAAACAGGGCAGAAGCCCAGCCTTCAGGAGTATCACAGGCTAAGGAGCAGTCACGTGAGCAGTGTAGCTTTGTGGGGACCTGCAAGAACTTCACCAGGAATTTCTTGCAAGGGGTCATTGCCCTAGTTTAGGAAGCACCTCGGGAGCCCCTCCAAGTATGGGCCCACCGAAGGGCATCCTAGAAAACCACAAGCGCTCACTGAAGCTCCTTCTGAAGGGCTTTCTTCTGGCCTGAACAGCACCATGCAATGGAGGACAAATAGAGCCTAACTGTTCTGCATATCAGAGCTCCGCCACTGAGGGTCCCAGGGTTGCAAACAGAAAACGCAAGGGAGAAGACACAATGAGCAGAACTCTGGGGAGCACTGCGAACTTCAGAATCTATGTGAATGGCACCTCCTAGGCCGTACAAGCCAATAGCCCCGCAAAAAGCCAGAGCCACTGGGCCCGGCTGGGCGAGGCAGTAAAAGAATCCCCGTGTGGCAAACCCTTCTCCCACCACCCCTCCAAAATCAACTGTTCTCCTAGTGCTGATGGCCACTTTCGCGCTGTGGGCCCAGAGCAGAGCTGAAGCTTGCATCCTCATGGGCCCAGGGCATAAACTGATCTTGATGATTCCAGACCCAAAAGACAAGAGAAAAGTTGCTATCAGAGTTACACCAAGTTATAATTTAAAAAGTAATAAAAGCTAAACCAGAGGTGCTGGGAGAGAACAGCAAAGGAAGGACGTGCTTTGCCTCAGGAAACAGAGGCATCGTGGCAAACGTGACTTTTGAACTGTGTCTTGAAGGATGAATAGCAGTTACCCAGGAAAAGAAAAATGAGGAAAGGCACTGGGCAGACATGACAGGGCGAGGAGAGAGGGGGCATTTAGGGACTGCCAAGGACCTTAGTGAGGCCGGAAGAGAAGGGTGTGGCGTTCCCTTCCATGCCAGCCCCGGGATGGTTCTAAGCTGTAGACAGAAGAGATAGTGTTTCACTGCCAAGGTGATGCCTTAAGAGGCACCTTATATTTCTGTCCCCATTTGGCCAAAAAGAGGAGACACATTGATCCGGGCTGAATTGTGTCTCGCCGAATTCACCTGTCTAAGCTGTGACCCCAGGGCTTCAGAAGAGAACTATATTGAGAGACAGGGTCTTCAAAAGGGCAATTAAGTGAAAATGGGGCCATGCCAGTGGGTCTTAATGCAGTCTGACTGGTGTTCTTCTAAGAGGAGGAAATATGGACACAAAGAGACACCAAGGATGCTCACTCAGGGAAGGCCAGGCAAGGACACAGAGAGAAGTCATGGGCCAGCCAGGTATGAGGCCTCGTAAGAAACCAACCTTGCTCAATCCTTGGTCCCAGCTGTCTGTGGAAACTGTGTGTCTGCTGCTTTGACCACCTTGTATGAGGTATTTTGTTCTAGACACCAAAGCAAATTACCAAACATAAAGAGCAGACCCAACTTCTCTGTAGCCTGGAGAGGAGTCAAACCACAGATCCCTGAGTGAAAAACAAGGTTTATGGTCATAAACCACTGATCTCATGGGTTGCTTGACACACAGCATTAATGTAGCAAAAACTGACCAATACACTTTCACTTCACAATTCACAGTCATTTAGTTCTGAGTACACCCTGAAGTTGCTATTTCTGAAGAACACATGTATTTGGTTTGAAAGTTAATAACGAAAGAAAAACAAAACCAGAAAATATCAACCATCAAAAGACCAACAGAGATGACCTGTAAATTCTTCCTGATTCTCCTTCTACTTGCCCTTGGAGGCCTTTTAGTCAGTACAATTTTAAGATCTAGAATCTGATTATCTAGGCTCGGATTCTGGCCTTCATCATTTCCAAGCTTTGCAGACTTGGGGGAAATTATTTAATTTCTTTGTATCTCAACTTTCCCATCTGAAAAGTGAGAATATAATCATACCCACCCAAGAATTACCGAAAATAGCAAATGAAGAGTTGAAACACTGATGCACAGGATGTTTTCAGCTGTGCTCACTACAGAATCACTAGTCTAACTACACTGAGAATTAACTTCTGGCTCATGATCTTCCGCCCACTCCAGCCCGCTCCACAATCTCCATACTCAACGCCCCTTCAGGGACCCCTTCCAGGCAACTGACCTACCTCTGCTCTAGCAGGGGGCACCCATAAAGTAATGTCTTCATGAGAGCCCAAAGGCATGCTACAGTTACAATGCTGCTAATATTACTATTACATTTAACTCAATATGCTAAATCTTAGAACAGTTGTCATTGCTGTTTGCTAAATGTTTACATTCATTTATTCTTCACAGGAACTGTATGTAGTAGGCACAGCTATTACCCAGTTTGATAAATGAAACCAAGACATAAGAAGCTCATGTGACTTGCCTCTTGCAGCTGGAAATGGTGTGACTTGAAAAAGGCAGGCAACCAGACTCAGAGAGCACTGTCTTGACCACAGTTCACACTGTCTCAGAAATGAAGTCTGAATAATTTCTCAGATGCTGAAACAAGTGCAACAGCTATTTATTTACTGAGAGCAATGGCTACTCTCTGGCGGGCCAGGCACTGTTTCAAGTGAACCGCTTTGCACAGTTTGCACCCTCAACAACCCCACAACGTAGGTGTTGGGAGTGCGCCCATTCTACGTATCAGGAAAGTGAGCCAAAGAGAGAATAAGCAAGTAGTCCAAAGTCACATGTATTAGTGACAGACAAAGGATCCAAACCCTGGCCATCCCGCCAGCACCCTTGATCTTAACCACTGCTGCCTGAAACGCGGAGCGCAGTGCTGGTGTTGCAAGCTGCTGATGCTCCCTTCCTGTGCGAGCACCAAGATGGCAGATGCCACCTTCCCACTTCCAGTTCCCAGGAGGCCCACTTCGGGGCTGACACGGGCTCTCTCCTAGTCTCTCTGGGATTGTACGAGCTGTGTCATGGATTCTCTCTGGTGGCTCTGCCCTGTCTTCCCACAACCAGCTTCCTCTTGGTGGTTTTTGTTCCTCTCTACCCCTAAGCTCAGCTCCCTGAAGCTCACTGGCTATAATTTATGCTCTGAGTCACATTCTGGAGCAAGAAAACTGAATTGGTCAGTGGCCAGTCAGTGGAAGGGCTGACTTTGATGAGGTGTCTGCCTCAATTAGCTGCCTCATCTGGGGAGCTGGAGTGACGTGGTGAGGGGACTTAGAGGAGTTTAGTCTAGAAAACTGAAAACGCAAAAGACATGACTCAAACAGCAGAGATGCTATTAGAGGAAGAAACTTTCACCCCTCCCAGCATTCCTTTAAAGGTCAGTGATCTCACGTCACTGATGTGTTGAAGAAGACACAATGAGATCTAGAAAGAGATTTCTATCTAGGTAACATGGCCTTAGGTGGTCTCTCAGATCCCTATGGATTTGTGGAAACATCAGGAGTACTTGGGGAATATACCAAATGCACTTTAGATAAACGTGTTAAATCTTCTCTAATACCAGCTTTCAGGTCAGCTTTTGAGGGTTCCTCTGCCCTCCAGTCAGGAAATGCATTTAGATGGCATTTGCAAATAAAAACAATATAGAGGGTGACATTGCACAGAAAAGGAGCCTCACCATCCCATCCTTTGGTGACACTACTCACTCCAATGGCCATGAGTCCTAACTGATAAAATTAAATTCCACCCTCTAGAATTATGTCAATGACTGATTCATCGTTTCTGAACTCCTTGAATGCCTCATGTTGTAACACCAATGACTGAATTCCAATCGCCTAAGATTTATCTCCTAACTGCCCACGACAAGCACATCAGGAGCCAGCTCTGATCATACGCAGGATACAAAGATAAGACTCACACTGCCCTAACTTCAGGGCCCACTACCCACGGATGCAGGGGAGGCACATTCACAAGAAACTTAATTAAGAACACACTGTTACACAGAGTGTACAGTGGGAGAGGAAGAAGGGGAGATGCTTCTTCCAGGAAGCTATATGCCGGGATTTGGGAACCATTCTCTGAAGTCATCAACTACGTTCTGAACCTTACAGAATGCATAAGATTACTGCAGGTGAACAATAAGAGAAAACATACAAGATACTAGAGTGACTGTGTGGAGAAGAGTTGTCACATCTGGAAGACAGGTGTGTGGGGAGCAGAAATACAAAGAAGCAAAGACCGCTGGAAATAACAGAATATATCTTTGGAAATAAAGACTGGTCAGCCTTGACTTAAATGCAAAAGGTACCTATAATAATAGTGAACCTCAGAGCAAGTCTACTACACATCTAAGTTAAAAACATTAATGAGCAATGATGTGCTCAATATTTTAGACTTTTAGTAGATTTTAAGGTAGACTCTTGAAAAATCATCTCTGCCTTCAAGCAACACCAACCCTCCCTGGCAGGAGAAGGGAAGTGGAAAGGGAAGCAAACACAAGTGGCTGAACAGAGCTCTTCCCAGCCAGCAGCAAATGCACTGGCTTGCCAAGAATGCCTCTCACAACCTCGCCGGTCCCATGTGTGACCTGACCCTGAGGAACGGTCTCCTTCTACACTACTTTGCACAAGTAACGATAAAAATGTTGTGCTCATCAAGCAGCACATTGAATCCAGCAACAGCACTTAAATCTGCCTCTCATTTTCCTACAGCTTCCCCGAAATTCCAGAGGACGGGGCTATTGTCACACAGCAGCAAAAGCATTATTCTCACAGCAGTGCACATTAATAATAATTCAGTGTGTGTCATGGAAGCCTGTAGGCTCTTAGCTGAATTTATTTGAAAAATAAAGTTGGTGCCTTTTTTTCTTTCCCCCTGAAGATGTTCCCTTAAGTTAGCACGGAACTCTTGTAAAGGTAACTACCAGAAGTCACAACCACAAGGAGCAGTCCTGTTATTTTTTTAATTCACTGCTTACCATGACAACATAATAAACACACCTTCAGAGGCTCACACAGGTCCAAATCTTGAAAACGTCATCGTTCTTCCTTCATGGTATTCCCAGGCATAAACGCAGCTTTTGGGGTTTTGTTTTATTATTATTATTATTATTATTATTCTCTGAAATTCTAGTAAAACATCAATTTTCAGCCATAAGCTATGACAAATAATTTTGTGGTAAGTTAGCAACACAAGCCTTATTTCATAATCCCCTAATAATTACTATGTTCCTTTTGATTTTAAAAAAAAAAATAGCAGACCATCAAGCCAATATGGTTTCGACATCTGTTTTTTCCATTTTTGTTTGGCATCCTGTTAGATGTTCCTGTACCCTTTCATAAATGACTAGTTGGAAAGATACAAGACTAATAGGAAACACTACTTTGTGCACCCTTGCTGATGGTTGGTTTCAGTTAACAGTTTGGTCTTTAAAACGACCGAACAGAAAAGCATATATTTTAGCGAGAGGGAAACTGACTCCCAAACTATTTCATAAAACAAAGGATTTCCTTTGTCAAAGCTTTAGGATGATTTGAGAGACTCTCGTACTAAAAAGTCCCTGGGGGTGGGGGCGGGTGTCTTTTTTTTAAGAGAAAGTTAAAAGTTTCCACCTTTAAATAAAAGACTAGAGATTTTACAACACAATAAGTGTCAGAAATAAAATGCAATTCCCTTCAAAGCCATATAAAAAATGGAAGCCTCAGTAAGAAAACTTTTGCCTTCTAACAGGGACGCATGGACCTAAAAATCATAGCAAATGATGATGGCGGCCGTCCTGCAATGGGGCTCAGACATACAGATGAGCCAAAGATCTGGACTTCCGTCCGCTCAGGTTGGTAACAATGCTTTCTCTGCTACCCAACAGCTGCTCCCTTTTGGTTCAGGACAAGTATGTCCTGAAGAAGCACACCTCAAAGTGGTGTATTCAATTCCCACCATCCTCTGGACAGACAGCATCCATTCCCAAGGGGATGGAATAAAGTACATAAAAGATGCAACCTCTTTATTCAAATGATGGCTTCTTTTTCTTCATGGATTCCATCCTCTCTCTTCCATACCAATGAACTTGTCTGGGTTGGGGGAAAGGTGCTAACCTTGCTCTGGAAAAATGTTAGCTGGCTGCAAGAATTACTCGCCCAAAGGATTCAAGCAGACAATGGTCATTGTCTCCGAAAATAAGAGAACATCTCTCCTGGAAGTTTCTTGTTGGACTCATCTCCCTCCATGGAGCCAGCCAGGTCCCCACATACCAGAGGTGGTTTGCTTTCTCTCCAGCAGGGATAATGGGCTTTTGGGCACTTTTGCCAAATTGCTGACAGAAGGACCTATTTCCTCTTCCTGTGAAAAGAAACTAATAGTGACAGAAGCAGGAGACTAACTTTAACCACTAAATTATACATTGCAAAGAGCAGATGGGTAAATGAAACTCCCACATAATATCACTCCCAATTCCTGGCCAGTTAAAAGTTTATAAAGATGACTAACAAGTCACAAATGTACTTGACCTGAATTTTTTTTCCTGGGTTTTTTTTGACATCCTCCACTTTCCCACTGAACACAGTCTTTCTCATTAACACACTGAGAAGGAGCACAGTTAATGATCGTATAATTGGGAGATGCCAAGAGATTTCACTCGAGTGTCCTTGTCATTTGCAAAGACTAAATTAACTACGCAGCTTGCTCCATTAGGAATAACATTCACAATGCAGCATCTGTGTTCATTTTCCCATAAGTATAAACACAACCACCGTCTCTGGTTCCAAATCATTGACCTTTTCCCCAGTAATCTTTGTGCCCAACACATTGTCATGCACAGGTGGGTGCTTAATAAATACTATCAGATGATGGATGTGCTCAATTAGAGAATATTCCAAAATGCTCCATGGCGTAAACCTCCCGAAGAGCAGCCCTGGCGCAGCCTTTATGTCCAGCCTGGCTCAAAACCTCATTCATTCTTGAGCCCACAAACGTGCCATCAGTGCCCAGAGAGCGTCCACGTCTCTCGCTGTATCACACCACACCCAGCTGCCTAGAATACAAAACGCAGAATCAAAGTCCAGTACAAAGTGAATGCAAAGAAATGTGCACTGGACCTGGTTTTGCTTTGGGCAGGCGTGGGGTGGCATCAAAGTCCAGACGGAGAAGTCTTTGCTATGAGGAGAAAACTGTGATTCAAAAATTCAGATGTTTAGGCTCTTGACTAAACAAACAAAAACTAACTCCATAGTATTGAACATTCCCTTCTAGTCCCTTCTGAGATGAAAGGAAGCACACGTGCACACACACACAAACTCACATACAAACTCACACACACCTTGTAAGGATGGCTCAAAGTAAACCAAGAATTAATATTACACACTCATTGGCAGCTAACAGGGTGTGTTGAGGGGAACCACATAGGGCCAGTCATGGCCAGGTGTTCCAGGTGTCTCATCCACATTTTCATGGTGACAATTCCCCACTAAGTATGGAGGAGATGGTGCCAAGTTGTCACCAGAGGAATCAGACGTGCCCACGTTTAGAGAACAGAGAACGGAGACTGTGTCTTGGTTATAGAACAAAAGAATTCGTTTTATCGCTTGCGTTTACCGCTGAAGAAAATGGCTCCTGGTGTGCTGAGCTCCATGATAAATGTGCCTCCTCTAGTTCTTTATTGCCTCTGTAAATCACAGGACTGACAGCAGTTAATAAGAAAAGCTTTTGAGTGGTTTTGAAGTTTTGCTTTGTACAAATAAAGTCTCATATTAAAGATTTTGCTGGTCCTCCAGGTGTCAAAAAAGCAACATGCGTAGAACTTCCATGCTTTTAACTGTTTGTCTCCTTTTTTTAATTTTCAGAACAGAAAGAAAACCTTTTGGACATGTACACTGGAAAACAAAAAGCAGATCAGAGTCTAAATGACTTCGTACGCTCACAGAGGAGCTGGTGCTCTGGAAACCACCTCTTCCAGTTTGTATAAGCTAGACATTCAGATAAATGCCAGAAAAGGCATGTGGTGGAAAGAAAGCTCTCATAGCAGATTTATTATTATGCATCTGACCATACTGTGTGCTTCTCCTCTTTCAGCCACAGCAAATTTTGACTCGGTGTTGAGAACGAGAACTTGGTCTGCGGCCAGGGCCATCCTAGGTCCCGGAATCCTGAAATTCTGAAATCCTATTTCAGAATATAATTGACATGAAAAGGAATAACAAAGCTACCTCCCAACTAGCCTTTTTCTCCAATACTCAAAATACTTTGACACAACAGCTTAACAAAATCCCGCAGGGCGGGCTTTCCTGTTTGTACTTTCTTGCAGAGGAAACTAAGACACGAAAAGCAAGAAATGTCTGTCCCTGATGATGGCTCCACTCTCCCCGGAGACAAAAGCAGGACTCGCCAGCATCAGAAGGCTCCTCTTCAGACCTCACTTAGGCTCCAATGCACAATGTCAGAAATCTGAATGCATTTTCCTTGGATGTTCTCTGCACAGCAGAGGGAAGAAGGGTTAGTGGCCCACGTAAATGGCTGAATAACTACCTGTACTCCAAAAGCTGGCTAGTTTACAACCTGGGGTTCAAGTCGGTTTTGCCCCAAGTGACCATGTGCATAAAAGTCAGATTTACAAAGTACCTCCTGCAGCAGTTTGCAGCCAGACAGGCACAAGGCAGGCATCTCATTGCGGTGTGTCTGGACCCGGCCTTACCTTTAGGTTTTTCTCACTGACACGCCATTGATCTAATAAGAACGAACGTTTCAGCGGTTCTGTTTTCTGCCATAGTCTGATCTGACTCTGGCCAATTCTTTCCAAAGAGGGTTTTCTTCACCCACGTCCAAGCAAATAAGAATGAACAAGAGCCTCTTCTGCTGTGGGCATCTCCGTGGAGGGGCCCAACCTGCACCGGCCTCCCTGGTAGACATCGGAACCCATCAATGAGCCTGAGAGGCTCAGACTCAGTCAGCAGCTCTTGAACCATGGGCACAAAAGGCAGAGGAGCGGCTGCCTCTCCACAGCCATCTCCCAGCTTTTGGAGACCACCCTGTGAGTCCCAGAACTCTGCGCGTACTGTGAAACACTGAGGTGTTCTCTGGAAGGAAAACCCACATTCTGTTTGGATCCTCAGCATCAATTCCCTTGAGCCTCTGAGCTCAGCAGTAGAAATCTGAACCAGATCCCTGGAGAGTTAGGCTTCCCACTATCCAAAATGAGGGTATGCCTATCTGTTATGATTTGGTAGGTTATTTTGGAGCTCGGGGAACACTAAAAAAAAAAAAAAAAATTACATTATTCCAGAACAGACAAAACAAAATAAAAACAAGTCCTTGGACACTGAGAACAGTTGCCAGAGAGGAAGGGGGGTGGAGGCGCACAGCGGGCAGTGGGGCCAGTGGACAGTGGGGAAGGACGAGCAGAACTCCGGTGGGCGTAGTGTGTGACCGCACATTTGATGAAGAGTGAACCTGCACATCAAAAACTTACACTGCTTTGTAAATCACAGTTAGCTCAAGAAAAATATTTTCAATTTATATTATTCCGTATCAATGAATGGTAACAGCATCCCAGATCCCAAACATAGCCTACCAAATCATACCAAATAGATAAGCTCTATTTTCAGGCGGGGGAAGCCTAGTAAAGGAATTGTGTTAGGAAGTCAGGTCTGTCCAAACGTTATCGAGTTGTGCTAGGGTGAAAGGACCCAACGGCATGTCCTTAGAGACCTACAGTACGCTGGACAGGCAAGAAGGTGATAAGGCAGAATGGGCATGAGGACCCAAGGGCCTGACCCAAGTCTCCCAGTGTTAGAGCAGTAAGCTCTGTGTCAGGCTGGCTGGAAGGCAGTGGGCCACAGTTCAAAGGACCAGACACCCTGGGTTGGGGCCCAACCGGGTACAAATCCAAGCTTAGCTACTTTCTAGCTCTGTGACCCTGCAAATAGCATACTGTGTCCAAGTCCCTGTAAGTCCATCTCACAAGGTGGCATATGATAAGTTTATGAAGCACTTGCACAGCGCCCCACTGAGAAGGCATGCAGTGAGTGGCGCATTCATTTACTCAACAAATAAGTTCCGGGAAGAGTGCATTACATACATTATTTCATTCCTTCTCCAGCAATTGTATGATTGGCCCTTCTGTAAAAGAGAGGCAGTCAGGATCATTTGAAAAGAGCTAACAACCCCAAGGTCAGGGCATCCCGGGAGAAATGGGCTGGAGATGGTCCCAGGAATGAAGCCAGCAGAGAGGCAGGGGACCTGCCGTCTCAGCTGTTCCCAGAGAGGAGACCCAAGAGTTAGCACTGAGTGTGCCTGCAGAGCACAGAGAAGCCCTGACCAGGACAGGACTGCCCAGGAAACTCCCATCCTGCCCCTCCTGGCCCCTCCCGGCCCACACCCTGGCAGAGGGATACGTGGGGAGGAGAAGCAGCCAGAAGGGACACACAAACATGAACCCACCCCAGCTCCTCCCCTGGGCTTCCTGAGCTGAAACAGCACCATAGTGGGAGAGAGAGGGGCTGGGACTTTAATACAGGCTAGAGGGTTGCACTGGACTGGTCATTTTTATTACTGAAGTTAGGCTATTCTTACGAAGAGAAGTAACCAGAGTATGTGTCTTAAATCTAAAGTAACTGGGAAAGCTGAGGGATGTGTCTGAGATTTCCCCAGATGCAGGCAAAGAACTGGCCCACAGAGTGGGTTTGAGAGCGAGGCAGAGAACAGGTGCGTATCCTACTGAGCTCTACTCTTTCAGCATGCCAGGGGCTTTAAAATAAAGTGCATTCACCGATAATTCCTTTGAAAGTAGAAATGGAAATGGGTGGGTAAGAGCATCTCTGTCAGCCAAATAAATAAGCAAACCTGCAAGTCTTGTGAAAGATGCATCCTCCATGCTAACACAGAAGTCTACAGGCTTAAAAATTCTGAAGGCGCCTCCAGAGCCAAACACTGGTTCTACCATAATGCACTGGGGTGAGTCTGGTCACTGACTCTGGGTATATTGGGCAAGAAAAGTCTATAAAGCTCAAAGTGAAGCAGAAGCTAGAATGTGAATAAATCAGACAATTTCCTATTTCAAATTACATTGACACTTCTGTTATTTCGAATTCCGTCTTCCTCCCTGTCAAAAAAATATACATATAGCTTTCCACATAATCTGAATTTACTAAAAACCATAAAGCCCTTCCTTCACTTCACTGTGTGTGGATCTGACCCAAAGTGAAATGAGAAGGCGGAAGGCGGGCTGCAGGCTGTGACAGACCCAGTCTCACGTGCTTTCCAGCCAGGTGTAGAATTATTTTTGAATGAGACGCATTGCCAGGACAGAAGGGAGCAGTTGGGGAGAAATACACCTGGACTTGCGAAATCTTGGTGCTATGCTCTCTCTTTACCTCCCAGTAAAGAGATTTCATTTATCTCCTCGTCCATATCCATCACACGCACATGTAGCGGTAGATTAAACATGTCCATTTTTCCAAACACCTTCGTTTATGGATACCGTACAGTGGTCCATGGTGACCAGGGGCTGGGAAGGAGAGAAGGATGATTAGCCAGAGAACCAACAGCACTTAGGGCGGCGAAACCCCTCTGCACTCTTCTGTAATGGCGGACACAGGTCACCAGACATTTGTCAAAACCTACAGAACATGTAACACCAAAAGTGACTCCAATTGTAAACCATGGCCTGTAGGGGACAATGCCACATCCAAGAAGGTGCCTCAAGTCCACCACTGTACCACTCAGTGAAGGCTGTCAATGGGACGGAGGCTGGGAATGGGGGGGCGTACAGGCACATATGGGAACTCTCCGTTCTTCCTGCTTAATTCTGCTGCGACCCTAAAAGTGCTCTAGAAAATGATGCCTATTTAAAATAAAAAATGCTAAAGCTTTTGCATTAGCAGTCTCTCGACTGCTGAGTACTCATCCCCAATGGCTCACAGTCTACTTTAAGGGACAGCTCCATAAGACTGTCCCTAACACGCTTCCCCTTCCCCACGTAGGAAACCATGACCCCTCTCTGTCCTGCTGCCATTCTGGACTTTTACTCCAGTCCTTCTGGGGGATGACCATCACATCTGTCCATTCACCTCCCCTGGGAAAACGAAGGCATTATCCCCCATCCTTTATATTTCAAACACCTACAAAGAGTCTTGAGCGTAATAGTCTATAGAGTTTAAATTATTTCTTCATGTAACGTACTTAAAGACCCTCCAAAAGCAACACAGACTAATCAACAATTTTTCTACCGAATCTGGTTTTCAGACTCAATAGATTCATCCTGCAAAGACATGTCCCAGGGCCCCAATACATGTGAAATGACACTGATCAGCATTTTAACTAGTCTTCTTTCCTTGCCGGTGAATAATTGCCACAACTGTAGATATGAGCTCATTTGAAGGAATGAAAAGAGCTCTCCCTAAGATCATTTAATAGACCTATGCATAATTATCAATTTCCTCTCGAAGCTAACATTTGCTAAAAGAAAAGGAAAGATTCTATTAATGATCAAAACACTTGACTTTCTGGACCTATTCCATTTAACGGAGAAAACTCAGTTCTCTATCCTTGGGCGACTTGCCAGGTGGTCTTTTACCGGGAATCATTCTAAACTTCTCATCACAGTTCAACAACCATCTGCCAAATCATATACAGGTATTGATATTTGCCACTCTACAGTTAAATGACATCAAATGTCAATGCAATCAACTCATTAGCCTGTGTGCTTGGAGCTTCAGTGATCACCGCCTGCTTTTGCCTCTCTTTGATTAAACAGTGGTGGACTCTTAGTCTTTGTGTGTCTAACAGCTGATCAGTTCAATAATACTGCTAATATATTGCAAAAAAAGGAAGTGATTCACAACAAAAGAAAACATTACCAAAACCAAAAGGAAACCTACAAACTGGGAGAAGATATTTGTATTCGATATTTCCAACAAAGCCTTAGTATCTAAAATACACAAAGAACTCATAAAACTTAACAGAAGACCAGGCAATCAAATCAAAAAATGGGGAGAGGAATTGGAGAGGCACTTTCCTGAAGAAGATACACAGATGGCCAACAGGCACATGAAATTACTTCCTACTCACTGGCTATCAGGGAAATGTAAATCAAAACAACAATGAGATACCACCTTACACCTGAAAGACTGGCTATTATGCAAAAGTCTGAAAACAACAAATGTTGGTGAGGATGTGGAGAAAAGGAAACACTTTTGCACTGTTGGTGGGAGTGAAAATTGGTGCAACTCCTATGGAGAACAGTGTGGAGAGTCCGCAAAAAACTGAATATGAAAATCCTATGTGATCCCGTCATTCCACTTCTAGGCATCTACCCAAAAGATACATAAGCACCCATCTGCAGAGATGTATGTATCCCCACGTTTACTGCAGCCCTATTCACAAGAGCTAAGAACTGGAAACTACCTAAGTGCCGAATACCAGATGAACGGATAAGGAAGATGTGGTGCATATACACAATGGAACACTACACAGCCCTTAGAAGAGATAAAACCCTGTCATTTGAATCAACATAGAGGGAACTAGAGGGGATGAATCTAAGTGAAACAAGTCAAAAAAGAAAGACAGATACCAATGACCTCATTTATAGGTGGAATGTGAATAAACAAAACAAAGGAACAGAGGAAGCATAACCAACCCTGAAACACTTGCAACAGAACTGAGGTGACCAACAGGGAATGGGGCGGGTGGGGGCAAAGTGTGGTGGAGCCCATTGGACGATGGGGACTAACACTTGGTGATTTGGTGCAGGGCAAGGTGTGTTGACATATATCTAAGAAATGGGGAACCAATACATAGGAAATTATTTTAATGTGTAGAATAATTACTACAATAAAAAAAATAATTTTAAAAAAATTTAAAAATTAAAATAAAATTTATAAAAAGCTAAAGGGAAATGGAGAAACCTGGAAGGAAAAAAACACACCTTGAACCACTGGTTCCCTCTTATGCAGAATATCAATATAGTATAATCGAGCCCGAAAAGCAAATGAAATTTAAAAATTGCTTAGAGAAACATTTTAACCAAAAGTCACCAGAGGTCATTAAAGCATTGTAACTGGCCCTGTAACTTAGCTATCATTCTTCCACCTTCTTTGCTACTCTTCCTGTGGTGCTCAATCTTCCTGTGGATGTAAAAACCCACAAGCACGCTTGAAGTGTGACTGTCACCAGCAGTCAGTCTGGATGCTAGAGGCCAGCCCGGCTTACTGGTATGCTAGCCCCGTGCTCCAAATTTTATATCTCTTCTGTCCCTCAGTTATTGCCTGACATGATTTAACAACTGTAATTCCTTATTTAACGATGTCAAAGGTTTTTAGGAAATTGACTGTATTTCACCAACGATATATTTCTTCTTGATTACGGAGTGGTTAAAATGATTTTAAACCAAGACAGCAAAATAAAGCAGTAATAAAATCAATAAAAGGTGCTTAAAACATTCCTTCTATTAGGTAATGGCATTTAAAATATCCGTAGCTTGTAATGGCACTTAGGATATGCCCAAAAATCAATGAGCTAAATTACTTATTGAACTAGTTAATTTGAACATTGAGTTTTTTATGTATATTGATAAAATGGGCTACGGACTACTCCTGGCAAGCAGCAGTTCTGACAACATTCATGGTCAGATAACGCCCTCTGCTGGAAAAACTAAACAATTTCCTCCAGTTAGAGAACAAAAAAAGACAATCAAAAGACATAACCTCAAAAAATTCACCACAGGCCTTTGAATCTTAAAAGACCGTAGAAATTCACAGTAATGATACAAAAGCTCAGTAATAGTTAAAAAATACACGGACCTTTAAAAATCTTACCCTGGAATATGGCATTTTATAGTCAATATCAAATAGTAGATGAGAACTAAAATTTAATTATTTCAGAATTCCTTTCCTAATTTTCTAACTATTATCCTAGGGCTCTTTGGTATTTTAGAATCACATTCTAAAAGCCATGAATCATTTCTCTTTGATGTAAGAAGGGGAAGGGTTTGAATTTTAAGAGAGAAAAGTATAAATCAGTGCTCAAGGAAAAGTCCACATGCTTCGTAGTTTAATTTGATCAAAATCAAGTTTGAACTGTCTTCACAAATGAAGGTGTCTGAGAACTCAAAGTAAGAATGTACTAAGCAGCTCCACATTCATCTGGTATGAGAGTTTCCAATACTGTTACTGCCATTATATTTTTTTCAAACACCGACTATTTAAAATGCTAAGTACTTTTTTGAAAAGACTCTTCACTGCCTTTCAATTTCTCCCCCTGCCAGTTCAGCCCTAAGCAGGTGTGAGAGTTCTGAAGAGCTGGCCTCAGGACTTTTAACTCAAACTACAAAGGGGAGTTTCAGAAATTATGATAAAAGGCATTAAGAGAGAAACGAAGGTGAAGAGGTTATCTGACACTAACCTAAAATTGTACATAGTACCTTTCCAAAAATTATAGCTACCCAGAACATGCCATTTTGGCTTGAATGATTCCATCAATGTACAAACCATACATTTTTTTTTCACTCTCGGTACAACACATTTCATTTATATTTGAAATAATAGGTATACATAAAATCACATGTTCTGGCAGGAGAAATTCTCAACCAAAGAGCTTTGCTCCTTCTATGAGTGTGACTTTATTTTGTGTCATTGTGTTTTGTGTGTAGGGGAAGTCAACAGAAAACATGGCGATTTTTTGCATGCTATAAGAACACTGGCCAACTCAGGATGGGTGTGCTGTGTAACAGTCTACCCAAATGACACCACACAGCTAACAACAGACTCTCAGCACAGACCCTCAACAAGATGGCTGCATGATGGCCCTGACCTCCACACACGCCCTCGGGCAGAAGAGAATGCACCAGTGCAGCGCAGATGGACAGTCCGGTGGACCCTGCAAGAAATGCACACTGAGTGCTACAGAAACTCAAGAGGATGGAGGAGCCCGCTCTGCCTGGGGCAGGCAAGGAGAGATCTGAGAGAAGACATTACCTTCTGAGTGAGGGTCCTTGCAAAGTCCTAGAAATGTGCCTGTATCCAGGGGTCAAGAGCAGGCCCTGGGTGACAGAGGCAAATGAGAGGGGAGACAGCAGGGACGGTTGTTTGGGCAGAGGACAAGCGCGAAAAGAGAGGCGGCGCTGAACAGGCGGTTGAGGGCAGTGCTAGAAGAGTCTTGAAGAGTTTCCTAAGGTTAGAGTTCATCTCATGGGCAGTGGAAAGGTTTTGGAGGATTTTAAGAAATAATATCAGCTCTTCACATTGGGGGAGCAGGGGAACACTAGAAGACTTGAAGGGGCTGGCTGGAAACAGGTACAAGGCACCTGCAATCAACTTTTTGAGAGCACAGCTGAGAAAAGGGGCAAACTGCAGACATCTGGACCTCAGAGGGTGTATACAGTGATCCACAAACCCAGTTCATTCCTAGTTCCCTTCTGACTGCAATGTCAAAGAGAAGAAACTCAGGGTGCTAGTTTTTAAAGATTTTTGCTCTTTCTTGTTCTTGCAGAAAGCAAAATATTACAGTTCACTATTGACAAGCATTTCTCTATTCTTTTTTTCCAAGGAAAGGAGCAGGAATGAAGGCAAGCAGACAGGCAGAAATAATTATTTTATTTAGTTATCACCTTGGTTGTTTCTCCCTGGCCCCTGGCCTTGAATCTAGACACTTAGGATGTATGTGGACTGCATCTGGTGGCCTTATGCACTAGGCCACCAAGGGACATGATATCTCTATTCTTAAAACAGAAAGTATACCAGCTACAAAATGATTCACCGTGTATAAAGTTGTTTCTCTATCTTTGTCTAATTACATTGAAACTGAAACTTCAACTTCAACTAGAGAAAGTCAGGGTGTGCACGGACCCCAAAGGAGAAGTTACATAAAAACTAAAACCAGCTGCTATATTTGAGATTAGGATTACGATCACTGTGAGTTTTTTTTCTTAGTAGTAGTGCCCCAGATTTTCAAATTAAAAATAAATGCTTCTTTGATTTGCTGTTTTAAATAAGCAAAGGAAAAATATCTTTGTTTAAAAAGAGAAGCTTCAACTGTCTTCGAAACTTGCACTTGTTTGGATACGACATTCATAAATCTCCATGTAAGTCAGGTAGAGCTGAGCAAGGAAAAAACATGTTTACTTTTCCAGTCAGGCAGAGTGGTTCTGAAAAGAATCGGAAGAGAAACGAGACAAATGTGGCCTTCAAGACATTTTACAAGATTCAAGAGATGAAACTAGTTGTTTGCTTATTCATGTTCATTTAATTCTTTGTATTAAAGCTGAACGCGTTATCAATGAGAGGTCAATTCAAAATACAGGTAGTGGCACCCCCCCGTGGAGAAGGGGTTGGGTGCCATCCAAGCCCCTCCCCCTGTACCTGTCCTTCCCGGGTTCAAGTCCTGAGACTGGCAGGATCAGCCAAGAAGACTGTCAGAACTCCAAGAGCAAGCCTTAGACCAGGGATTAAAGTTCAGCTATCAGGACAGTGAATTGCCTCTGGCTCCAGCACCCAGTCGTGGATGCATCCAGATTGATAAGGAAAGCAGATGGTTATAAAATGCTTCTTCCTCCTCTCTCTTCCTACCTGTGTGTCTGCCTACTTACCTTCATTCCTGTCTGAACCTTTTCTTTAAAAATAAATAAATAAATAAAGCTACAGTGAGGCTCACACCAGAGCAGCCCCCAGCTGAAGGGCAGGATCTGGCCTCCTGGTTTCCTGTTAGACTCATCTGTTCCAAGTGTTCCTATACCAAACTTAGAGTGTCTTGTTTTCATTGCAGTGGCCCCTAACACTGACCTGGAAAGAAAATGAACTCTCCTGATGGGAGATTTCCAACGGTCTACACACCACGGTCTCTCTGGGCATCATTCAAAACAGGGGACCTGTGTGTGGCTCCGGCCTCCTGACAGGCTTTCTAACGTCTCTGCAGCCAGCCAGCAAGGGTTCCTGGGGAGAGGCCTGTTTCCTCAGTATAAACTACAAATTCATTTAGAAGCAGGGATTTTCTAAAACACATGGTCATAAACTGAAAATAACTGAGGCAAAAGGTAAGAATAAAGAAATGCACAGTCCATACAAACGATGAATTTCAACTCCTGTTCTGCTAAATTCCTGAAAATGCAGATACCGGGTAATAAAAGTACAAAATCCTTATGATCTGCTACAAAGCAGAACAATGGCGATGACCATCCACTCCAGTGACTGCGCAGCCAGCATCTATCAAGTCCCTGTGAGGTGTAAGGACTGTGCAGAGCTGCGTTTGCATCTCAAGACAAACTCATGTCGGCCTTCCCAGTGTCAGTCTCTCATTCTGATGACAGCATTCCCTTCTTCTTCCCCGTGCAGTCCTGGCAGGCAGATCCATCAAAGCAGCCCCACTCCGAAATCGACCCCACACTGGACATTTGGAGAACTCTATCCCTCTGAGCACCATGGTGAGTTCGGAGATGGCGAATCAAGTTGCAAAAACAAACATTAGCGTGTAAGGTCTCCCTTCCTTAAAAGGTTTCTTTTTAAAGGAAAGGTGCAGGCAGGCATGAAGGCCAGGAGGCAGGCAGGAAGAGGAGGAAGAAGCATTTCATTTTATTTTTATTTAGTTGTTCACACTGGTTGTCCTCACCCCCTAACCCCCAGAACTCAAATCCGGGGGGGGGGGGGGGTGTGGCCTTCAGAGGCAAATGACTTAATAGCTACTCCACCTCCTTTAAAGATTTTAACCTGCAATTATCTGCAGCCATCAATATGTTTCCCTGTCACTGGTGGGAAACTGGTCTGGACATGGAACCAAAATACCAAGGATATTGAGAGGCGAAGAGAGGAGCCTCATTTGAACCTCTGAACCAGCAAGGCCCTGGAACTTGCCCGTTACTGGAAATCATGAAATCCCCTTTATGCTTGGACTGGTAGGAGCAGAGTTCTGCTATGAGGAATCAAGAACTGCCCGGGAGTGCATGCCCCCACGGCTGTCCCCTGACGTCACACAAGTACATGCCAACAGCCAGGACCCCCGAAGCCACTGCTGTGCCCTCAACTCTCCCTGGCCCCTGATGCTGGCCCTGGCCCTCGCCACTGGGCATTGTCTGCAGCAGCCCTTGCCCCCGCACAGACATCTCATTTGGGCCCCCACAGCCAAGTATAGGACCACTGCTAGTTCTGGTTACCACAGCTGCCTGGCCTGGGACTAGTCACCAGAACTGCTGGTACCACCGAGGGCCCCAGCAGCCCTTGCAACCACTGCAGACCCTCACAACTCCTGCCAAGCAGCCCGCAGCAGTCGATGTAGTGGATCCCAGCTGCCCAAGACAGCCAGACACCTTGCAACCTCTGGACCCAGAGCCACCATTGACCCCACACTGGGCACCCTGCCCCACTAGACTCTGGCCACGGAGTGCTCCAGGGTCCCTCACCCTCAGATGCAGGTCTTTCCTTACTGAAGTCAGTCCACGAAGTTTGGAAAAGGTGACTGCTTCTTCCAATGTGCAGATTCTGATTCTCCGAGTCTGAGTCAACCACTATCTTCAGCCTTGCGGACACCAACACTATCCTTTACTACAGTGTTGTCATCCCTCTCTGACTGCTGTGCATGAGCTCCTTCAAGAGCTTTCTTATCTTTCCAGATTAAAAAGAAACAAAGCCACAGGCACAGATCCACCCAAGGCTACAGGAATCACAAAGAACCGGGGAAATATGATACCCTCCAAGGAAACAGCAAACTTCCAGCCACTGACCCCAAAGAAATGGAGACAAACAAACTGCCTTACAAGTAATTCAATACCTTTGTTTTAAAGATGTTCAGAGAACTATAAACAACTTAATGAAATCAGGAAAACAATAGAAGCACAAAAAGAGAGAATCAACAAAGTGATAGAGAACAAAAAAGAACTGTAGAGAAATTCTGGATCTGTAGAGTCTGCATGGAGAACTTCAATGGCAGACTCAGCCACGCAGAATCACTGACTGACCTCAAAGACAGATCATTTCAGATTATCCAATCCAAAGAGCAAAAGGGGAAAAAAAAAAAAAAAGGAACAAGAATGAAAAGAAAGTCTAAGGGACTTAGGGGATGCCATTAAGAGAATCAATCTACAAATTGTAGAAGTCTCAAAGGGGAAAATGGGAGAGATGGGCAGGACGCATATTAAAGAAATAATAGCCGAGATCTTCCAAAATCTGCAGAAAGATTTAGACATTCAAGTTCATGAGGCTCACAGGTCCCCAACAAGTCAACCCAAAGAGATCTTCCCCAAGATTATAATAAAAATGTCAAAAGTCAAAGAGAATTTTAAAAGCAGCTAGCAACACAGAGGAAAACCCCCACAAGGTCATCAATGGATTTCTCAGCAGAAAATCTGAAGGCCAGGAAGAGGGGGAGGGATATATTCAAAGCAACTGCTGAAAGAAAAACAAACGGCCAACAAAGAAAACTTCACCCAGGAAAGCTGTCTTTCATATGTGAAGGAGTAATAAATACCTCCTTAAACAAATAAGAGGTGAGGAAATATATATCACCATCTGCCTTTCAAGACAGGCTGAAAGGGGTTCTTCCAACTGCAGTGAACAGACGTTCATCAGCAACATGAAAACATATATAAATACAAGACACTGGTTGAGGAAGTAATAGTTTCAGAATACTCTAATACTATAATGTGATGATGATCGTCACCCAATTTCATATAAAGGCTAAAGGACAAAAGTATTCAAAATAGCTGCAGTTCTAATCATTTGTTAGTATGTCAATGTATACTTAATATAAAAAATGTAAACGACATCAAAATCATAAAAAGGAGGAGGGTATAAAAGAGTAATTTGTAGACAAAGTTGTTGTCAGTTTAAAATAGACTCTTAAACCTGTAAGAGGTTCATGCAACCCTCATGGTAACCACAATGCAAAAAAAAAAAAAAAAGAAGAGGCTGTACGGTTACTCTGCTAACATGACACCTATTTCCAGGGATTTCCTCTACAAAAAAAAGTAACGACAATAATAGTAATAAGTGACTACAGGAAAACCTAAAAACATAGAAGAGTCAAGACAAAAAGCAGGGAGGAAGACACAGCTTACTGTCATCACAGGAAGACAACTACTGTTAACAACTTAGTGTTTCCTTCCAGGCTTTTTTATGAAGCATTATAGTCGTATTTCATATTAATAGCTGAATATTTGCCAAGCATCTAAACGGTCAAAATGATTTAACTTAAGCAATCCCTTTAGAACTGTTTCCATCACTGATCTAGTAATTTCCTCGCCCTCCCTGCTCTCCCTAAGAAGCTGGCATATGGAGGAAAGGGGCCTAATCCTCATGCTGGCCCGTGGATATTCACTGGCCAGATCCGTCGGGTGCTGATACGATGTCTCCTGTAACCCGGTCACCAAAGGTCTCACTGGCCTCCACAGTCCCCTCCATGGCAGGAGCACTAACGACCCTTTCTTGTGGCTAGGCTGCCCTGGAGTGCTCCAGGCCACTGGCCTGCCCATCACCTCAGAGGTACCTGCGCCAGCCGTCAGGCAGGGGTTTAGCCGGCTCGGGCAGTCTGTGGAATTCGGGACAGAGCAGAGATCTCTCTGCCTGGGGGTCAACTCCCTTTGCCACTTGGGGGTCCTGTCCCAGCCACACCAGAACCAATGGTGGCCCAGGCAAGCAGTCCCAAAACCCTTCATTCCACTTCCCTCAATGTGCCGTCAAATCAGTCAGGCTGTGCCCAGGGAGACACAGATCCCAAACATGGCACAAGACTGAGACTCCTCTCCTCCTGCCCTCCTAGTGCTCTCACTCATCCAGCACACCCGGGCTCTGGGAGAGCGCAACAGAACCCCACCAAGGGAAGCTGAGACACTCACCTGTGATGGCATGTGCTCATCCTCTAGCATCACTTTTCTCAGAGGAGACAAGTGGGGTTTTCTTCCACCAGTTTCACAGCAGATCTTCTTCTTCCTGCCTCTGGCTAAGCCTCGGGGTGAAATCACGAAGCTAAAGTAGAAACAAGGAGAATACAAAGATTTAAAAAATCCTGTCAAGATAAGACCTGGCTTGCAGAGCTATTAATTTATTGAAAAAGCCAATTTTGCATGTCAGAAGCTGAATATTCTAACTTTCTTCTTCTTGACCCACACCCTCCCAACAGATAGAAGAAGCTAAGGAAATGTTTCGCATGGGAAAAGCAAAGCGAAAGACAGAAAGGACATTAATAATCTTCCAAAGATCACCCCACTGCATACACATCATAGCTGCCACTGGAACAGACAAATTCATTACAACATAATCACAGTCCAATGCACAAGGATACACACACACTCCTAGGATGCTTTGTGCCTTTGTATGTGTTGTTTCTGAAATTCTTACTTTTTCATTCCTTTATATTGTCTTGTACGTCATCAACTTTGATTAATAGAGCACTAGAATTTTTAAATTATTTCCTTATTTTTATTAAATGACAGAAAAATCAAAGGGACCCTTTCTTACAAAAATTTGCAGGTTTTTTTAATGACCAAGAGGCCTTGAGCTATGTATGTATGAAATTTGCAACAGACAGGGAGCTCTTTTTAGGCACTCTTTGTCAAATACTTAGTAGAACCATCTATAGACATAGTATTTCATCAGCCATTCCACTTGTAACTGCAGGACTCCAGAACTTCACTATGCTTCTCACACCCCAAATATTTCTCAGAACCCCAGGGATGCTGTACATTTACACAAACAAGTTCAGAGGGTGATCTTATGGTATTCTTGGGTTTTTTTTCCTGGCCCCATATGTCTCCAATCCCCAAGATGTGCTTATGATGATACTATATTACATTGTCAAAAGCTCCTAAGAAAGTAGATCCTAAATATTCTCACTACATGCACACACACAAACACACAAGATAATCGTGTGAGGTGACAGAAGTAATGATTCTCGTGGCAATCATTTCATAAAATAGCACACTGTGGTACACCCGGGTGGAGTAGTGGTTTGGTCAACTGCCTCTGACCTAAGTACAGTCCACATATATCCCAAGGAGAACAACTAAGATATACAACTAAATAAAGTGAATGAAATGCTTCTTCCTCCTCTCTCTTCCTGCCTGCTTGCCTGTTCTTTCATGCTTTCCTGAATCTTTCCTTTAAAAAAAATCACATTGTACAGCATATATATCAATTATATATCAATAAACCGGGTGGGGCGGGTGGGGAACTTAACATAAAAGAAAGACAAAGATAACCAAAGGAGCTGAAGATGTATTCTTCTTAAGCTCATAACAGGCCCTCTTAAAGTTAAGTCCAGAATTCAAAGAATTAAAAAAAACGAAAGAGTCTATTTCTAATACTTCCCTCCTTCATGCCTCTGAAAAAAATAAAGGTATGGCTTCAATTCAGTTCCACAAAAATAAAAACTAGAAAAAATAAGGCCACATGAAAACAAAATACCTTCCTTATGATTTCTTTACATATTTATGATTTCTTTATATAAACTATAGTTATGGGTTTTACATGCTATATATTTCATCAGAGACACTTCCTTTAGACTCTAATTGTTAAGCCTTATTTGACACAAAAGAAAAATCAAAATCAGTCTATGCTCTTATGAGAGCTATTAATTTTTCATGTCAGAAGCTAAATATTCTTTCTAACGCTCTTCTTCTTGACCCTCCCAACAGATAGAAGAAGTCAAACAAATGTTTCGCATGGAGAAAGCAAGAGAGGAAGGACATTAACAATGATAAAATTAAGGGAGGGAAAGCCTTCCAAGTTCTTTCCAGATACAATGGTTACCCTGTTTTGAATAGTATCATCTAAGAGATGAAACAAGAATACCTTCTTTGAGTCAGGCACTGTACAGCAGCAAGCATGCTTTAACACACCATTCTGTGAGTGCTGACTTAAATTTTCTTAATGTAAAAGTTCTGCTATGGTAAGAAATAGTAGCAATCATTTGAGAGCCAAATCAAAAATATTAAAAGGAATGAGAAAAACCCAAAGTGAAAAAGTAGAGAGCATATGTGAGAGGGATAAATAAGGACCCAGAAAGAATATTAAAAGCTCTTTGATTACCCTTGAATGAGGATGATTCAGAGCAAAAGTCACAGGGCCTTCTGGAAAGGTCAGATCATCCTCTGGTGATATAGTATAAGCTATTTGAAGACAGGACAACCAATAAGTAAATAATTCGAGTTGCTGAAGTACTGTTTTCTGTACTGAAACAACAGAGACAAAAATATAAACGTGTATGGATTCAAGCAATTTGCCTCCTTTTGGAAATAATTTTAATTCCTCGCCTCCCACATTTCCCTTTTTAATCCTCCCGGTTGTTTTTTGTTGTTGTTGTTTTTTCCTAGATGAATAGCAAAGTATATTTAAAGTATATTCCTTTTCTTCACCCCTATGTAAACTTATATTTGGAAATCGACCTGACTAAGCACAAATTAAGTCCTTCTTGCCCAAGTTCGATAGAATGTACAGGTGGAAAAAATATAAATACAGGTTAATTATCTGCAAAGCATCCATAGCAAAAATTAAGTGGAAAAGCCTCCAAAAGTAAAAATGATGACATAAATGACCAAAACTACTTCAAGAGATTTAAAGTTCTGCTAAGATATTCTGGAGGATTTTGACTTGAAGCAAAAATGAACATTATGGAGGCAGCGGAAGACGACTTACTCTTATACTTTTGCTTAGTGTTTTTTTTCTATAGTGTTCAAACGGACGACCTGGGAAGGAACTAAGGCGAAAGGGTGCTGCAGGCAAAATACCAAGAGAAACCTTTATCAGTCTCCAGCGTCGCCTTAGCTTTCAAGACCTGGGTGGTTCAGTCAACGTTCTCGAGGCGGCCCCGCCTTCCTCCACCCCTTTCCCCTTCTCAAGATGGCGGCGGGAGCGACAGTCCGGGCACGGCGCGCGCGGCACTCTGGGAGCGGAAGAGGGGGCCCGCGCGGCGGCGACCGGGCCGGAAGAGGAGGAGCTGGGCCTGGAGGATCCGCGAGAGTCGCTGCTGCCGCGGCTGCCGGTGTTTGCGGGTGGCAGGAAGCCGGGCCTGGGAGGCAGGCTGTGTCGCGATGCCGGAACTGGCAGTGCAGAAGGTGGTGGTCCACCCCCTGGTGCTGCTCAGTGTGGTGGATCATTTCAACCGGTGAGCGGGCGGCGGGCGGCGACCTGGCGGGGCTGGCGGTGCCGCCGCTGCTGAGTCACGGGCGCGCTGGGGATGGCGCGGCGGCCGCCGGGGCGCGGAGGGGCCGGGGGCGCCCTCCCTCGCCTAGGGGCCCAGACCGACGTCAGTCCCGGGAGCCCTAGTCGCCTAGCGTGTTCCCCCGCCCCTGCTGGCTCTCCGGGGCCTGTCTGCGCCTGCCTTCTGCCGGGGTCCGTGGTGCCAGCGTCCGGGGAGCAGGCTTCAGGTGGCCCTGACCCCGGCCTCGTGCCCATCTGTCACCTCTTCTCACCTAAAACACGATGTCTCGTAGCAAAGCCCCTCAGACTCGTTCCCCTGAGCTGTCACTGAATTCTGGTCTCAGACCCTGGAGGTCTCCCTGGAAGAGCTGTGATTTTAACTTGTGAGCCTTTCGTAAGCCGCGATCTGGTTTGACAATAGCTTAAAACGTAGAGTAGGTGTCGAGTTTTTCATTTCAAAAAGGAGATCACTTGGAGATGTGGGCATTCATGAGTAGAAGAAGGTTCAGCATCTCTCGGGTCAGCCGGTAATAAGCTCATTGTCCGGGGGAGTTCTTCCGCCTTCCCTGTTCGTCTTCGAGCTGTTTATCCTGCTGGACCTGTTGCACGTGTTCCTAAGTTTTATCGGTTAATTACTTGAATTAGCAAATGTCAGGACCCACGTGGGCGCGTCTGCTGTAAAGTCTTGGTTGCTGAGTGGCCCCCCTCCTGCAGCTTTGCTTTTGTACAGCTTGGAATTCAGTCAGAGCCAAAAACTAACTCCAGACTGGCGGGGTTTTAGGACCCCCAGTTCAGTCAGTCCATTGCTCTGCTGGCTGTCAGCCTAACAGCTACTGTACAGCAATTACCAGTCTTCCCCAGAGATTACTACATTACTAGAGGTGCTAATGGGGGAGGCACCCTTTCTGTTCTAGTCAGTAAACTCAAGAACACAGTGAGATCTTGCAAGCTTCTGTGTCAGATATCAAATGTAGGGTTTTAAAAAACACAAGGGGTGTTGTGAACCAAAAGAAAATCCCTTGAATGTGGAAGTTTCTTTTGACGTAGAAACGCAGTGCCTAAGATTTCCCCCGGCAATCAGAACCACCAGGAAATACAGACTCCTGACCTTGGCTTTTTCCACGCCCAAAAGTGAGAAGCATTTATAAGTTTGCTAAACCATACGTTTAGATAAATAACACAGATGAGTCACTGTGAAAACAGTGACTGTGGGAATTGTGATTCGGGTCACAGTGGCTTTTGTCCTGCCGTTTAAACATAGAACTGTAGTGGCTGTATCCTTTAGGAGTAGATAAAGCCAAATTCCACATGAAGAACAATAAAATGAGATTATATACGTGGAACACCATGCAGCTAGCTCCCTAGGGCAAAAATCACTGAGGCGTTTGACATGGAAGCAAAAATTCTGAAGTAACTCTCACACTTTCACCCCTATTAGTGTGATCAGTCACCAGCTCACTTCTGACTTCTGCCTAAGTAAGCCGTTCAGAGATGACAAATGGCACATACACATACAGAGTCACTTTCTCAACACTATAAAGCCTTATAACATCTAGTGGGGCTTGTCCACATGTAATAGATGTTCCAGAGGAGTTTGCAGCCAGACCATGAAACTGGTTCTACTTTTGTATCTTTATCATCCCTGAAAGGATTTAAGGATAAAAGGAGATGGGAGAAGCTCAAAAAAAAGAAAGGCAAGCTAAAAAGAACTAACCATGGGAACATAATTTAGATGTGTTATCAAACACCAGCCAAATAACATTTTAAGCTCTTTAAAATCTGGGGAGTTTTAATTTTCTCCATTTGATATTTCTGCAAAGTTCATGATTTTTCCAAGTATTGCTTTGCAGTCAATGGCCAGCATACAAAGTTCATGAATTCTCCATTATATTTATTAGGATTTAATATTAAGAGCTAACCTAACATCCTCACATTTATCTAGTAAGATGAATTCCCAGGTAAGATATAGCATAGCTATTTCCTATTAAGTATCTAATTGTTGGGTCCACATCTGGGTGCCTTTGGGACTGACCTCTGCTTTCTCATTCAGAATAGGCAAGGTTGGAAACCAGAAGCGTGTTGTTGGTGTGCTTTTGGGGTCATGGCAAAAGAAAGTACTTGATGTATCCAACAGTTTTGCAGGTAAAAGACAAATTTTACATTTTTCCGACTGTAGTTAAAATGTCAATTGCCTTGTTTTTTGAAAAGAAATGTTTGTGATTTCTATTTTTTACTCTTTTCAGGAGATTCTATTTCAGAATTGCTTAGCATAGAAAGGAAGGCTAGAGAAGGCCCTCATGGCCTGGCCTAGCGGTCTAGTACACCTGGGAACAGTCCCACATACATCTCAAGGTCCCTGGTCCTAGACCCAAGACCAGGGAGAACCACCAATATGAACAACTAAATATAAAGCGCTTCCTCCTCCTTCTTCCTGCCTGCCTACTCACCTTCATTCCTGCCTGCACCTTTCCTTTAAAAAAAAAAAAAGAAAGAAAAGAAAAAGGAGGCTAGACACTAAACCAGACTGTAACTTTTAAACCAAGAGGCCATCCAGTCCCCGTTGCAACTGCCCAGCTCGGCTCTTGTAGCCCAGAAGCAACACAGACAGGAGTCACTATGCAGACAAATGAGAAGTAGTCATATTCTAACAAATGCATTTAGTTTATAAAATATGCAGCTGGTATAGTTTATAAACCCCTGCAGTAAACTACTAACTATGGTTGTGGATAGGTGAGGGGTGTCCCTTTACTCTGTTTCATGAATCTGTTTAAGAATGTATCCATGTATTTTATGGTGAAGCAGCAACAAAGAACAAACTCATTCTGGAATGACCTCTAGGTCACTAACTCCAGTCTAAAAGGACCAGGCAGTGATGTAATTTGCCAAATGGGAAAGATTAGGAAGCCAGGGGACGGTCACTGAACTGAAGAGCATGTGTCCTTTGTAAAGGCAGCAACCTCCATCTGCTCTGGCCAGTTGTCAGGTCTTCCAGTTTTTTCAGGAGAAACTGGAAGTCTGGATTTTTATATGAACTCTCCCAATTTTTAATGAGCAACTAAAAAATCATTGTAATGCTGTATTGGACAGACCAAGTGGAGCAGATCTGGCGGGGGGGTGGGGGGGTGTCTCTAGTTGTGACCTGTGATCCGGGGGACTATGTAGCACACTAAACGAAATCTTCTCCCCTCCTCTTCCTCTTTAGTTCCTTTTGATGAAGATGACAAAGATGATTCTGTCTGGTTTTTAGATCATGATTATTTGGAAAATATGTATGGAATGTTCAAGAAAGTCAATGGTATGTCTGGATTTGCATTGATTATCTGTGTGTTTTTTGTTTTTGTTTTTTTTTCTTTTTTAAATTTAATGCCTTTCTTTTGTTTAATGTCAAGGGTCCTTTCACTTAGCTAGACTTAAGTAAGACGAGTGGCAGCCGAGGAATAAATGAAAACCGAGAGTAGCAATTCGAGGCCAGCTAGACCAAAATAATTGGGAGGGAGGCTTCTGCCCAAAAAGTGGAGAACTGTCAAATAAAATCCATCTGCCCCTGGAGCTTTGAGTATCAATGGGTAAACAGCTCTGTCACAGGTATTGCTTCCATCTTATTTCATTACAGCAACAATTGCTTTGGAAATGTTTATTCCCTCAGCACTCAAGAGTTGCAATCTTTGCAATGTGAACTTGCATTTGTTCATATATTGCCTTGGAATTGATTTCTGGTTATTTCATATATGACTGCCCTCCTAAACTTTCTGAGTTAAGGATATCTCTGAATCTCCCACACCGCTTTTTCTTTTCCCCTGAAAATTCTGTTTTTGAGATTTAGATTTCTAAGTATGTAGGTATTTAAAATAGATGCCTGGAATTTTCAAAAAGGTAGAGACCATAACTCTAGTGTTCTTGCTCTTTTTGAGGGAATTATTCAGATCTTCATGTAACAAATTAAACACACTAATTTTTTTCCTTCCCAGCCAGAGAAAGAATAGTGGGGTGGTACCACACAGGCCCTAAACTACACAAGAATGACATCGCCATCAATGAACTCATGAAAAGATACTGCCCCAACTCAGTAAGTGCACTCTGTCTTTAAAACAAATTCCTCAGTGATGTCCTTTGCCAGATACCTTAAGGAACTGGTTCCTAGAAAGAATTTGAGTAGCAAATCACTTCATTGATTTTTTTCTCTGTAAGTTTGTTGTTTTAATTTGTAGTGTTTTGAGTAGTATATAATAACCCAGTGTGTTTTTAGTGACATGTAATTAAGTTACCTTCCTTAAACTTGGCAATCACTATATTGGGTTATCCTCCTTATATTGAGAAAACTGAGGCTTAGAATGGCTAGTTAAGGTCTCATAATAGACCAGAAGTAAAGTATCGTCTGTCTTGACTCTGATTTCCTACATATACTACCTCTCGGCTGCTAATGGATGGAATGAAGAGCAGAGCCAATGAGATTGTTTGACACATACTCTTATTTTTGCTGGAAATCCTGACTCAGCTCTGGTTGAATGAATGAAATTGCTTTAGTAATCATCAGAAAAATGGCTGCAGTTATTCCTTAGACACTTGATGGGTAGTGATTTGCTAAGATGTGTTTTCTGCCAGGTATTGGTCATTAT
This sequence comes from Solenodon paradoxus, assembly GCA_004363575.1. Taxonomy (NCBI): domain Eukaryota; kingdom Metazoa; phylum Chordata; class Mammalia; order Eulipotyphla; family Solenodontidae; genus Solenodon; species Solenodon paradoxus. The sequence goes on from RJWH01000896.1 coordinate 244,285, forward strand.
TGACGTGAAGCCAAAGGACCTGGGACTACCCACGGAAGCATATATTTCAGTGGAAGAAGTTCATGACGTAAGTCTTCTGCTGTGAACACGGGAGATTAGATTTTCTAATTACTGGTTGATTGGGCCTTTTGTTTCCTATTTTCAAGTCAGCAAATACATCTCTGTAACAGAGAAGGTTGTTGATTTCTGCCAACAGTTTGATACTATGGATTTTTCCCTTTCGAGTTTTTGAATCTCCAAATTTTAGAAATAGCACCATAAACATCTGAAGTTCCTTTTTACAAATGAAACCGTGGCCCAGAGTAGTCAAATGACTGCCCAGATATGTTTCCAGCAAAGTAAACACAGAGCCGGGTAAGCTTGTCTTCATCTAACGCACTTTTCACTGCCGTGCCCCTCTGGGCCAGAATCCCTCTCTCCAAAGACTTCCAGTCTATTTTGACTAAATCTAGATTTTCAGATGAGGAAGTCAGAGCCCCAAGAGCTGGATGGCACAGCCCATGTGTGTGACTTGACACCCGAACACTTAGCTCCACAGCATCTAGTCCCTACTCCGTGGTCCGCTAGCTTGTGCTCTGGGTATAGCCAGGAAGAGCGGCCAGAATATAGCTTTTCTCTCTTTTCAGGAAAATCGGTTAGTCTAGATAGGATTTGATGTGAAAATGTGTATATGTCTTTTGAGTATAAAATTTTTGCACTTAAAGTGAGCAAAGACCCCTGTCTTTGGATTTCCATATGAAGTGTAAGCCCTTATGTCCAGTTTTTAAATCTGGAAGAAGCCATCTTGGCTTAGCAACCTGCAGATGTTCCTCACACTGAGCCCTGTCCTCCCATTTCTCTTTTTTGCCTTCCTACCAGGGAGCTTAGATCCAAGTTCTGTCACCTACTTGCCTTAAAGTTTTCACCCCTGGTCTGTAGAGTTGCTTTTGAGTTAATTTTTACCTTCCCTTTCAAAAAGGAATTTGTAATTGTTTATAAAGATGCACCGATGAAAAAGATATTTTAATAGGGAGTAAAGGGACTTAAAGGTCATGTTATAAGATGAAGCCAGGGAAAAGTTAGTGCTTGAAACGGCATGCCCTGAAATCCTGCCAGATCGTAAAAACTGACCATCTAGCATACAGAGCCAAGAGGAAATGGCACCTGCAGGATTCAACTGCCCTGGATAAAGTAGTAACAGCGAAGGGGAGGTAACACCATTTAGTGTCGGCGTCCTGAGGCCCCACAGCTCCTTTATCGTGCACGTGGCAGAGCCAGACTGAGCCCAGGCAATCTGGCTATAGTCCGTGCCCTCGCTGTCGTGCTCTCTTGCCTCACAGACACTTCACAGTCGCTGCAGGGAGGTGTGCAATCTCGTCTGCATCTGAGAAAAGTATCCTGACGGATCCTTTCATTAATTCAGGCCACCAGAAAGCTGCTTTTCTGACTGCATTGCTTTTTGGTGCTCTGTGTCATTTGATCCAAGGAGCAGTAGATGGTTAGAAGTTTTGTTTTTTGACCTGAGTGCACATCAAGTACAAGTTTTCCATATATTGCCTATTCTACAAAGAACCATACGCTTTAAAAATCAACTTAATCGAGACTTCCTGAGTGTCCATCCCCACTCTGGGCCTGAGGGAATATCAAGATTTTCCCCAGAACAAGCAAATGATGAAGCCACCCGTACATCTGGCCACTGTGATTCCACCTGAGTAGCCCAAGGTCTTAAAGCGAACCTTACCTGCCATTGCCAGGGAAAACGCAGAAGGCAGCCATGGAGCGATGGCTTAAAGCAGAAGAATCAGGTGTGAAAAGAAACGTGCCAGACTGTTTGTGAGTGAGTAACTATAATTAAGCCTCCTCTCCTAGGATGGAACTCCAACCTCAAAAACGTTTGAGCATGTGACCAGTGAAATCGGAGCAGAGGAAGCCGAGGAAGTCGGAGTGGAACACTTGTTACGGTGAGACCCCAGATCAGTCCCCAGAGGCTGCTCAGTGTAAGGAAGCGATCTGGACCACCTCTAAGGTGTCTCGAGGGACATTTTGTGACTTTGTGGTTAGTCCACCGTGTCCGGAGCCTGTCGTGTGGGCTGTGCTGGGAACAGGTGTGAAGCGTGCGCACTTTCCAGTGAAGGCAGCAAGCCCGTCTTGTGCGGAGAATGTACATCTCGGGATGGGTTTTACTATTAGATCTTCCATTGTTAAAACTGTCACTTACGTGAGAGGTCGTCATTTTTCTCAACCAATAATGGTTCCTTCAGTTCAAAAACTTACTGCTGAGTGAAGCTTCTCACAACATCTCTAGAAACAAGTAGAAATGGCCACTTTAGGGACAAAACTGAGGTAAAAATTAAAAAATGCAAATTTATCCAGAAAGCTATTGGCAGAGCTGAATTATTGACCCAAGTAATCTTTGTTTATTGAGGAAAAAAATATTGTAAGCTGCCATTGATAGTCACCTTTTGGAAAATGCCCTCTGATGAGGAAGATAAAACCTGTGCCTCCAGATGAAAATGAAATGAAAGCCATTTATAGTCAAACCTTTCTAAAGTGAAGTAGTTTGTTTTTTGGGTTTTTTTTCAATTTTCAAAACCACACTCTGCCCGCAGTCGGTTTCCCCAGACTGAGACCCCGTGCGCCCCTCCGCGCGCTCACGCTTTCCCTGTCCTGTGCGTGGTTACAGAGACATCAAAGACACGACAGTGGGCACCCTCTCCCAGCGGATCACCAACCAGGTCCACGGCTTGAAGGGACTCAACTCCAAGCTGCTGGATATCAGGAGCTACCTGGAGAAGGTGGCCACGGGCCAGCTGCCCATCCACCACCAGATCATCTACCAGCTGCAGGACGTCTTCAACCTGCTGCCCGACGTCAGCCTGCAGGAGTTCGTCAAGGCCTTCTACCTGAAGACCAACGACCAGATGGTGGTGGTGTACTTGGCCTCCCTCATCAGGTCCGTGGTCGCCCTGCACAACCTCATCAACAACAAGATCGCCAACCGGGACGCGGAGAAGAAGGAGGGGCAGGAGAAAGAGGAGAGCAAAAAGGATAGAAAAGACGACAAAGAGAAGGAGAAGGAGAAGAGCGACGTAAAGAAAGAAGAGAAAAAGGAGAAAAAATAAACCATGTAGCTTTTTCATTTGTAAATTAAAATCTTAAAAACTCACTCCGTGTGCCACCAGAGGGTTCTTTTCGCTGCAAGCGCTTGTTACGAAGCTGCGCTGGTGAGCGCTCTGCCTCAGGCCCTCAGGCCCTCTTGCCGGGACAGTCCCTGGAGCCAGTGGGGAGCGGACGGGCTGGCACCTCGGCTGCCATGAGCGGGGACGTGATAGCTCAGGCCTCAGTTTGTCTGAGAAAAGTGAAGCCAGCATCCCACTTTTGGTCCCCTTCATCCTTTTATCTGTAAAACCAGGAACTGAAATTTCCCCGTCTCAGAAGACTCGGGTCCGTCTGGCAGTGCGTAAATCGCTCGGGGGATGCACGCATTCCCTAAGTGCTCTGCCTCAGCCCCCCGAGTTTTCTGTTAAGAACACCGCCCGGAGCTCGGCCATTCTTAGGGCTCGGGTTCCAGCTCCATTTATTGTTTACCTCCAGAGACACAATTAAATGGCTTGGTTTTTAAGTCTGTGTTCTAGTCGTTTTTGACTGTGGGAGTGGCGATCCGGTATTGTCCAAAGCAGCCAAGGCAAGTCTTGAAGCTGCCTTCAAGAATTCTTTTCGGCTTGGAATCTGGATGAAAGAGTCTCATTCCTTTAAAAATAAGACAGTCTCCTGTCTAGTCGGAGTTCTCAAGCCAGCCCAGGAGACCTGGCTCCCAGCTTGTGCTTCATTCCTCGTGTGTGGAGTCCTCAGAGCAGTTTCGCATAAGGAACACGTGGTTCCGTTAGCACGGTGCGTTCACGTGCATCACACCACGAGGTTACTGGGGTTGTTACTGATGAAGTTGGCATTAGGGGAGTTAATCATTCGGCATAGTCACCCTGATACTAATTTCCTTTCTTGAGCGGTGAGAGCCTCCTAAGAGTTCTCTAATGCACCGTATAGATGATCAGTATTTAAAGTAAAATAGCACTAAAACAGTAAAATAGCACTAAAATAAGTCAACTGAATCTCTGAAACCACTTCACTTCGTTACGATGCTTCATAAGTATCAAAAGCATCTTTTTATTCCGCATTCACCTGCCAAAAAGCTCTAGTTACAAGTTTGGGAAGTTTAAAGAGCATAACAGGTGTTTGGGTTTTTTTGTTTTTGTTTTTGTTTTAAGGAAAGTTGGAGGAAGAAGCATTGATTTTATTTAGTTGTTCATCTCCCTGGGTTCTTGGGATTAGATGTGGGTTACACGGGCCAAAGGCTGTGGATTTAACCATTAAGCCAGTAGAGCACAACACGAGTCTTAAATTTTGTTTGTTGTTTTGTTTTCTCTTCCCGGAGCCCTGGGTCTCGAACCAGAGACCAGGGGCTTTACATGGCTACCTTAGCCATTACAGTCTACGTGGATAGAGGGCTTGCCCACATCAGAGGTCAGTAATTCAGACTAAAAGCTTCCCCGGGGCCACACAGTGGTCAGGTGTCGTCCATGTGGAGCCCAAGGACCAGGGTTCCAGAGGGCCGGGGGGCAGAGGGCGTGGGGACAACCAAAATGTACAAATAAAATGCTTCTTCCTCTCCCTGCCTGCCTTCATCTTTAAAAAGTAAAGACCTTTCCTGGATCGAATGTAGCAACCCAATGCCACAGGCTCCTGAGTTTGCCACCATTTGATTTAGTAGAATGTTTATTGAGAATCTAAGGACATGGGAATGCCCAGGCCTTACATATTTAATAGTTTGCTCCACATATGGGCAAAACTGACTTCTGTCTTCCTAATAGCATCTTCTAGTCCTCCTTCTAAGTAAAGCCTGAAGTAAAGGAAATACTTTGTAGCCTCTCAAGTCACTCAGACTCATTTTCTGAGGCAAAGTTGCTGGCAGCCATGGAGGACGGGGAGGCCTGGAAGTTCCTGAGAAAGCCTTGCTTATAGAAATAGAACTCAATTGACGGCAAAAGCTATGGCTTTTCCCCTAAAATAAGGCCTTGTGCTGTACGGCCTGGCAGTGTCGGGATGAGATGACTAACTACTACTTGTTTTGAAAACATTGAGAGAAGTATCCTGGAAGAGGTCTGGACTGCTGTCTCCAGAGTTGTAACATGACCTTTCCATTCCCAGACACTTCGGGATGACTTGTTACGCAACTCAGGCTGCTCAGCTGCAGCTACACGTTACAGAAACGATGCATTTACTCAACTGGTTTTGTTTGATAACATGTCAGAAGATCCCTGCACATACAGGTTCATTATCCTTAATATCAAAACAGGCCAACAATTAAACGTTCTTTTTCTTGTTAAAGCAGAAGCAAGCAGGCAGGAAGGGCAAGTAGGCAGGTGGGCAGGTGGGAAGAGAGAAGAAAGAAATTTGCTTGCCTTTTTTTTTTTTTTTTTTTGAGGCAGAAGCAGCATTTTTAGTATTTAAACCCTTGAAAAAGTTTATGCTTTATTGCAGATTCAGCACTCTAATAACATAATGACACTAACATCATATTATCAAAATGTATACACAAGGCATCTTGGTTGTTTCCCCTGGCCCTGGGATGCAAACCCAGGTCTTTGGGATGCATTGGGATGCATGCTGCAGACACCACTGCCGAGTCCGCCAAGTCACCGGGGTGCACCACAAAGCATTTTCTTTTTACTTGTTTACTTTTTGGTGTTAACACCCACACCCATCCAACTCCTGGCCCCTGGTTGAGAACTGGGTTCCTTGGCCTTTACAGGGCTTAAAGCCTGAGTCATCGGGGCATGCCAGTTAAATGTTCTTAATTTTGCACAAACCATCACTGCAGGTATAAAGGGAAGTTACTTTCCTTGAGAAGCTACCATAATTCTCCCTGGCTAGATGGAAAGTCAATCTTCCCAGCAGAATGAGCATCCTCAAATCTTACTCCAGTCTTTGGCAGACCCTCTAACTGTAAGAATTCAGCCATATAATCACTTTTGCTTCAAATGAAAGAAGGAAATCCCATTCACTAGGAAGTTATGAACAGGTCTTTTACCATTTTCCTAAACAACAAAAAAAATCTATAAATAAGAAATAAGATTTGGGAATGAATTAGGGCTGTTTGTGAAACACACTAACAAAACGAATACTTGTTTCAGGAAATGCAGAGGGGAAATACGCAGGAAAGGCAGAGAAACATTTGACTTACATGAGCCACAAATGAAGATTTTTATAGCTTCTATAAATAAGTTCATTCCAAATTAGTATACATCATATAGGCAAGACTGATTGGCACATCTCCATAATCTTCACATCATTCAATCTTGACATCAATGTTTGCCTAGAGTTCAGATCTTAAAAATAAAATAAACGGTTATTTATGTTAGGGTATTAGATAGAAAGCCAGGGAAGTGAAAATAGAGAAAGAAAATAGAGGAAAAGAAAGGAAGAGGAAGTTTAATGTTTCCAGGGCCCAAATCAAGAGAACTTTTCTGAGTCCTCTTTGGAAGCAATCTGTTCAACACTAGAGGGCACCACTGTCTACTGACAAGAGAAAACATTTGTTGCCAGTTGATCATAGAGCAGGGAATCAAAAGTTACTTCTTAGCATTTCTGCAATCACCCAGGCAAGAGTTTCAAAGAACTTGGAAAGTATATGGGTGCAAAAAGACCGGTTCAAGTTGTCAGCTTAGACCCTTGCTGTTCTCTGTACACACTACTGCTGGGATAGTGAACATACAAAGGGTCGTCTGCCCCTCTTATGGCTCCTGCTTTGATTTTCCCCACTGCTGACCACTTCTGGTTCCTTAAGGATCATATTCAGTGATGTTCTGGTAAATGTGTAACAACCAGACTAATATATTGCCTACAAGAGATCCACTTCAGGTGTAAAGCTGCTCACAGACTGAAAGTGAAGGGATGGAAAGATAGTGCATGCAAATGGAAACAAAAAGAAAGAACAAGACAAGGATGTGCATCCTTGCCAGGTTACTCAACATTGTACTGGGAGTTAGTCAGCCAGAGCATTCAGGCAAGAAAAAGATGAAAGGCATTAAAGATATACCCATATGGCTCAGGGCCAGGAAAATAACCAAGATATACAACTAAAATGGAAATAAATAAAAATGCTTCTACCTCTTTCCTGCCTGCTTGCCCACCCACCTTCATTCCTGCCTGCACCTTTTCTTTAAAAAAAAAAAGTTGTACACCTGAAACAAATACAGTATTTTATCTCAACAAAATGAGGGGGAGAGAAAATATCTAACAACCAAGTCTCAAGGAAAAAAAAAAATTGGCACATAGTTTTTGCCAATTTCCCTGGTGTAAATAAAATACCATCACCATAACTGATCCCAAGATACCAACACGAGTTGGAAAGAGAGACCCATTGGAAGAGCACAGTACTTCTCACATAGAGCTACCTGCAGATACGACTGACAAAAATAACCTCTGGAACACACGGGATAGTAAAATATGATGCATTTGAGTATTTATTAATCTTTAGATGTAACTTACTTGTACATTTATACAATTCACCTACTGCCTTGGCATGTCTGGGACTTTTTAAAATGCTCCCTCTGCAGCTCCTGTACACGTGTGAATCAGAGGACTGTTATTTCATAGACACACCTATCGATGTTTTCTGTTTTAGGCACTTTGGGGATCATATTTTAGAAACCCTTTCCCAGGCCTGCCTCTCGGCTCCTACACAGATGTCTGTTGCATCCACTAAATGTCTTCCTTTTCTGCAGCTTAGCACGTATATTGACCTCTATGTATATGTTCCTGCTAAAGTCTGATCAATAACAACATAATTTGGCTAGTCTTCTAACCAAAATAACCAGCAAAGAGGCCTCATTCATTTATCATCCCCTCTTTGCTCGTGGCGTTATTCCTACCCCTTAGCCCTCAGTATATATATATAATAAGCTTGCAGTTCTTTCTTTATCTGCCAGGCATTTCTTTAATTCTGCTGCAAACTTTTGTCCCCCTCACTCCACCACACCCCTCACTGATGTCACCAACAGGGCCCTTCTCAGCCCTGACCTCCTCTGACTTGACCTCTGAACACTTCTACCTGCCTCTCCCTCTTCCCTGCTTCTCCAGGACTTCCTGGGTCCTTTTACATTGTTTCCTCTAGAGTTGCATCTTATTCAACCTTCCGTCACATTTCTACTTTTAAACTCCATGTATTACTTATCCATTTAAAAAAACCTTAATGATGCCTCAAATTCCAATACTTTGTTCTTCCTCTTTCCTGTTTGCTGGTGGGCACCCACCCACCCAGAACTTGGGAGTCAGACGGGTCATCAGCTCACCCTCAGCCTCTGCCCTCAGCCCCATTGGTCCCACCGCGTGAACCATCTCTGGCCTCTGTTCCCACTGCACCGACACTCCTGTCTCTTGTGTCCTGTTGTGGGTGATCCACAAGCAGGTCTGCTTTTTCCCGCTCGTCCATATTTTACCCTCATGCCAGTCACTAGAGGATGAACCTCAGAGGGAGAGAGTTGTATGAATCTTACTCCTCCATTCAAGGCTAGTATCATCATCATCATCATTTTTAGGGCCCCTCTCTTTTTACCTTTACCCTGATTTGCATTATCATTCTAACCACACACAGAAATGACACTCTTAAATGTGTCCTCAGAGATGGGTCCCGGGAGAAGAGGCAGTGTCATTTGGTACGTGCCCGTGTTTTCATATATATGTATGATGTTTTCTTTGTGGCTTCATTCTCTTTCCTTTTTTATTCGAAACAGTGGTTTCAGGTTCTATCCTGCTGGCTGTATGGAGAGACGCTTTCCGTTCATAGCTTTTAACTGCTGTGGCAGACACGTGTTCAACTCCCATCTCAGAGTCCTCGTTCTTGGACGTTCTGAATTCTAAACTTCAATGTCCATTTTGCTGTGAGAGGGGCCGGAGGCCGAGGGCAGAGGGGGTGCGAAGCCCCACCTGCCTCTCTCTTTCTCCACAGCTGTGACAATTGAGGGGTGACCTGCGGAGCGGCTCCCTCACCTGCCGGCTTCATGCACACTGCTCACCCCCGTCAGTACTCAGCCAGCAGCCGCCACCTGTTGCTGGAGCACCTGGCTCTCCCACTCTGACCGCCATAGCTGTGGGCCCAGCCCGGGATGCAGCTCTTTGCTCGAATGACCCCTTCTGATCTCTTGGGTCTCCTTAGAGATGCTTTCCTTGAACCCCTATCTAAATGAGACCCTCTCCCCGATCCCACTTTCCCTTCTTCTCTGCCATATATTTAACCAGGGTACAGCATCATCACTCTCCTTAACAGTACGATCTTATACACGGAAGATGTTGAGAGAGGCGCACCCTGGTGGCTTAGTGGTTAAGTCCACAGCCTCTGGCAGTGTAGTGCGTATGGTTCATGACCCAGGTGGGGACTTGGGGAACAACCAAGATGAACTAAATAGAAATAAGTGCTTCTTCCTCCTCTTTCTTCCTCCCTGCCTGCCTACTCACCTTCATTCTTGTCTGCACATTTGAAAAAAAAAGAGAGATGTTAAGAGAGCAGATCTTAAATGTTATCTGGCACCCTGGTGGAGCAGCAGTTGGGTCAATCGCCTCTGAAGGCTGCAAGCCCCAGACCCCTGGGTTCAAGTCCTGGACCCAAGGGGAAACAACCAGTGTGAACAACTAAATAAAATTAAGATGCTTCTTCCTCCTTCAAAGAAAAAGAAAAAAAGTTCTCCACAATACAACCAAAAGGCCTTCAATAGCATGTGGGAGGTGATGGCTGGATGGACTAGCATTACTATAGAGTAGCACTGCTCAGTTTAGACATGTGTCGGCCACCCCACTGAACACTTTAAACTCACATCACATTATGTGTAAATTCTATCTCCATACAGCTGGGGAAAACATGCTCCTGGGACTGTGTCCCCAGCAGACAGCTGATAGCCCAGGGTGTGTGTCCCTGTCTGGATAGCAGGGACCAAGAATAGTCAAAGCTGAATGTATGAGCTACCCCTCCCCGTCCCGACACTATATTTTAACCACTGAGACCCAGTCACTAGGGGACGGCCAGCAGCCATGACTCAGAAGTTTGAGAGAAATGAAGGCCCTCCTGGGAGGGATGATGGGTCCACACCCCCGGAGGGGCAGCGTCCCGTGCTCAGCAGAAGGCTGCTGCTGAGACAGGAATGTGCCAGAGCCAACCTCAGGGGGAGCCCTTGTGTAGCAAAGGTCATTTTTTCAGGCTCATTTATTGCTGTAATGGCACCATCAGCCTTGCTGCTCACCCAGTAATTACACAGGAAATGGACCCAAAATGGTCTTGAAAGACTGGACATGACTCTGGCCAAATGGGTTTGGCCAGGGGCCCAGACAAGCACTAATGACATCCCGAGGCAGAGTGCCACTGTCCCGGGCCAGGCCAGACTCAGCCTCTGAGTCGGGCAGCCAGACTGCCCAGCAAATGATGTCAGGATGTGGGCTGGAGGCAGGACTGAAATTACTAACACTTCCCAGCATTTTCTTGCCACGCCTCCCCCCAACCCCCCACCCCCCCAAAAAAAGAAGTGTGATCCTGGAACCTTTCTGCCTGTATTCCGGGGTTGGTGATTGGGGGATCTACAGATAATTCCCATGCCTTGGCTCTCTCATTTATTAAAAATCATGTCTGTGTTCAGGACCTGGGAGATGGGAAAGACGCTAATCCCAGGACACTCCGTCTGCGCTCGGATGGTGTCTTAGTAACCTACACTGCACCACAACTTACACGTCAGCGGTTCAGACCAACAACACTCTGGTCTCTCAGTCTCTGCGGGTCAGGAGCCCCGCCTCGCCAGTCCTCTGCACTCTGCACGGGTGGTTCACAGAAGACAGTCTGTCGGGTTGCGATCTTCCCAAGGTTCCACGTGCCTGTGGTTATCAGGATGCAGCTGCTCAAGGGCTGCAAGGCCATGTTCCTCGCTGGCTGTGGACACAAAGCAGCCCTCATCCCTTGCCACGAGGCCTCTCCAACGCCGCAGCCTGCTCAGCCAAGTGCACAGGCGGGAAGGCATGCACACACTGAGCAGAAGGGCCAGCCGTTGTAATTTAATACCGAAGTCAGCACTTGTCCCCTTTGTGTTTTTATGCATTGATCTAAAGCAAGTCACTAACGCAGCCCACACTCTAGAGGGGGGAGCCACACCAGGAGGGAGTGAATACCAGGAGATCTTGGGCGAGGGTGGTGGGGAGAGTACCTAAGAAGTCTGCCTCCCACCGAGAGGAACAGGAATTCACCAGGGTGACCCACAGGAGCCCCTGTGTATTTTTCTTTTTTCATTTTAGCGTCTAATTAACATCTAAGAATGACTATAATGTAGCAGATAATGTAGGGTGCACTCTGGTGGCTCAGGCTGCTGAGGTGCTGATGTGCAGACCATATAAAGGCCAAGCACCCAAGGCTGGAGTGGAAAAAAACCCAAAATAAACAACTAAATGCATAAAAGTGTTCCCTCCCTCCCTTCCTTCAAAATGCTGCTTCCTCCTCTCCCTGCCTCTCTAAAAACAATGTAGAATTAAAACATCCCTCTTATCACTAAACAGGACAACCTATTTATTGCCACCGCTGGCTTTGGGGGTCACAAAGCAAAGCAAACCCTAAGTCAAGAACCAGTCAGGGCTCAACTCTTAGAGAGATGAAGTGAAATGGGCTTAATGTGATTGACTGGTAAAACTTCATTCTAATGTGTATTTCTCTTTTCTCCCTAAGTCCCATTGAAATGACAGTCAATGAATGTAAAAGATCTCCCATCTGACCCTGGGCATTGGGCCCTGTTTGAGAGGCAGCATCTGAGAAGTAGACAAGGGAATTCAGCACACCTCTGGAAGGAAGAAAGCAAGTGTACTGGCGAACAGTGGGAGCCCCAGTCAAAGAATTTTAAGCCACAGAGGGTTCTGAGCCTTAAAGACCCAGGAGAGGTCAGAGGTAGTGCCAGGGGGCACACAGAGGCAGATTACTTGGAGCCAGGCCTTTCTGGAGGGCAGTCACATCTGACCTTATGCTTCACCCAATGCAGAAAGGCATATGAGGTGCCTGTGGAAAGCCCAGGGCACAGTGTCCAGGGTCCACATTGGTCAAGTCATCACGTCCACTTGCACCAAGTTACAGAACAAAGAACTATAAGCGAGGCCCTGGGCAGGACCAAGTTCAAATTTCCCGAACGCCCGGAAGTTCCACATCTCCAAGCAGTGGGGCTCCACCAAGTTTACTGCGGATGAATTAGAAGACAGGGCAGCTGAAATACTCATTACAGCTGGCTGTGGGGTTAAACACTTTGTAGACAAATGGTGGGCCCGTCCTGCTTCTTAATCACTGACCAACAAACCCTGGTGCCACACCCACCCTGGTGTCAAAAATTCATTAATAAAACAGTCCCCTAGGGCTCTCCCCTACCCCTAGGCAGATCCATCAGAGAAAAGGAAGTTAACTGAGATAGCAATTTACCCTGCCCTCTCCAGCCTAGTTAAAATGACTTAGAAGAAAACTTCCTATTGTCTTAATCCACACGAACAAAGAGAACAGAAGTGGATTCCACTGACAGGGATGCTTAAGGAAATGCTAAAAGGGGTGAGCAGTGGGAGGAGGGTAGCAGACCTAGCAAGAGTTTGAGGCGAAGGAGGGAGATGCCAGAGAAAGGAGTGAGTCCTGCAGAGCCAGAAAGACGCAGCTGAGCCGGAGAGAGGCAGCACTTGCAGGCAAGGGAAGGGCTGAAACATGGGGTGGTTAAATCTATGGAGGGCGGGGGGTGGGGTCCCCAGTCCCATACACCTTGGGGAACTCCCCTCTCAGCTGCAAGAGACAATGGTTAAGTGGAGCTCAAGGCTTAGGGACCTGAGTCCCGAAGGCTGTGGGGAGGCACAGGGTTGAATTGAAACAAAATAGGGTCAGTGGCCACTGTAAGAGCCTCTGCTCCTCCCTGGGCCTAGTTCCCAGGAAGCCTCCAGACAGGTGTAGCTACTTCAGGGGTACCTTTCCCCTCGGGTGGAAGCAGAGAGAAACTGGCACTCGACCCCAGAAGAAGGAATTCGGAACAGTAGTGTGGGACTCCAGTGAAAAGGCTCACTTGCCTCCTAAGCCCTTCACAGCAAAGGCCAACAGCAAGAGCCTACCCAGAAGTGTCTCCTGAAATAGAGAGAACCCAACATTGTAAGGACTGGTTCTTTCCTAATGCTTTTGCAGCTGCTCCTGAGCCTGATGTTTGAGTGGCAGTTTGGGGCCCTGGCCTGGGATGACCCAGGAATAGCATGGATCCAGGCCAGACCGTCGAGGTGGTTTGGCTTGATGAGTGTCTGCGTCCTTAGGCCTGATCTTTCTCAAGGCCATAGCCAGGTGTACACCAGACAGCTTGGCTTTGTCGCAGTTGCTGGGGGCCTGCCTCCATGAAATGGGAGGGCACAGTGGGCTGGCACTCAGTGCTGGAGCTTATGCAGATGTCCTGCAGCCGCTGAACTCCAGCCACTGTGGCCAGGCTCTGGGCCGCCGACCCACTCTTCCATCTTGCTCAACATTCTGCATCGTGTTCTATTTCTGACTCATGGAATTATTTATCTTGTGTCTGAACCAGGCTTTTTGGTTTTCTCTATTTTTTTGTGTCTCTAACATGTGTTTGGAGAGCAGAAGTGGATTAAGTGGCGTTCACAGAGCCACAGGGACAGAAACCCACAACGCGGTTTCTAATACTACTTTATACCCCAAGAATCCAGGCTCCTTAGTGGGGTCGCTGAGTCTGTGCTTGGAGCAAGAGGACTAAGGTCAGGAACAGATTACCACATGGACCACCGAGGAGATCTGGAGAGGTGACCACAGAAGGGGCCCGAATGGTGAAAGCACCCTACAGAAACAAGGAGCATCACTGGGACAAACTATGCTGGAATCAGGCCCTGAGTCCACGATGGTGTTCAGAAGTGACACATCACAGAAGCAGCTGATGCCTGACTCATGTAGCGTGGACGAAGGCTGTGACACCGGCCCTCGACACAACCTCAGAATCAGAGAGGCTGGACTAAAGGGTACTGAAATGAGATTCCTGGGCGAACTGTAGGGGATGAGCTCAGGTCTAACTTTGGGCACTGACTCCACTTTCTTTCCCAAGATCAGACAGGGGCCTCTTGATGCTGAGTTGGAGAAGCAGGCAAGTCTGAGCAATGTGAGCATTCCTCTAAATGGAAGCACACAGAGCTTTAGTGGAGGTTTTCTAGAAGGGTGATGTGAGCGCCCGTGGAGAAGGGCAGCTGTGCTACAAAACTGCACTTTCCAGGCCCAGTGAGGTCCCACCTCTTGTAAAGTCTGATGACTCCTGGGAGACTCACTGGGGACCATGGGTGACAAAAGGAGTCATATCTGCCCTTCACTTCTTAAGTCATTTGTGTGGTTTTGTCTGATTATATTAGGAACATCTTACGGAGTGCTGTATGGGGAGGGGGCCCCTGCCCACCTAGCTCTCCATGCTTCAGAGGGAGAAAGGAATTGATGCTATGATAAAAGCGAAGAGGCAATTAGAACCCCTAGAGCAAAGGGTTTCCTAAGAAGGAAATGACTCTATTACGTTGCCCTCATTAGTTCTGGAGCAAACAGCATTTATCATAGAAATGTATGCATGTTTTTTGCTTTTCAGCTTTTCAAATGAAACTTTAGGGAGAAAGTGCAGATTTCACCCTGGTTATACCATAGAATGTAAATGTAAAAATAATAATTGGGACCATGTAAAGGGACAGAGGCCCAGAGTTTGGAGATGGGAAGGGGCGGCGAGGGAAAGGACAGACAGAGCAACCGTAAGTTCAGTCCACTAGGTGGGGCCGGGGGCCCTGTCCATGGCTAAGGCTGGTGACACAAGAACCTCTGAGGGGCCTTTGGGTAGAATCTGTCAGGGTTTTTACAGCATATTTGGAAGCATCCAAAAGAAACCAGCAACAGCAGCAGCCTCTAGAAGGTGATCAGAGTCGCTCAGGGACGAGAGTAAGGGAGGTCTTCCTAGCTCCTTCCTATGTTTGAATTGTTAACCCACAGTCAGAACGCCAGGACTTCCCTTCCTGGAGGGCAGTGCCAGTCGCAGCTGTCCGAGGGCATTCACAGAAGGTCGGCTGCCACAGACCCAACCGCAACGCCCTAGGAAGGCGACGGGCGTGCGCTGTAACGCAGGGACCAAAGACTCAGATCGATGCTAATGAACGTGGAAAGGTGTCCCTAGTATCTCATTCAGTGAGGTAAATTGTTTCGGTGTATTCTAGAAGTGTGTGTGTGCATACATGTATGATTACTCTATGCACTCAAGAGAGTCTGCAGAGACCAGTGATCGCTTTTGCGGGGAAGAGGAGGGAGAATGATGATGACCACTGGGCATGTCTTAGCTGAATTCATTCTGAGACATCTGTGTAACACGCAGACTTTTCCCAAAGCAGAGCACGCCCTGCTAAGTGAAGAGAGGCTCCGGATTTGGGGTTAGTGACCTCAGCTGATGGTCAGCAGGCAGAAACCGCTCCAAACATGCCCGCCTCCCTCAAGAAGAGGCACGCAACCTGGGCTGATCCACATCATCTCTGTGGCAAACGTATCAACACCCACCAGCAGTGATTGGTCCCATCTTTGAGCCATATGTTCAGAACAGTGACGGCAAGCCCTATGTGACCCAGAGCTTGAGATCAGGGAGTCCCTCTGGTACCAAGGAACTTGAGACCCCTCCATAAATGTTCCTTGAATGAGTGACTGTCAAGAACAGTCTCCAGAGCTGGCTTCTGAAGCCTGCCCCACCTGCAGCCACAGCTGCTCCAGTTCTGACCCCACAGCAACTGCTCTCAGGGACCATGATCTGGCAGAGGGTGGAGGGCACAGAAAGAGTGCAGTGACGGCTGAAGCCAGTGATCCCAGGACGAGGACTTGGCTATCCCCAGAAATGGCTGTCTTGGCTAAAGCCCCACACTCCTCTCAAAACCAGCAGGATCATGGGATTTCACCTGTGTCCTGCCGGGAGGGTCTGTGGGATCGGGAGGCGTCTCGTCTGAAGAACGAGCTTTTGTAGACATCCACGCCAACACCGCCCACAGCTGCTGATTGTTTATTGCACGAGAAACTGGCGATACCGAGGCAAGGGGTGGCATAAAAACAATCTGGTGACCAACCGAGAGCTACCGAAGGGCATTCCGTGCACACACCTCAGCTATATACACGTATGTACACGCACGCGCACCAAACCCGCGCTGAACACCCATGAGCCCAAAGCTTCCGATCGGGCACTGCCACTGACCCCGCCCCAGACACCGCGGGTACTGCAGGGAAGCCGGCAAGTGGAGGGAGGGGAGGAGAAGGCCGGGCTTCCAGAGCTGAGCCGCTCAAACCGCGCAGCCCCAGAGCGCACCCAGGCGGCACCTCCGTGGGCGAGCGTCTGGGAACGTGGCTGTCCTCAGAAGGCCCTATGGCCCGGTGGAGGACCATCTGGAGTTGACCACCATCAACATTCCAGTACCCCAGGGGTCTTGTTCAAGGAGTCTCCACACCTGGCAGAAGCCCTGGCCCCCGCTAGCAGAGCCAGAAATCAGGTCCCACTGTGCAGCAGCTCACAAACCTTCCGGGGGCTTCTAAGAGAAGCAGTTCCGTGTGCAGATGAACCTCACTTCTAGGTTCTTCCGCACACAAGTGTGCCCAGATATCCTCCATTCTCAACTCCAGGGGCCAGTGGGAGACAGGGCCACCCCACCATCACCTGGTGCTGCCTGGGTGACTCCGTCTAGAGAAGGGAGTTCTTCTCTACCAAGGGCAGTGAACTGAGGTGGCATGGGGGACACAGCCCCCTCCATTCTCTTTCAAGGCTTGGGGTCGAGGTCGCTGGAAGCTGAGCCGCATGGTCAAGCCTGACTGAACTCACAGAGCTGCTGAGTGGGTTTCTAAGAGAAGCAGCAGCTTGGGAAATCCCTGGACCAATGGTGCTAGGTCCCTCAAGGTCCCAGCAACACCTGGTGGCCTGCCTCCTTGACCAAAGAGCTAGCTGTCCCCACCCCTGGCCCCTACACAGCTGGCACGACCCTTTACTTGCTGGAAAGAACAACCGGGCAGCAGAGAGCCTGGGTCGGAAGGTCTCCGTCTCAGACCATCCTTCTACACAGATCACCGGGAAATTTGTCCAAAAGCAGAACCTCTTTTACTGGCAAAAACCCTGGGCTTCCTCCACCCAGAACAGCTCCCCCAAGTGGCCGCTCTCCTCACCAAACTGGCCTGGCAGGGTGGCGGGGGTGGCGGGGGTGGCGGGGTGGCCTGTCTGCAGCCCAGCTCCCTCCCTCATGTGCTCAGGCACACCAAAGCGGGCCCCAGGGACGACAGCTTTGCAGAGGTCAGCCCTCCAGGCTTTGCAATGGGCGATGGGACCACAGGTGACTAGGGGGTTTTATTCCAAACGGCCACCAGTGGAGAGTGGGGTGGGCAGGCCGCCCAAGATCTGGCTCTGCTACCACCAGTGGTGACAGGGTGCTCCCATGGGGGCCGCTATCTGTGGGGCCTCGGGACTGCACGGCCAGCAGCGTCTCAGGCAGGGAGGACCCGTGACTACGTGTGTGCTGGGGGGCGTGGGAGGGGCAGCCTCAGTTACTCCTGTCCGAAGCCCTCGGTCTCCTCAATGGCGTAGAGCAGCTTCTCCTTGAGCTGTTCATAGCTCTTGTACGGCGGCAGATCCAGGCGGTTGAAACTGTTGACAGAGAAGAACAGAGCCGTCGGCACAGGGAGCCAGGGCTCTGGGGGCCCAGCCTGGCCAAGGGGCCAGGACACTTCACAGGCTGTGGCTCCACCGCAACGCCAGATGGCCAGCGCATCCTTGTGGCCCCACCATATCCGGCGTCAGCTCAGGCCCCTGACCACGGAGGGGAGCGGAGGGCAGGGCAGCAGAGACTGCGGAGCTGGGCAGAAGGGTGCTCAAGCCACAGCTCCTTGCCCACCAGGATAGAAATGCTTCAGCACTGAAGGGCTGCATGGCGTCAGGGAGCCGAGACAACCCCCGAACCTCAAGGCCCAGGCAGAGGGGCCCACGTCTCAGGCCCTCCTCTCCAGCCCAGCACCCAGAGCCATGCCAGAGTGTCAAGCGCTCAGCCACCTGCTGGGCTGCCCTGGGGTCGCGTGATCTGTGAAGTTCACCAGCACCCACCCAGACGGACACTCACCAGGTGTGGCTTCTGGGCAGCCAGGTTTCCTTGCCAACCTTGTCAATGCAAAACTTCTGTGGTCCGTTGCTGCCTGTTACCCGATGAAAACGCACCATATGGAACAGGACTGCCCCTGCCTCAGCTCCACCCCAAGACCGATCAGCCCAGGACTCAGCCACAACTCTCCCTTCCTGCTGACTTGCTCTGGGAAGACCCGAGGCCCAACTTGGTGCCATCCTCCTCCCCATCCTGGGCGCCACTGGGCAAGGGGACCCACCGATGAGTTCGGCGAAGCCCCCGACAGGCAGGCGGCAGGTGCCGGTCACAAACTGCAGCAGCCGGATCCGCTTCTCATTGTCCATCTCCTTCACCACCTGGAACTCCGCAAACCGGCATGGTCAGGCGCCCCGCTCGTGCCTCTCCCTGGCCTGTGCCTCTCCACCGGCCAGGCCCCTCTGGGGCTGAGCACAGAGCCCGGGTTGGGGAGAGAGCCACAAGCCCAGGGAAGTCCGAAGCTGCTCTAAGAGGCCACGCGACAGAATGCGCCCCAGGCCACGGGCAGCCCTTGGTCGCAGGACACCTCGAGCCAGAAATTCTCTTCCCATCCAAGTTCCGCTTTACAAACATGCTAAGGATGGGGTGACGGCTAATGGGTGTGGGCTTCTTTGGGGGAGACGAAAAGTTCTGGAATTAGGGAGCAGTGATGGTTGTACAAGCTGGGAAAAGCCACCGAATGGCACGCCTCATGCTTACACAGTGCATGAAGTTCACCTCTGCAAAGCTTGCAGATTCTTTCCCATGACGTCTGGCTAAGACTCTGGCGGACTGCCCAAACGTCCCTGCTGCAGGCACCCACCTGCCAGAACCACTGGACTTGCTTGCTGCTCTTGGTGTAGTGCCGGTAGATGGCGTTCTTCTGCCAGTCGCTCAGGTCTATCTCCTGCATGCCGCACAGCATCAGCTGCGGGATGGAATGGAGGCGTCAGCCGCCGGGCGCCCCGCCCACTGGCCCATGAAGGCACCCCAACCCTTTTCAGCTGCTTCTCTGGGGGTTTGTTCCACTTCGTTTTATTCCACCCCCAACCTAGGTCTGGATCCCAGATCCACAGGCTTCCCACAGCCTACACCTCAGCCACAGGGGTCTGAGCGACAGGGCTGCAGCACATTCAGTAATACAGCTAAGCCATGTCCTGAAAGTGGGCCCTGGGAGGGGTGCGGTGAGGACCCAAACCCAGGTCAGTGGCCCTGCTGCCGCCATCCTGGCATGAGGTTTCTCTGGTTATGAAGGCCCACGGTGAAATGAGCAAAGGGCAGGATGGGCCCAGGACGGGGCCCGGGCCCCTCAGTTCTCACCTCCAGCTCCTTCTCATCAAAGTAGCGCAGCCACTCCAGGGGCGCCACCTCATTGAAACCGTCCAGGAAGGCCTTGGTCTGCTCTTCCACCCCCCGGGTGAACCGCCAGTCAGTCAGCAGCCTGGAACCAAAGGCCAGAGCGGCCTTGGTGAGCCTGAGACAGCGGCTTGGGGCCGCTCCAGCCTGCCGTGAGGTCTGTCACACAGCTGAGAGTTGACGCCCAGTCTGCCTCAGGCCCGGACTGCAGCCTGTGAACCTCGCGGTGACCGGAAGACCTAAGGTGGAAGTCACCACTTCTTCCTGCCCCACCGCCAACTGACACGTGGGATTAAAGGAAGAACACGTGGACACACGTGCCCGCACGTGCCCACAAACACACGAGGCAGAGGACTTAAACATGCAGGAAATCCTTCCAGCAGGAGGAAGAGAGGGAGACATCTCAGTTCCATGTCTCTTCAGATTCAGCCCTGAATGAAGTCGACCGAAACCAGCAATGGGGGCCTGGGCTCTGACACCCCAACTCTGGTCAGCATGTGATACCCCCACCCCGGGCCCTGCAGCATGGGGGCCTGGGCAGCTGGCTGAAGACAGTGCACCAGACAGGAGCAGGGACCCTCTCTGCACCCAGCTGGTGAGACTCACATGATGTATTCTTCCTTGTTCTCCTCCGTCACCCGGATGCTCTCCCCACCTTCCTTCAGCTCGTGGGTCGTCACCTTGCCCAGGATCTCCATGTCCTGGATGAAGTACAGCTCCAGGCCACACTCTTCTAGGTTGTTCTCTCTGGGGGCATGAGAGAGAAGAGGAGACGCTCAGAGGCCGCTGCTCCGTCACTCACTCTTTGTCCCCACGCAACACGAGGACTCATGGGTGACAGAGAGGGAGGAGCAGCGGTACCACCCTCTCCCTGACTGGAAGAGAATTCGGAGCTGCCCTTCGGGGAGCAAGAAGCTGTCCTTCTCCCCGGCGCACTCAGTGGGCCTGGGGACAAGCTCGGGGCCACGCCACCCCTACTGTCCAACCAGAGAGCCTGCCCCTCCAGCGCGGGCAAGGCCAGCACTCACTTGATCCAGACGATAGAGTTGTAGAACTCAGGGTCGATGGATTCCAGGTCTTTCAGGGTCGGCCTCTTGTTGAGCATCCGCTTGTAGAAAGGGAGGGTGAAGCCCGTGTCAATGAACTTGCCGTGGTACAGAGCCTGGGGAGGGAAGAGGCGAAGAAAGAGGTCTAAAGGTCTGGTCTTTCTGCCCCTGAGACCGGCTCTCAGATGCCTGGTCACTGCTGCCTGTCCTCCGTCCCTGACACCTATGCATCCAGTGACCCAGGGGTCAGAAGGGTGGGGCTGGGACACGATTCTCACCGCACCTCCAGGCCACAGGAAGCGAGCAGGGCCCACACAGGCGCCCACCTCAGGCCCGCTGCCTGGCCCTCCCCTGGCAGGTGCCCCACGCTCAGACCCGCTCAGCACAGCTCCAGGGGCAGCCTGACTCACAGGCACTGGGCTGGGTGGCAAAGAGCCAAAAAGAATGCAGACGCCATCAACAGCAAGACTGGAGGGCCAGGGGTGAGCAACTGTCCAGGGTTGTACTAGGCTGTCCAGCCACTGCTGGGCCAGGCAGGACTCCAGGTCTGGGAAAAATGTGTCCTGAGCCCAGCGTCATGGCCAAGAACTTCCAGACAACGGGAAGGGTCATAGTTAGTCATGGGCTTGAGGGGCCTCCTGAGAGGTGAGCAGGCAGAGAGCCGGGGAAGTTGGGGAGAAACTATGGGAAGTTAGGGAGACATCGCAACACCAAATATGGCAGCAGCCCTGTGGCTCCCCCTCCCCAGTTCTGGGCCTCCACACTCACAGATGCACAGGACAGGGCACCCTTTCATCTTCACACCACGCTCCTATTTCTAGACAGACACTGACCACGTCCCCCCGCCGCCCCCCACCGTCCACCCACCTCTGACGCTGCTTCCTGTCTGCACCATCAGTCTCTTAGGGCTCTAAACTAGTGGAGATTCCTTCCAGAGAGCAACTGAGCGTCTCATCCAGGCATTCCAAAGGTTCCCACCATTCATGACCAACAGTGGCACCAGCAGGGACAGACAGCAGTGGGGCATTAAAGTTGTGCTCAGCTCCACCACCCAACACCTTCAACGGGCATATGCTGAGTATGAAGTGAAGTCCACAACCCAGGGACCCACACAAATCAGCACAAGAAAACGTTTGAACGCCCTCCAAACTATGTCCAGCACTATCTAGCATTTTGCTAATTTTAGCTCGGAGTTCTGCGCGGATGAGGAGGGGGACTCAGCGAGGGGCACTGGTGGGGTGGAGATGCTGGTCGCCTCAGCTGCCCCACCCAGCAGGTCTCCTGGCACTGAGTCTTACCATGGCAATGAACCTGCCAATGAAGCGGAAGTAGGTGAGGTGGTCAGGATTGATGGAGGAGGCGGGGTTGATCTGCAGGCAGTAATTGTTCTTCCCGGCGTATTCAAATAAGCAGTACATGGGGTTGAGCACCTCGTGGGACAGGAGGAAAAACCACTCTCTGTGAGAGAAGAGAAAAATAAGACTCATGGATCCCTCCACACATATGCGCACTGGAGGTGTGACTCCCCTCTGCCATGAGCCAGTGTGGAGTCGGGCTGCCCACATCAACAGCCGCTCAAGCAGAGAGGTCAGACCAGGGTGAATCAGGACAACAACAACACTTGAGGACGCTGCTCAGGAAAACCCTGAGTGTGAGCACGCTGGTTCCAAGGTGGTGCATCCTAAGCCTTTATACTCAGTATCCTGAGTGTCAAGAGGCAAAGGGGATCTTGCACCCTGGCGTTACCATGCACAGTTGTGCAGGTTGTGCACTGCACAAGGGCACCATGTTAAAATGTCATAGATTTGAAAATGTATTATACAGTTTTCCTGCGAAGAGTCATGGGGTTTGGTTTGGTTTGGTTTTTATAAAACCAGGATATCATGACCATTTTCCAACATGGAAGTGACTTGAAAAAGAATGTCTTTTTCTGTATCTTGAAAAGGTGCTGTAGGAGAGTGACCACCCTGTTTCGACCCTGAGTAGGCAGCATCACATGAATACAGAGTTCCTGCGGCAGAAACTCTTTTTAATCCATGTTGCTACCAGATATAAACCTCACTCCCACCATCTGGACCACAGATCACCTCCCTTGCATTTTATCTCCTTATCCTGGACCCCATTCATCATACCCTTTCCTGAACTTCCACACATTGACCTGAACCAACACCCACACCTTAGCAGCTCTTTGCCCCTAGAATCAAGCCTCAAGCCAGAATCAGGGTCCTTTCAGGCTTGAGCGAAGCCAGCCAGGGTGGGTAGGGGGGGTGGCGGGGTGGGGCATTGCCTAGAGGGCCAGTCCCCGGCTGTTGGGCTGTTTGAGGCCGGGCAGACGAGGAGTCGTTCGATGCAGAGGGTGCCCCGGTATCCTGTCCGTGGTTCTACCCTGTGGTAGAACAGCATGACGTAACCTACCATAGGGTAAAACCACTGGCAGGACACAGAGAGACAGACACACACAGGGCGGAGCCGAACCAGAAGCCCACCAAGCAGAGCCTGGAGAGGAGGTCACCACGGAAGAGAGAGCAGCTGCTCCACGGGGCCAGCACAGAGGGCCCGCCACCAGCGAACAGAAGCAAGTGAACCCAACACCAAGCAAGAAGACGTCCCCACACCGTGAGCGGTCAGCGAGCTGAGCAGTCACCGCAGGCCAAGATGCTCCTCTCTGCCGAGGCCCCGGGGCCCCAGGGCCAAGGTTGCGTCTTGCCAGAGTCTGTTGACTTTTGTAAGTGGGCTGGGATAAGGGTAAGGCATATCTGGGGGGTTTTTTAGGGTCACATCAGCTGGCTGAATTTTACTGATGGTCTCGACACAACACATAGCTGAACACTGAAAGCCAGCCCTCTGGACTGGGACGCGGCCTCCAGACTCCAGTCCACACTGCGCCACCTGACTTCACCTGCCCGGCTGCCCTGAGAGCAAGGGAAGCCCTGGGTGCATCTTCCACATCACCTCCTGCTGGGCTCCTTGGAGGAGTGAGGACACACTAGAAGGTCAAAGAACCATGTCCAAGCGGTCTCCTCGGGAGCCCCGGCCTTCCAGGGCCAGTAAGCCTTAACTCCAGCGTCGCGCCCCAGGGCCTGCTCCAGTGCCCACTCGGACTGGCCCTGCCCGTGACCACTGCTGGAGGAAGGAGAGCGCCGGAATCGACGTGAGGCGGAGGCGGCAGGTTTCTGGCCACGGGTCCTGCAGGCTGGGGAAGCGGGGTGCGACGCCGGGGCGGGGCTGCCGCGCTCACCTGGCGATGCCTCCATAGTCCAGACCCTCCTCGCCGCGCATGATGACGTAGAGCCGGCGGCGCAGGTCGTAGGGTTTCATGTTCATGATCTGGGGAGACAGCATGGCACCCAGTCCGCCTCTCTCCCTTCAGTGGCAGCAGGGTGGGGCGCAGGGGACAAGGGCTCTTTGGCAGACACCAGTGACCAAGGCCCACTCTTGGGAGCTCTCCCCCGGGAATGTAACCACGGGCCACGCGGCTGGAGACGGGTGCAGGGAGGGGCCTGTGCTGGCCCTGGTCTCAGACCCATGACTAAGCTCTAACCTGTTGGAAAGAATCCTCAAAAAGTGTTTGCCTGGAAACGCTGATCTTCACGTGACTGGGGAGGGCGTTTGACTGAAAAGAAAAGAAGCAAATCTCAGACTGGGGCCTCGGTGGGAACCATTCAGCCGGGTCTCCCTCGTATCCCCCTGGTCCCCTAGAAATGGGAGCTGGCTTCCTGGAGCGGAACTGGGGTGGCCTGCCCCACCGAAGATAGCAGGCATCCATCCCCCCGCCGGCCAGGGAATTAACTCCATCGCGGCTCGGAGGGAGGTCCCAGCACCAGAACTCACGTGGCAGAGGAAACGGAACTGGTGATACTTCCACCGAAAACTGCGGTCATAGGCACCAGGGGAACCTTGCTTCGTCCTGGGAAGAACAAAGATGTTCTGGAATCTGCGATTTCGTAAAACAGAGCAACTTATCTTGCTCCTCCTAAGGAAAGGTCATAATGCATTCATCTACCGGGACTAAAGTAAGGCATAAAAGAAAGCTATTGCCATTAAGATACCTTCACATTTGAAGAGTAACAAGAAAAACTGGAAATCAAGTCAGACCTCTTGCTTTTAGAGGAACAGAGCATTATCAGTCTGAATAAACAGGGCAGACCCTTCCCTCGCGGGCCCCACTGATACAACATCAAAATTGGCCACAAGAGGGCAGTAAGCGCAGAGGCGGCGGCGAAGCGGGCGGCGCCAGGCTCCCCGCGCTGGTGCGGAGTCCTTACCCAGACTCAAACCCTGGGCGAGGGTCCTTGAAGGTGGTGGTGCGGGTGTTATGGTCCACAAAGTAGCGCACCCCCTCGCTGGTGTACTTCATCTCCCACCCCGGGGGCAGAGCTGGTTCCTGGATCATCCTGGAAACACACAGGGTAAGGGCTTAAAGGTTGGTCTCATCTTCTGGGACTCAATGCTCCTGGCTGGGCTCCCCAAAGTTCTGCTTTTTCTGTTTCTGCCAGGTCCGAAGAGGCCTGGAGGTGGGCTTGTGGAAACGCAGACGCACTACCAAGTCCTGCAGCAGAGGGTACCCCTGCAGCGCCAGTCTGGGCCAGGGCTGTGCCCTGAGGGGCCGCCAGCACTTCTGACATCAGTGCTCCAGTCCCAGACTCGCTGTGGGGGTGCAACATGGACGTGAGGAGTGTCCCGTCAACCTTTTTAAAGGCACATTAGCAGCAGCCTGCAGAGAGGCTGCAGAGGCTGGCAACACCTGCTGGCTGGACCACTCTCCAGCCACCAGGAAGGTCACTTTCAGGGCTGCCTCCTCGCTCACTGTAGGTCAGCTGTCAGGCCAACACTATCGTGACACTCTGGGGCAAATGTGTGACTAGAGGTCCTAGAACATGGGCACTGAGGTCAAAAGCTGTCCAAGGCCACTCTGCCAAGGCTGGAGCAGCACAGGGGCCCGGCCTGGGTCCTTACCCCTGGGTCCGAGGGTCCTCCCACTGAGTGGTGCGTGTGTTATGGTTCACGTAATACACCCGTCCATTGTCCTGTCTCTTCTCTGCCAGGGGAGAAGAAAGAAGAGGATGATCAGACTGAAGCACCTTGTCCTCTCCTTCTCCCTCCCATCTCCTGGGTGCTGGGCCCCCAGTTCTGTTCCTGTTCCCAACCTGTTAGGGATATTTAACTGGTGAGATCCTGGCTCACTCACATCTGTCAGTGGCAAAAAGGACAAAGGGCAGCTTTCCCAGAGCAGGGGAGGGATATCCCCACGTTCCACTCCAGATCAAGTACTGTCTTTGATTGGCAGGGTGGTTGCTGGAGGGGAGGGGGCAGCGTGGCAATGAGTGAGCGCAGGCCAGCACAAACCAGAGGCTTAATTGCATCCATCTGCGTGCACAGTGGAGGCAGGCAGCCTCCCGTTGGCCGGCCCCCACCCCAGTCCCTCACACCGGTCTCTAGTTCTGCTGCTCCATCAGCTGGAGGCAGCTGAGCCAGGGTGCTGTGTCCCACAGGCGGGGACATGGGGATGCTCTATGCGCCCACAGAGCTCTCTGATCAGAGCTCAGCACCACATGGCCTCCTCTTTGCTTCTGCTTAAAGGCAGAGATACAGTGTAAAGTTCTCACATTCCAGCAAAACCTCCATGCTGTCTACGTGCAAAGAAACGTCCAGGGCTGCAGACGTTTCCAGTGCCCATCTGGTCCTGACGCCCACTCGTGCTCGGGGATCTATCTCGGGCGGCTCAAACACTCTCCTCTGGACATTCTTACCACCCTTAATGGTGGCTCGAGGGTGCTTAAGAGGGGAAGTCTGGGCTCCACGGCAGACCCAGCTCTAGCTGGTGACTGAGCGTGGAGCAGGTTGGAAGGCGCAGTTCATCAGCTCCAGGTGGACAGCAGGCAAAGCCAGGGACAAGGCTCCTAAGCCAAGAGAGGCCTTTCCCAGGAAGGTCCTGAGTCTGCAAATCTGTTTTCTGTCCTGAATGGCCCACCCTCTTTTTGACAAGGACAGGGCAAAATTTAAGAAATAAAAATAATCAGTTCCAGAAGTTACAGGAAAACCCAAAGCTGAGAAAGGAGCAGACCCCGGGAGCCTGTCCTTGCCCAGTCCAGTATCAGGCTGTAATGTTTCCAGTAGCGACCCGGGCTCCTGGTCTTTCTCAGCCTTCCCTGGTATCCATTACTCGATGGAAATCTCAAATTCACAGAAAGAAGGGAATAAAAGGAAAGAAGGAGCCTGGGGCTGCTGCAGAGCTGCCCCCATCTCAGAACAGCCTGGGGACCCTCCCGCAGAAGGCAGGCTGCTCAACGGGCTCTGAGGGGAGGGAGGGGCTGCTCCTGGCCCAGAAACTTCTGTTTGGAACTGGATCCTCCCGTGTGCTCTGTCAAGGGCCAGAGCCAGCAAGGACTGCTGGCCAGTGCGGGGATCTGGCCAGCTGGTCCGGGGTCTGTGCCCTGGGCTCTGGAAGGGCCCACTAGCACTCCCTCACGTGACTGACGTGTAACGTGTCAGTTCAGGGTCAGGGCAAGTCCTTAGGTCAGCATGGATTCGGCCTCAGCATTGGAAGAGATGGACTTGGGCGTGATCAGCTATGAGCCCAGAGAGCAGAAAGGGCCTCCAGGTCTGAAAGCAGGAGAACAAACTAGACTCACCAGCAGGTGTATGCTAAACGTAACTCTCTTTTGGTGCTGCTGCTCTTTCTGTTCGTTCTTATGTCTCTGGGGAGGTGGCCCTGCCACAGCCCCGAGGAAGCCAACACAGAGCCCAGAGGACTTGTGATTAGGAAGTTCCCGGGCGCTGGGCCAGAATCATCTCCCTAATTTCATACCATTACCGTGAGAATCGGGTGTGTTTCCCTGACTGTTCGGTTCAGAAGCAGCACTGACCCCGATCACGGCTCTTATCCCATCGCAGACACTTCCCACATGGCTTCTGGTCCCTGTTGTCCAGTCCCTACAGCTGCTCTGTGTGGTGATGGGCACTGAGCAGCATGGCATGGAAGTCAATCACTGATGCTGCAGAGCCAGGATGCCCCTGACTCACAGCAGCCACCTGCCCCAAAGAGCATGATTCTCGCTGAGTCTCATAGCTGACCTGCTGCCCGTCTCTGAGGTGCCCGCGGCCTCTCACCAGCTGGGAAGCCAGGTGGCCCACATACGTGTGCAAGAGACTTCTGAGCTGGAAGTCAAGAGTGCTGGGTGCGCCCCGCTCACTGACACGCTGCACTCAAAGGGCTGGAGGTGCTTCTAGGGCTCCGGACTGCAGCGGTCACTCACTAAGTGAGGCCCTGCAGGCCCCAGGGGGTTGATGCAGCCTCATAAATTACTACTGGGGAGCAACTGTGTCTGCCCTGCAGGACCCGGCTCACAAGCTGCACTTCCCAGGCAGGAGCTCATCCCAAATGCTGGCTTCCCCATTCTGTTGGGGAACACACCCCTCCCCCCGACTCAACATCACCTGTGAACAGCAGCAAGCCAGCACCTATGGTTCTCTGCTGACTTGACCAATAAGCTAAGCCTGGCAATGTGACCGCCCCCCCACAAACTGCCATCGTGAGCTCCCAGGGGTGCTAGCCCTGAAGCACAAAGCCCGGCCCCAGCTCCGAAATCAAAACGTGCCGAGTCTCATCATCTCTACAGACACCTTTCTGCATGGCCAAACAGCATGAAACCTCTCCCAAGTCAGTCACAGATGTTAATTCCTCCAACTCAGTCTTGGCCATCATCACACTAAGGACTTGAAAGACTCGGGTGACAAAGAGGACCCAGCACGACATCCTAACTGGTTGAGATGACTCCCACCCAGAGCACAACTCTTATCTGCTTCTCTCCAGCCTCATTTATAGCTGTATCGCAAACAGAAAGGTGGCTTCATCAGTCAAAACGAGGCTGACATTGTCTAACATCTCGGCTGCAAAGAAAGGCTTGGGCAGGTGGCAGCTGCAATCGTCTGGCCACAGGCCTGAGACAGCAGTTTCTGGGAGTCAGGCAGGTCAGCATGGCCGAGTTGGTGGTAGCTGGAGGCTTTCAGGTCAACATGAAAGTCAGGACCCAAACCCAACAGCCCTGCAGCTACTCGGAGCCTCTCTTGTCGGGGCATCCTCCTTCAACTCAGGTGGCTGAAAGCTACAGGGCACCACCTTCCAGCTCTGCTGCCTGGAGTTGCTTGGACTAGGCGCCCCCTGAGAAGGTGCTGGAGAGAAGCCACAGAGGTAGCTGAGAGAGGGGAGTGAGGAAGATGACGGGGAGAGGCTGGAGCCAGCGCGCGGTGGCACCTCAGCGGAGGGCAGAGTGGGACAAGTACTTACCCCAGCCAGGAGGGAGGGGGCCCAGCGGGTCATGGTCAGTCGAAGTACTTGAAGACTAAACACAAGAAACACAGCAGAATACAGGTTAAAAAAAAAAAATCCGCCGATAAAATAAAACTGATAAGGCCTCATTTCCACCTCTGAGTGCTTTGTCGAGGACACAGCGAGGACTTGGGTGGCATCTGCTCCTCTCAAAAGTCTTTAAAAAAAAAATCAAAAAAGAAGCCTGGGCATTGAGGGTTCAAACAGGTTTTAGAAAAGGTGGAGCGAGAGGCAGGAAGAGGGGCGCAGAGGAAGGTGGGCCCTGGCTGCGGAGGCGGCGGGCTGGTCTGGCAGGAGGGCCGGAGCGGGACTGTCCAACAAGCTATGCCGAGGGCCTCTGCTCAGCTCCTGCTCGCACGGCCAAGGAGACTGAAATCACCACCACCTCCAACTTTCTCCAAGAACCACACACAGGAGGGGAAAAAATATCGCAGGCCTTTCCAATGAAATCATTCCCACAAGCCCAGCCCACGCCCAGAGCTTCCTGGCTGGGGGCTGGGCCCTCCCCCCATCTCCCTCCTGGGTGTGCGGGGAGAGGGAGCAGAGCCGGTGTGCAGCACCAGCCCAGACTGAGGGCACATTCATGCCCTGGGCCCCTCACCTCCCCCAGGAATGTTTTGCTTCCCTTCACAAAGCACCTTTATTCTCCTCCTGCCTGAACCTGAAGTTGTTCTGTGTTCTGTGTGTGCCTGTCTGGGAGGGCGGGGGCTGGGGGCGAGGTGGCGAGAGAGAAGGGGAGACAGGAGAAATAAGGGGGACGACTCCAGGGTCACTGTTTACATTACAACCCCCCCACCAAGCCACATGCTGCTGCGAGGTCCCTGGGGACCAGCTGCAGTGGCCCGAGAGTTCTCAAAATCTGCAGAGAAGGGGGTGCTGTCAAAAATTTCTCATACTTAAATAAAACAAGTATTGTTCCACGCTTGCTTGCTTTTTCTTTTTTCTTTCTTTTTTTGCTCAAGCATTTTTATTTCACTTACTAAAACTGAATCGTTATATTAGAGGATCGTGTTCTCAATGCAGACTTGGGGCTGCCTGGCTGGCCCCGTCTTGGGGCGACAGAGCCACACACGGGCAGCAGGATGAATGGAGCTCAGTCTCAGCTTGAGAAAACATTGGGAGAACTCAAATGCCAAGGAACCCCCTTTCCACAGGCCTCCCTCCACCCCTCACTGAAAGGATAGAGAAACTTTCTTTCCAAGGTGGAAGCACAAGCAAGTCTTCCCAAGCAGGTTCCAACAAAGACGTTTAAGTCAAGAAAGCACAGGCTCCTTGATGGGACAGAGCCCCTTTCAGCAAGGGGCCCTCACCCAGGCAGAATGGAACTCAGTGGTGGGCAGGAAGCTGGGCCATCCTCGATTTGGGGTACATGACTGTCAACCTCAAGGACATGCTCAAAATCCCCACCACGATTCAGGTTTGTCTGATGGTTGTTAAGGAAAAAAAAATCTCCCAAATTCACAGAGGGCATTTTGGTAGGGGTTCAGGGGCCAGGGTGCAGCATCTCGTAAGACCAAAGTTTTTCCAGTTTTGTTTCATAGATGCTGCTTAGGAACAAGTGACTATAAAAGCATCCTGCAACAGAAGCGACCATGGGAAGACACACGTATTTCCGATAAAGACGTCAAAGAGAATGCCGTGGGTAAGTCAGATGGTAGCAGTGCCCTTGCAAAAGGGAAGAACCACAGAAAATTCTACAGAACTGCAAAAACTACAGAAACTAAAAATGTGTTTAATATATAACGGCGCACCCTGGTTGAGTAGTGGTTGGGCGCAGTTCACACAACCCAAGGTCCCAGGTTCACAACCCAGGGCAGGGGGAGGATCAACCAAGACGAACAGCTAAATAAAATAAATGCTTCCTCCTCTTCTCTCTTCCTGCCTGCCTGCCCACTCGCCTTCATTCCTGCCTGAACCTTTCCTTTAAAAAAATGTTTAAGAAATTAAAGGAAGCAGCATTTGGAGCAAAATTGTTTGCTTCTTTGGGTCTTTTTTTTTTTTTTTTGGCAGGGGGCATACACCATATGGATAACCATGAAGCATTCAGAGGTTCTGATGGGAAATCAGCTCCCGATCAACTAGTACCAACTGGGCTTCCATGGGTTTACGATTATCTTTTGCTGAACTCTGCAAATCAACAGACCAAAATATCTTTACAGGTAACCTCCATGAACTTTGCTGATAGAGAAACGACATGTACTTATCAGGCCTTTACTTAATTCTCATCTTCTTTCTCTCTTCTCTCCTCTCTTTCTCTCTCTCTCATTCTGTCTTTCTTCCTTTCTTTTTTCATTTTTCAAGAAGGGGAGCGAGGCGGTGGAGAGGGAAGAGAGGAAGACCAGAGACTGATCAACAGGATCGGCGCATGAATGGAGTCCATGGAAGCTGACCTGAGTTCTTACAACATGGCGTCCGCATGACTTCTTTTAGTCAAAACAAAGCACTTGACTATTTTGAATGGCTCTTTCCTGGTGTACACAGCACAACTTGAAAAACAAGAGAAGGAAGTGGAGAAACAAAGAAGAAATAAAAAAGTAAAAACTACGCATCATGGCCAGAAAATAAAAACACTCAAGTCCCACATCTCCAAGGAGCCAACTAACAGACCCCTCTCCTCTACCACACCTGCTCTGAAGGAGAGACTCCAAGGGTATGTGGTGCAAACTGTAAAGGCCACACAGGGAAAGGGGCATGGCAGGGGTTGTCAGGTTAGCTCTGGGGTATACAGGTGCCCCCGAGACAGGACAGATACCTTTGTCCCTGGGGACACAAAGGAAACCGTGGAATCATTCTCCTGGAAACCAACGCTGGTTGGGAGATCTAGGGCACAGGCCAGGAGCCAGAGAATGCACGTGAGTTCAAGTCCCTCGGGGACTAAGCACAAAGTTCAAGTAATATTTTAAGCTACAACTCAGAAATAAAGAATGTCTAGCAAATACAGCTGAGGGCAAGAAAGGCTCTGGGAAGGGCATAAAGGTCATAGTGTAGGAGGCGGGCTCCTTTTCTAAAGGATGTAAAGGGCACAGAACAAAACCCAGGTGCTTGAGAATTCAAACCCAGGGGCTCTCTGCAGCGTGAGAAACAAGTTATCTGTTTCTGGATAATGTGATTTAGTGTCCACTCAGGTGGAGTCACAAAGTGATTTGCTTTCAGTCCTGCCAAGGCTGGCTACAGTCTGCAGTTGTGAGGGGAGGAGCGAAGTGGGAGGAAAGGAAGAGGTGCTACAGCAAAGACAGCAGGCTGTGAGAGGGTCCTGCTGTGCACGGCCAGGCTGAGGACCACCGGGGCCATATTGCCAGCAAGAACCAGAGGGAAGGGCGAGCTTGAGCAGGCAAAACACAGGTACCTGTGCGGTGATCACAAGCAAAAAGGGAGCATGTGGGAGTGAGGGGGGGGGGTGAGGGGGTGTTAAAAGGGAAACCTGTCAGAAGTAAGGGAACAGTAACAGAGACCCAAAAACTACATGACGAGCAGACAGCAGGAAGGATTGCAGACACTGGTATGGGGGATGCCCCTGATTCCCATTTTGAACATTACGTGTTCTCTGCAAGGCAGTAAAGAACAAGGTCTCAGTTTCAGCCTAGCAGCAGGAGAAGGGAAAGCCACTGCCATACTATCAGCTCTTAAGTCTTCCGCATCAAACCCTGGGCCAAGGCCAGACCCCAAAATAACTCTATGAAAGCGACTCTTCTTACTAGCAACCAAGACATGGCACCACAGCAAACAAGAGGGCAAACCAAACCCACAGAGAAGGCAGATCAACAGACAGACACTGAAAGCAAACCCAGGAAAGATTCCTGCCACGCTTTTCAATATGAGTCTTGTTTGACCAAGAAATGGGAACCATCACCTCCATCCAGAACCCTCCTGAATCCCCAGCCAACCGAGAAGACCATTTGGCAGTACGCAGAGGGAAAAGCATCTTAGTGCTTAATTTTTTACCTCTAAGGGACCCTCCAAGTCAAAGCTCGACCACTGCGGGCCCAGAAAGACGCTGTTAAAAGGAGAGAGGCAGGCAAGAGGGATGATGCTCCAAGAGACCAGGTGGGTGTGTGCTCCAGAAACTTCCCTTCCGCACACCAGACACCTCGATCTGCAGAAGCTGTGTGGTTCATGGTAGGGAAGAAAAAGATCCCTTTGCGGATCACTTTTACTTGTGAGAAGATGGGTAAGCAGGGAAACAAAAATCACACGAGACTCCCAAAGTATGTCCTTGTCTCTCAGTCAAAGGAAAAAGATGCCCACATGTTTCCCATTGCAGCCATGACCACATATGAAAATGCTACATCTTTGGGGTTCTCTCGCTCTCCCCGTCTCCCCCCCTCCCCACCCCCCTTTCTCTCTCTATGACCAGAGCCCATGCAGTTCTGAAACATGGCAGAACTGGATGCCCGGATGTGTGAAAGGGGTCGTGGAGCAGGACGCCTGGCAAAGAGCACAAGTGTGCTGCCCCAGGCAGACCACAAGGCCTGGCTGTAGAGAGCCATCCGGGCTGACCTTGGGGGCAAGTAAATGGGACAGTCACCAGACTTTTCGCTCATCCATACTAAGGAAACTGGGGTCCTCTCCCCACTTTCCTTACTCTAAGAAGAACAGTCAGTCCCCACAGACAAGAGGAGACAAGCCAGCCAAGACCGCAGCCACCACGCCTTATGGTTGATGGGGTAGCACCCGCTCTGGGTGAGCAGAGAAAGCCTCACGTGAAAACCAAGCTGATAGTGAGCGCTACTTAAGGAAATGGAGCGAGATTTCTTTAGCATCTCTCTTAGATGGTAGCGTCTAATTTAGAAATGGGTGGTGGGGTTAAAGTCCATATCAAATAAAAAGTATTGGTTAAACACAGTGGTTAAACATTATATACCAGCTCAAAAAGTTTCCAGTCTAGCACCCCATATCCTGTGTGGGTTCTACCGCAGACCCCAAGCTTCATGTGTGAAATATTCTGAGAAAACGCAATCAGAGCTCCAACTTGGGAATCCCACCTACCCTGTTCAAAAAGGCTGTGTGCCTGGGTTCCCCCCAGCTCCAGGTCGCTGAGAAGGTCTAATGCGATGGAAACTCAGGAAAGGGGTTAGGAAAGTCCCTAAAGGGATGCAGTATGAGAGACCATTAGAGACTGAGATTGGGACTACCGCGCCCTGAGTCCCGAACTAGAAAGTTTAAATCTGCAGGTAACACGCATAGGTGGTTTTGAGTCAGTCTGAAAAATGACAGTGATAACTGCTGAGAAAGGCCCTCCTTTCTTAAGCCTCACTGCAATTTTATAAAAAAGTGATGAAATGGCAGTTCGTTGAAGACTGTTCTAGCGGGACAAGCAGTCTGCGCTAGATGAGCGAGAAAGCCAGCAGAGGAAACAACTCAGAGGTTGCCCGACCATTCCACTGGGAGGGGCAGGAAACTAGGAATCAGAGGTGAATCTAGACCAGAGGTCAATAAACTTTTTCTGTAAAAGGCCAGATGAGACGTATTCGAGGCTTCACAGGTCACCTGCTTTGCTGCGAGTGCGCACGTCTGCTGTGGCGGTGAGAGCGGCGCCGTCAGGACCTACACCGCTAGGCGAGCCTGCTGTGCTGCGCCGATAAAACGTTATTTACAAACCAGGCGCCCCTGGGCCGCTGTGGCCCGAGGACCTGTTTTCCAGCCCCGATCTAGCTGAATTTTAATGGGCCCTCCGTCCTTGAGAATCTGGATAATAAAGATCTGGAAAAACAGAAAAAAAAAAAAAAAAAAGGTAGCGGCAATGGAAAGAGAAAGATTTGGGTACCACTTTGATTTGAAAGGGTGAGGCAGGGAGAAGTGACAGGTCACGCGTGACCATCAGGATTCAAATCAGGTGAATGGACTCGGATGGAGGGGCCAGAAGAGAAACCTAGTCTTGGAAGAAAGATGGTGAATTCAGTTTGGGACACATTAAATCCTTAAACACAGAGGCTGGACACTGAGTTGCTAAGTTATAAACTGTGGAATTTCACTGTGAGGAGTAAAACCCCCGGGGTCACAGCACTGACATCTCAGCCACCACTGTCCTCACGCGCCACGTTGGTCACGGGCTGGCTCCCCCTGGAAAGCGCCTGAGTGTCCGCCCGTGGCAAGTCCCGCCCCCTCACCTGGTAGAGGAATCTTTGGCTGAAGCGCTGCATGGCGCCCTGGAGCTGGTTCCGCTGCGACTGCCACTGCTCATAGTTGCGCACGTACTCGGCGGTGGGGCGCTGCCAGGTGGTGGTCCGAGTGTTGTGATCCACGTAGTAAAACCTGCCACGGGGGTCTGTGCGCTTCTCCCAGCTGCAGAGAGCAAACTCAGAATGCACCCAGCCGTCACCGCACCCCACTCTCAAATCCTAGACACATCTCGGGGTGCCTGGCAAGGAGGGCCTGAGGGAGTGAAGTGTCCAGCACGGGAGCGTGGCTGCTCCCATGAGGCGAAGCCAGGCAGGCTAACCGTGGAGGCTTCTGGGGCTGAGGATCCTGCAAACATTCGTGCCTGCCTCTGCAGCAACCACTGCCTCTGGACGCTGCGCGCCTGGTTTTCCCTGAGGGGTCCATGTGGTTCTGGGGACACTGCCTATTCGCAGCCCTGGAGGGAAACCTGCTGATTGGACAGGAATGGTCATGTGGCCTATACTGAGCCAATTCGGAAAATCTCCGGGCTTTTGCTCGGGATTCTGAGAGATCGTGCCCTACCCTGCCGACAGGAGCAAGTGTGCAGCCCGCCCGCTGCCATCTTGGACCCAAATACAGTGTGAAGTTGACCCAGTGGCTGGGAGGGCCGAAAAATGGGGGCAAAGTGAGCCCCTTGGTGAAAGTGTGAAGCCACTAGATCAGACTTCACTTGAAACCAGGATCTACCTGTAGAATGTTGAGTTATGAGAGCCAGTGAGTTTGCTTCATTATTTAAGTGGATCCCAATTATTGTTCCCCGGTTATACAGTAGTCAAGGTTCACAATAATCTGGAAACTTCCCTACTTTTCTGCTAATTTCTGATAATTTCTATTTCTGTTATCAAAGAAATTCTGTATATATATATATATATATATATATATATATATAAATGCAAAAAAGAACAATGAAAAGTGTCTTCTGCCCTCTCTCTCCCTGTTGGTGAGTCCTGTTGCTCAGAAACGACTTTCAACTCAGTACTGCTTCTTTTATTTATATTTATGAATAAGATGGTTATTCCATTTCTTGATTTGTGCCATGTTATATGTTTATGAACAAGGAGGAGTATTCAACACAAACTGCTCTCTCACTGCCGCCCTACCAAAAAAATAATCCTTAAATCAATATTTAGAGTTTGTGTTATGACTTTGTAAATACTATAATTACATTTTCTTAGTTGTACTACTGTCTTGGTTTGGGGTTTTGTTTTGTCTTGAGTGAAGAATCACTGTGTTTCTGCTTGGATTTCAAGGATCTGTCATTAATTTGTCCTGAGATTCTGACAAGATAGGTGGCCTCAGTGTCCTTTATCTCTTGGTTGCATCTTTCCTAGCACCTTTCCTCTCATGTGGACAATCATCCTCCAGGTTTGCTCTGTATTAAAGTCCTGAGATGTCTTCCTTTGGAACTCCTTTGGCTCCAGAACTGAGTGCCCTGTGTTCTGCATCTCACGATTTCTTTCTTGGGTTTCCTCTCATGGAGTGGAACAAATGCTCTAGTAGCTAAGAAGGAATGCACCAAGGCTAATTTTTTGAAACCCTACATCTTGCTGAAAGTGATTTTTTCCAGCCTTCACATTTGAGTGTTAAAACAACTAAAAGTTGATTTCAAGACAGGAAATCATTTTATCAGAATAAAATAAAGTCCTGTCCCAGTTGCTACTGAGAAAGATGGCACTCTTGATTCCTGATCCTTGATGTATCTCCTGTTTATTCCCTCCAGAAGCTTTCGAGAGGTTCTCTTGGCATTCCAAAATTCCACTAGGATGTGCTTTAGGGTGGGTCTGTTTTCATTCTCTGGGTTGGGCATTTGGTAGGCCTGTTAATTTTAAACACTCTATCCTTCAATCCTGGCAATTCCTTTTATTCTTTGCTATCCTCTATTTCTCTGTTCATCCTTGCTAGAACTATTACTTATTCAGAAACTGGATCTCTTGGACATTTTCTAACTTTCTTACCTCTAATTTTATCTTTCAACCCTTCTATTGATTTTTAAAAATCTCTGCTGACGTGGTTCATTTTAGAATCTCTTGTTCTTTTGACACAGGTGTCATTTTTATTCCCAAATCTTTGAGGCTAAAAATTATGATGTGATTTTACTTTGCCAAATTTTTTCAGCTCCCTACATTATTTTCACCATGTCCTATTTTCTCTGTCCTCTGACCCACGCCTGCTCATCCACATTTAAAATTCAGCCACCGAAACGCTGGCGGGCAGTCCCGTGTACCCAGGTGGGGGCCCAATGACGAGCAGCTTCACTCAGTAGTTCCACTGGAAACTCTTCAGATGTCACAGTCTGCAGTTCTCTGCCCTTTTCTGGTCACTTTCCTCCACAAAACCACCACCATCCTCCCATCTTTAGTCTGGGGACTATGTCCCCACTTAATTCCTTTTGTCTGAGTTCATCCCCGTCTTCAGCTAATGAGATGCATCTCCAGGCTGCTTCTGTTCTCCCAGAAGCTTCTCAGGCTAGCAGCTGCCACGGGGTTGTGTATGCGTGCGTGTGGGGAGAGTGTACAAGGCGTGTGGCGGTGGGATGAGAGTGATGGTTGACAACTTGAGAATCTAATTGCCCCCTGCACCAAATTTTAAATGAACCTCGGGTTTTTTGAGCGTGTGCACGCGCACGTGCACACACACACACACACACACACACACACCTCAGACCTGAGGCTTTCCAGGGCTCCCTGGTGTGAACCAGCGGCTCCCTGGGGGTTACCTCACACTGTGGATTTGGATTCAGCTTCCTCAGCTCTGCTATTTATCAGCAACTACACTCTGACTAACATCTATATGCTGTTTCTCCTCTTCCATTCTTTTCTCATCGGGGCTTATACTTTTTATACCTTTATTGCCACTTAAGTGAGTGTTCAGGAAAGAACGGAAATAAACAGAGGTTCAATCCACATTTAACTAGAAGTCCTCTGCACTGAAGCTTCCAAGCAATATAATTCCACCCTTGATTTCAGATGCAATCTCACCTAGAATCACAATATATATAAACAGAGCCGTGGAGCAAAGTCCATTCAACTCATGCTCGTTGGGCCTAGCGGGCATCTCCGCCCCCAGTCCAGGCATCTGTTTCACACAAACCTTCTGCTAGAAGCATTATTCCCTAAACATATCTTTTACATTCCTGTCTTCCCCATTTCTCCAACCTGGATCGCTTACCTCTTCACGTCCAGGCTTTCCTGAAGACCAAACTGGAGCTACCCACTCTGTGAGGCTTTCCCAACCCTCTGCTCAGTGATGATCTCTCCCTGTTCACCTTCACTCTGGACACTGCCTAAAAGAGACTAAAGAGGTGCGCCCTGGTGGACTAGCAGTTAGGTCAGTCGTGTCCAAAGAAGCAGGCCACATACCCCGGGGTTCGAGTCCTGGGTCCGGGGGGAATGACCAGTGTGAACAAATGAATGAAAAATAAAGTGCTTCTTCCTCCTCTCTCTTCCTGCCTGCTTCTCTACTCACCTTCATTGCTGCCTGTACCTTTCCTTTAAAAAATAAGAGCGAGAGAGAGCGAGAATAAAGAGCAAATGACTACATTCCTCCTTAACTATCAGCTACAATACTTCTGCTCCTGGATAAAATGACTGATCCTCCTACAAGTGTCCTGTGGTCTGACAAAAAGGATGCCCATGATAGAGAGCATCCTGTGGTCAATCTCACTCTGTAGTGACCAGATCTTCTGAGATAATGGCTCCATTTTTAGCTTTGAGATTATTCTCACTGTGGCAATACTCCTCCGGGCTGTGACTTCTCCCAAGATGGGAGCTTGAGCACTGAAGCTTTCTGTTTCCTCTGGGTTCCCTGGGACACTGTAGGCGGAAGAGCCAGAAGCTCAAAGATCTCTGATTAAAACTCAGGAAGAACCAACTGACTATGTGAGGAGCAGAGCTGAGCCATCTCCCAAGAAGACATTAAAACTCTCCTGGAAATTCCTGAAGAAGCTGGATCTGGTGTCCCACCTTGAACCTTAAAGAAGAGTAGAGTAAATCCTTAGCCATTCTTAGAAGACACTATCAAATATCTTCATTCAGAGTCCAGCCAAATGGTCACCAGTTCAAGGTCTACATAACTTACAGAGCAGAGGCTTCGAGTCAGCAACCAGCACACTTACAGTTACCGCTGCTTTCAAACAGATACCAAAATGCACGGGCACAAACACGCAGTTAAGTCAATGGTTAAGGCACGCTCTGGTGGAGCAGCAGGCTGGTCCACTGCCTGTAGCTGAAACGCAGTCCACATACATCCCAAGGATCCAAGTTCACGTTCCAGGCCAGAGAGAACAACCAAGAGGCACAACTCAATAAAATAAACAAAGTGCTTCTCTCCTCCTGCCTGTCTGCCTATTGCCTTTACTCCCACCTGTACCTTTCATTTATTAAAAAAAATAAAAAATAAAAAAATAAGTCAATAATTAGTGAGACAACTGAAATTTAAATATTGATTGGGTATGTGATGATAGTAAGGAAATACTATTAACAATATACGGCTTTATTTTCAAAGTGAAAATATTTTTTTAGAAATATGAATAAAATGATATGATGCCTGGGATTTGTTTCCAAGTAATCTAGGTCAGGGGTCAGGGAGGGGTGTGTAAAGATTACAATCGGGAGCTGGTAATTTTTTCCTATAAAGTAAAAACTGTAGACTCAGAGGGCCAGTCTCAGTCACAGTTACTCTTCTTCCACTGAGCATCCAAGTAGCCAAAGTCAAAAGTAAACAAATGACTGGGGCTGTGTTCTAAACAGGGGGAGGACTGAATTGTGTCCACAGGCCATCGTCTGCCAGCCCTTGGTACGGACAGAGCAAGATTAGCCATGAGTTGATCATTAGTGATGTTAAGTGTTAGGTATGTGGGGCTTTTCTCTACTTTGTATATATTCAACATTTCCATAAAAAATATGATTATTTGCATAATAACATGCTTAATTTTTTCTAAGAACTGAATGTTTAACTATGGTGACTCCCCTGGACTTACAAAGTAGAAAACAGTATGGACTACTGGTGACAGACTATAAGTTTCATTTCCAGAAGGGAAAGGGGAAAAGGGAAAGACAAGCATCCCACTAGAAAGCTGAAACGAAAAGAGCCCATCCATGGAAACTTGCAGGGCCAGAAGGTGAGGTGGCATTTGCCTGGCACAGCTGAAGCAAATTGTGCACAGGAGTTCTCCCCACAGTCCCCACCTCTGACACCCCTTCTCTGTGCAAGCTTCGGGCGGGGAAGGGCAAACTCTACCCACTTTATGCAGGGGCCTTTCATGGCTGCTTTACTGGGAAGCAATTCTTTCCCAAGAGCAGAATACATTCTCTTTTAAAAGTTCTCAGGACCAGGAGGCACACATGGAAAGAACTTTTTGTCCCTGGCAAACAGGGAACCAAACCCCTTCTCCTTGAATGTGGGCTGTCTTCCCTCACTTGGAAGCCTCACTCATCCTCTGGTTTTGGAGAACTTTGCTGCGTTCTTGCAAAGCCCAGCTGAACAAGAAGCGCACTGGCTCCTGGGGCTGGTCGGACAGGGTGCAGTGAAGTGTGTAACTCCTTTCTACAGCGGCTTCCTCATGTTTCCCGCTGCCCCCAGAGATGATCTAAAAACTGCAGTATGTCCTCAGAAATGTGAGCACCTGGGTAAATGTCCCTGGACTTCGCTACCTCTATAGAAAGAGACACAACCAGTGCTTTCCAAATGCATGTGGAAAGAACAGGGAAAAGAAAGAATGAAGAAGGGCGAAGAGAGATAGAAAGGGAAGAATGCAGAAGAAAGATGGAGGAGTTATGGCATCGAGGGGCAGAGAAGCTACCAGGTGACACTCGGTACCCCTCCAGTCTCAGGCTTGTCCGTCCATGCCTTACCCTGGAGGAAGAGGCCGCTCCCATGTGGTGGTCTTGGTGTTGTGGTCAACATAATAGACTCGCCCATTGGGCAGCTCTCGCTGCTCCCATCTGGAAAACAGGCATGGAGAACGTGAGACACACAGTTGAAAGACATAGCCCTTGTTTGGTAGGGAGTCCTTCACTAGTGTGGCTGATTTTACAGAAAACCTCAAGGATGACATACACCGTCCACCCAGGGGTCCAGCAGTTGCCACTGGTGGTGGCACCGGAGTGCTTCTTGAGAAAACAACCCTCACTCCCCTTCCTGGTCTCACCGTACAGGATATAACACAGAGTGCTCTGACTGCCTCTAAATGGCCCAGATGAGCCTCCATTCTATGAGTTTTTCTAAATCAGTGTTTCTTGGTCATTTCAGGATCAAAGATCTCTTTAGCAATGCAATGAAAGCTGAGCACTATTTCCTTCAAAAATGCACTGATTATAAAAAATGTCTAGAGTTCTTTTCAAAAGTTCATCATGAACCTACACTACCTTTTTTTTTTTTTTTTGAGGGAGAGAGGCAGAAGAACTTTCTTTTTATTTAATTGTTCACACTGGATGACCCCCGGGCACCAGATCTGGGAATGTATATGGGACTGCTCCCAGGTGTTCTAGACCACTAGTCCCTCAGGGTGTGCTTGTATCTCCTTTTTTGCTTTTTAAGGAAATAAGTAACATCGATTTTAATGGTAAGTTAAATGTAAAACATTAATATACAGAACATTATTTATTTAATAGACATATTGTTTTATTCAACACCATTTCTCATTTCACCCAGGATATCTGATCAAAGGACTGCATTGGTCGGCCTCTCTGACACAGGTGTGCACAATGCTTTTAAGGCCAAGAAGGAAAGGAGGACACCATCACCCACTGAGCACCTAAAATGAGCTACAGACTCAAGTTTGATGTCAGACAGCCCTCCTTCCATCCTTTAAGGTGGGAAACACCATCACCAATGAGGGAGGAGACTCAGAGAGGCTAAGTGACTCTTATGTGGCTGTCAAACTCAGCTCTGACTCCCTAGCCTGAGGGTCTTATCATGCCGTGCTGAAAGGAAGAAAGAAGGAAAAGAGAGGTAAGCTGGAATTTATAAGGAGCCGACATGACATAGAAGGCGCCAGGTACTTCCCAACATCACCTGAAAGCTTTCCCAAGCACAGGAGTCCAGTTAGGGAGCCCAGTAGGATCAAGACCACTGGGAGGAATTGTAACAGGTCTTTGGTGATCATCTCTTGACTCCAATGGAATCACAACCCTGTGCTCGGAGACGATCTACCAGAAGAGGTAAAGCCTAGCCTCAGGATCAGTGAGCCAGTGAGGACACGTGCTTCCACGCCCCTGCCTCTCAAAGCGACCTACCAGTCTAGAGCACTAGAGTGCTACAAATTCCATGAAAATGTGTGTTAAGAACCTTTTCTCGGTGTGCCCTAGAGGCTTAGTGGTTAAGTCTGTGGGCTTTTGCCAACATGGTCCATATCCATCCCAAACCCCCAGGCTTGCGACCAGGGCCGGGGGGAACAACCAAGATGAATAACTAAATAAAATTTTTAAAAGCTTCTTCCTCCTCTCTCTCTTCCTGCCTCAGCTCTGCTCACCTTCATTCCTGCCTGCACATTTCCTTAAAAAAAAAAAAAAAAAAAAAAAAAAAAAAACCTTTTCTTTCCTGGGTACTCTTGCTCAAGGTTTAGAATGAAGTGAATACTAATGACTTGGCCCAGGTATCCCGGTTCCTCCTGCTACAGAAGGGAGATCCTCACACTTCATTCAATATTTTGTGAGAAGGGCAGAATCTCCTGGCAAAAAGTGGCCAGATGAAAATGTATTTTGGATGATTTTAAGTATCTTCTCTCTCTGGATGCTCTTCTGAAGTAAAGACAAAAAAGGAACCAATCTCAAGAGGCCCGTGTCCCATCAGCCTGTGAGCTCAGGGCCTTTCAGCAAGAAAGGCAGGTTAACATGCTGGGGCTTCACATCAGCTCTCCAAACGCCTCCGCTCCGCTGGGTGACGGAGCAGTGAATTCCATGCCCTCTATTCATCTGAATGTAGAAATGAGCAAAGTCTTCAGAAAGAAACTTGGCTTAAGGGTAAGTACTGAAATACGGAAGCGCCTCCAAGTAATGTCAGCAAACCACTCCTTCGTAACATTTGCTCGGAATGAGACTT
Source organism: Solenodon paradoxus (assembly GCA_004363575.1). Lineage (NCBI taxonomy): Eukaryota > Metazoa > Chordata > Mammalia > Eulipotyphla > Solenodontidae > Solenodon > Solenodon paradoxus. Next base: position 287,392 of record RJWH01000896.1, read on the forward strand.
AAATAGCTGAGAACTCCGCATTCCCTAAGAATTTAAGCTATTCTCCATCTTTTCCTCAGCAATTTTGTGACACAAAAGCGCCAACAAAATTCATTTGCTCACTTCACCGTCACTGTCTGGAAAACCGCCTGCAGCATATGCATGGGGCTGCTCCACTTATAACGCAAAATACTTGTGAGGGCGACGGGAGATGCTGACCAGTTCTTTATCGTCACTCTCGTTACAAGTTCCATGTGAGAAGTAGTCTCTACTTCTGATTCTGTATTTCATTTGAGACAAGGAGGAAAGTTTGGTTTTATTATACATTGACTAATATTTTAATTTGAAGATGGGAAAATACTTAAGGTCCCATGAAGTGAATGCCATTCACGGACACAGCGGTAATCCCACGCGCTGCCAAACGGAAATTGCTGGAAGTCCTCTCTGTGTATAGGCACGAGTTACGTGGCTCTTTCGAAGCCTAGACAAGATCTGTCTGTCCCATCTTTGATCCCAGCTGATCCTGGAAATGAAAGTCTCTCTTTCGGGGATTGTGATTGTCCAGCAAATTTCAATGTCCTTCTGTGAACCCTCTCAACTGGCTTAGCTAGAAAAATAGCTAGCAGAGGAACAAGACCTTTCTTCCATTACCTTTTTATGATAGCTACAATCTTTCCTTTTAAAATCGGACTCCTGCTCGGATTAAATGTCCATGTGGGTCCTCCCTGATCCACGACCTGGCCTAGCTGCTTTTCTTAGAGAACTCTCAACTCCTCCCTTACCTGCATGGCTCCTCAGAATTCATACAAATCTCTTCCCTTCACTCGCACGGCACAGTCAGTCAAATCTATTGGCAATCAAACGAGCCTCTCAATTCTCATTTCTCCTCAGCAACTGCTGACCCACATAGATTATGCCTTCTGACTGTCCTGGTTTGGTCTCCCCACGCCAAGAAAGTGGTACTGACATCGACCTTTCATCAGCACAACCCTGTGAGGGGTTAGGTTTCTGTCCTTTATAAGCATCTTCTTCACGCTGAGATGAAAAGGCTTTTCAATCAAACTACCCATGGGTCTCCATAATGCAGCCTGGTCACGTGGGTCACATCCTCTCCCTCCCATGGAAGAGCTTTCTTTGATGCTCCCAGAAACAGTGTTCAAAGCAGCAAGCTTGGTCCAGGTCCCTTCCCAACATATTGCTCCTTGGCCTTCAGTAACATTCAGTGGGACCCTGGACTACACAGAGTCTTTGTATTTGAAAGTACTTAAAAACAGTCTCCAATTTCAATTAATCTTAGGTTCTTTTTTTTTTAACCGAAATTACCTTTGCTCCTGTGGATTTTAACAGTCCTTTATTCAGTTGTATACCTTTCACAACCATGCTTCAATTGTCTGCCGTCAGAGGGTAAAAACTAAAATCCCAAACCCATTATTAAGATGACATCTAGCTATTCCTCTCCTATGTCATCACCTGAACTACATTTTTGTGTGTGTGGAAGATTTCCTAAAAGGTCTTTAGGAAATGAACTATCAACTACTTGTCATTATGATGTGTATTAACCAGTCTGATTAATGTACTCCTTGGTCTATTTCCCTTTATCTGAACAAAATCAGTTTCGCTAAGAGCAGGATTAAGTGGGAAGAGATAAAACTGGGCAAGGGTTTAACATTAGCATCGGAGAGTCTTATGTGATGCTTACAAATATACAGATCAATGTGCTTGAAAATTCTTAGAAGAGCATTATTATCAATTTGCTCGCTTTTATTAATACAGAGATTGAACATTAGCAAAGTTGATTCTCATTCAAAATACCCTCTTCACCATTAGAAAACAAAGTCATACTAGAATCCTTATGCACCCCTCCCAAAAAAAGCTGCCTTGTGGGTCCCCTGAGACAAAACTAAACTTCAGAAAAATACAGGGAAAGTACCCAAGTATTCTCAAACCTTCCTATGTAGAATTCAACTCCCCATAGGCAAAAATTAGCTGGAAATCTTATCTTCTTGTTTTGTACTCCTATAATAAATGATCCAAACGTGATCCTTCTCCCCGAGTTTAGGTCACTTCCTAGGTGAACCATGGGGCCGTTTCCAGACTGTTTATAGAGTCCGAGACCTGTGTGCAGTGGAAACATCTCCTGCTCACTGTTTTCAGAGTTACACTGGGGCCTTCGGAAACCGTGTAGGAAATGTGCTAGACTCAGTTCTTCCCCTAAGAACCTTTTTCAAAACACTGAGCTTTCTTTTAAATCTTAACACATTAACCTCTTTTTAAAGCAATCCATAACCAATACTTTGCCTTTTAAGCACAGGAAAGCACAGTAGTGACTACCGCAGCTCCTGAGTTAAGTATTTTTCTCCTTTAACCATTCTGTTTGCTTTGCCCTGGAAGCCTCCTCAAAGCTCTTCGCTGGGAATCGTCAGTATTAAAAGATGTGCTTTCACACACAGGCAAGACAATCAATCCCTGGAGATGGTGTCTATAAAAATGTTCAACCTTTTTTGCAGATGAGAATGTTTGCTGATAAATCTGGCAATGTAAGGAAAACAGTCACTCGAAAAATAGCTCTGGTTGCAAAAATGGGTATACTCTTTCAAAGGCAAGTTGGTCAAAAAAAAAAAAAACTTTATTATGTGAATACTCTTTAACTCTGCTTCTAGGGTATATCCTGATGAGATAATTATGTGTCTAAGATTTATCTGCCTGTTACAGAAAATCTGGAAACAACTTAAATGCCTCCAAATGAAGGATTCGTGAAATAAATCATGCTGGCACGCCTGGTGGAGCAGCGGTTAGGTCAATCACCCCCGAAGGAGCACAAGGCCACATACCCCTGGGTTCGAGTCCTGGGCCCAAAGGGAAGCAACCAGTGTGAACAACTAAATAAAGATGAAATAAGGATGTTTCTTCCTCCTCTATCTTCCTTCCTCCCTACTCGCCTTCATTCCTGCCTGCAGCTTTCGTCTGAAGAAAAACTAGTATCCAGCATCTACTACAAAATTCTGAAGATTAAAGAGAAAAACAATCAAACAAAAAAAGGACAAAATATACAAATAGGCAATTCACAAAAAAGGAAACCAAAGAAACAAATAAACAGCATGTGAAAAGAGGTTCAATCTTAATGGTAAGCAAGAAAATTCAATCTAAAACCACAGAGAGACACTGGCCACCTGACTAGCCAAACGGAAACAATCTGACACTGCTAGGTTTTAGCAGGACTATTACTGCATCCTCACGGGAGTACAGATTGGTGAGCAACCTCAAAAAAGGAATTTGCAAGTTATCTATGAAAACTGAAGATCTTCATCCCCACCAAGGAAGAAATCCTAGTTCTACAAACGTCTTTAAGAAACAAATGTGTGCACAGGAAAAGCTCACTGTGGCATTATTCATCATTGTGAAGAGATCATTACAAATTAAGATAGCCTAAAATATATAATTATAAAATCATAGTAAAAGATAATTATCAAATAGAAAATAAATAGAAAACACATTTGTCATACTTTATTTTATAGGCAACACTATATAAATACAGTGAATCTAAATTTAAACTGTAACATAAATTTTACATTATTTATACGGCAGAACACCATACAGAAGTTTAAGGGAATTTACAGAATTCCATGGCTCTGTCGATACAGGGAATAGGATTGGGGAAGGGTTCACAGGGACTTTCAACTTTACTAGCAATGTTTTCTTCATTAATAGATGAAAAAGTGGGGGGTGGTCTGCAGCAAATGAAGCGTAGCGATAAAGTTTGATAATGCTGAGTGATAAGCCCACAGGTATTCCTTACATTAGTCTCCATTCTTATCTGTATGTCAAAAATATCTTACAAGAAAAAAATGTAAAATATGTACCCTGTGATTTATCAAATTTGGTAGGTATACACGTCTGCATATGTGGCAAATTGCTTAAGGTTTTCCTTTTTTTTTTTTTTTTTATTTAAAGGAAAGGTGTAGGCAGGAATGAAGGCCAGTAAGCAGGCAGGCAGGAAGAGCAGACAAAGAAGCATTTTTTGAAATTTCTGTTTAGATTTTCACACTGGTTGCTCCCCTCGGCCGGGGACACGAACCCAGGTCCTTGGTATGTAGATGGACTGCACTCTGTTAGAGGTGACGGACTGAACTCCTACTCCACCAGAGCACCAGTTTTCTCATTTTCGAAATGGAGATGAAAGGATCTTCAAACACAGTGCCATAAGAGCTGCAGAAAGCAGCTCTCACACAACAGGCAGCACTCAACACACTCAACACTCAGCAGCGTTTGTCGGCTGCTTCAAGGGTCAGGCTGCGCAGAGTACACCAACACTTAAATCTGGGTAAGAGTCTGGTGCTTTTCTTCTTACTCGTCCTCCTCTTATTATTTTTTTTCTAATTAAAAAAAAAAAAACTGAAAAAATATAAGGGCTACCAAGAATAAAATCATTTATCCTGTCATTCAACAAACACTTCTAGATGGCTAGTACTAAGCTAGGTGCTCGGGATACCAGTAAAACAGGGATAAGAATCCCTGTTCCTGGGGAGCTCTCAAGAAAAGGCATGAAAAATGAAAATTCACAATGACTCAAGAACACACCTAGGTAGGCTGAGACCGTCTCACGGGTAAGGCTCTGATAATAGGAGGACCTTTGGCTTTTGGAAGCCAGAAGCATGTACTATTCGACACGCCTAAGTATGAAATAATCCTTGCAGAGTCAGCTACACCATCTGCAGCAAAAAGGCACAGATCTCCAGGTATAATCCTTTAATCCCACACTATTCAAAGTATAGTCCATGGCCCAAACTGTTGGTTACTGTTCATTGACCAGAAAAGGATAGAATTTAATATTAAAAAAAAAAACAAAAAAAACACAACTCCTGATCAATTTGAAATTGCCACAGCATCCAAATATGGGATTAGCAGCTGTCTCATCAAAGAGAATAGAGAACAAAAGTAAGGATTTGTAACAAATTGCAAATTAAAAATAAGTTAAAATGGAAAAAAAAAAACGGAGCGGGGATTAGTTCTTCACAGATAGTCTGAGAGGCACTGTTGTAAAATTCCTTGAGTAAGGACCTTTGGCTAGAGCCAAAATTGAATCTGGAGTGAAATTCAGTGGCAGAAGCTGGTTTACAGCTTAACAGAGACGCTCCGAATTCCAGCGTCCCTTAAAGGCCTGCCACAAACAAAACATCTAAGGACTCTTACAGGGCTGTCACCCTTGATAGTGTCTCAAGGACCACCTGGAGAAAAGGCCTCCGGATCTCTCTAACTGGGACTGGAGGTTGAGGAGATGGCAAATTTGAAAGATCTAGAAAACAGCCCTGCTCAATTAATTCCACTGTGAGGCAGGAAACCGACAGGGCAGCCAGTGGCGGCGGGAGCAGAAGGATGGTGTGAAATGGCAGTGCTGAGGCAAGTCGGCCGTCCAAGCACAACGGCCTCTCTTATGTAAGAAACCACAGCAGAGCGCGGGCTGCCAGGGCAAAATAATGCGCCTCTGTGTGCAAGGGGCCGAGGGAGCCGCAGAGCCTGGGATACGCTTGGAGTTTATCTAAGCCGTGTACACAGGGTCTGTTAATGAGCAATCGGTCCCCAAAGTGGGCTCAGTGCTGATAAAAACCAGATGTCGGCCCAGCCAATCAAAGTGGCCGACTCCCCAGGGCCACTGCCTGGACCTCTGTCTCACTGGGTCTCCTGGGCCTCCCCAGTGCCCCCTCCACCTTGATGGACACTTGTAACCTGAAAATGCCACACCCTTCCAGTTGGCTTCTTCCGCACTAATTAAATGAAAAGGCACAGGAAACAGAAGGTTTAGAGCTGGGGAGTGTGGGGAGGGATTAGTGGTGCTCTGTTTGGACTCAGACAGCTTTTGGTAACCTTCCGTCCTCAAAATGTACAGACGTGTGTTTCCTCGTGATGAGCAGTCTCATCTGCTACAAGTTTCAGAAAGACAACACAGCAACCTGAAAATGGACTTGGACTTCCCAAGAGAATCTGGCTTGATGGCTCAGTGAAAGAGACTGGAGGACTTGAGACGATCAAGTCTCAGAGACAGTCAGCAGGAAGGTGCCTCAAAAGTGCCTTCACGAGGACAGACATGCTCCGAAGTAGCTCCAGGGCAGGAGAACCCCACATGAGCAGGAAGATTACCCCCACACACAGAGAGAGATTATTTGAACACAAAACCAGTCAACCCAGTGAATGATGATGCTAGGCTCTTGTTGGGAAGAAAATGCAATATTCCTGTCGTAGTTGTACCTTTGTGTGAGGCATCAAAGCAGAAAGCATTCGTCCAGGTACAGAAGGAAATGGGGAAAAAAAGTTGGCACTTAAATATTGATGGATTCATTAAAATATCTATGTCTTAAGGGCCTATTTTATGCCAGGCTCCCTGCCACCTTGGCATTTATAGCCCAGCAGGGCAGAAATGCTGAACAAGCAATCGCATGTGTGAGAAGAGTCTGACCTTGGCTGCCAGGGCTCGAGGACAGGTCCCCAGAGGGAATGCTGATTAAGCAGCGACTTGGAGATGGATAGGAACTAATGGACACTAAGGTGAGGAAGAGCATCTGGCATGGGGAAGAATTTTAAGTCCAGAGAAAGGGTGGTGCATTTGTCAAATTACCATTAATTCTTCTAGCTAGAAGCAGAGGGTGTTTTCTGTGTAAGGCATGAGGGGTACGTGGGGTCAAAGCAGGCAGACTTTTTAGGATTTACTAAGGATGTAAGAATTAATCCCTGGAACAACAGGAAGCCTCTGAAGCATTCTAAGTGGTGAAAAGTCCCGCTCAGAGTTTTATTTACGAAGGTGGAAAATGGTTTCCTGAAGCCACAATACTGGGAATAAAGGAATAAGATCTTTGAAACTTATAAATAAGCTGTGAACAGAAGGCCTATGAATTGGAAGTGGGGCTGAAGAAAGGGTGCTCTTTCTGGTTTGACATCACAAAGCAACACGCCAACGCCTGCCATCTTCACCGCCATGTACCCAGCAGTGCGGCGGCAATCTCCACTTAAGACAGCTGACATCTCCAGGCCCTGACAGCTGGCAATGTACCCAAGCTCCCCACTGTCTTTGGGCCAGGCACTCGGAAGCCCATCTGAGCTGGAAAACTGGGTCTCAATATCCTATTCTGGACCCTCATAAATCTTAAGGTGGACAGTGGTCCTCTGACCTGCATACAGGCACTGTCATGTCCTAAATGCTCTAAGGAAAAGATGCCGTTCAAACTCTACCTCAGAAAAGTGTCTCAGCCTTCACTGGGGAGTGGGTAGGGGATAGAGTCCCTGGCTGCTCCACCCTCCAGACTGAGAATAAAGAGCGTTTTCAGGGCCTGGAGTTTTCCAGCTGCCTGGAAACAGGAAGTGCCCAATCCCAGAGAACAGTAACCCTCACACACGCCCTACATAAAGACATGTTGAGCCATTAGTCCTAATTGCCTGTGACTGACACGGGAGTGAAGCTGGGCTTCCAGGCATTTGCTCAACGGAAAGAAAACAAACAGCTCACGGGGGCTCAGGCGGCCATTTTCTCTCCTTTCTGCCAAAACGATTCTGGTCTGTTCCCCCAAAATTATAGCATACAGACTTGAAATTATAAACCAGAGATCTTTCGAGTATTCCTTACCACATATGAAAGAGAAAACAAATCTCTGTAGGGAGGAGTTGGACACAAGCAATTGGTTATTAATCTTTTCATAAAGTCAAAAAACTTCACAAAAAGCTTTTCAGAACCTCCTCTCAATATCCCAATTCTCTGCAGATGTGAGGTATTAAGAACTGTTTGCAGTGTTTTCATTTGTTTAGCATACTTTATTAAGAATTATGAGGTAGTACGCCAATTGCTAAGGATGCAATATGTATGTGGTAAAAACACACATGACTTCAAACTTAGGATTTTTGTTTTAGGGAGCAGGTTTTCTAACATGGCTTAAGAATAGAGTAGTATCAGGTGAGAGAGCGTCCATCTTCCCTTTTTTGGTATGAATCACAGGAGCTCAGAGGACTCACCCAGCATCACCACCTCCCAGTCAGACTACAGTGACATTGGTGATATGGACACAGGTTTCTTCCATATCCAAGTGATAACCAGGAGGGACAGGGGGACCACAGTAGGACTGGATTTGGCTATCGCTGGTAATAACTGAGATAAGACCTGTTCCAGCATTATTTCCTTCCTTTAGAATTCCTTCACAACCACTTCAAAAATCTCATTCACCAGAAGAACACCCACCAGTGGGGGGTGCTTCACATAAGCCATCTCATCTGAGCCCTTAACTTCCTGAAGAAAAGTGTATGCTTACTACCTCCACCTTTCCAAGATGGTAAGTCCCTCGGCCAAGGTCATGGAGGATGGGAATTCAGACTCAGATCTATTTGACTCCGGGGTCCCTGCTCTTAATCTTGACTCACTCTTTAGTCAAACTTGAATTTCCCTTTGGCTTACTGGGGTCATCTTATCATACAAGGTCTTTACCATCAAATTCAATTCTGAACCAAAAGATGGCAAGGAAACTAGTAGCCCATGATAACATCAACCCTAAATATGGAACAGGAACAGTCAGATCCTAAAGTCCTCCACAGGCCAGTAAAGACAAATTCAGGAGAGAAAGGCTGTTTTCCAGGCAGGAGCCAGGCAAACACCTTCCAGTGACTTCAGAAGGAAAAATGAGCCCCTTATTCCATAAAAGCCACTCTCCTTGAGTCGAGCCGTTCATTTCCAGTCATGGTATAAGGTAGCATTGACTCTACCCCCAGATGATTTAGATTCTTTTCAAGATTTATGTAGAACACGCGGTTCTTCCACACCTCCCTCGCGCCTCTGCACGGCAGCTTCCCCAGAGACTCTTAACCACCAGGTGGTAAATAACCACATTGCTTCTGCGCTGGTGAAGGAGCCGCTGCGTTTACAGGGGGGAGGTGCTGTTGTAGGACAGGTGACTCACCCAGCAGGCAGAGCATCGGGGACCAGGGCTGCCGTGGGGAGCTGCTGCGTGCCCGAAGTGCTGGCCTGCTCTCCTTCGGCTGGCCTTGCCGGAGCAGGGAGAGATGCTGCGGTGGGGTTCGGGGTCACGCTCGATGTTGCAACAGGTGGGGATGCCACCCCGACAACAGAGGGTTCCTCGGGATCGGTGAGTGCAGCAGGTTCATCATTCACTGAAAATACGGAAATCCTACTTTAGAGATCAACTAGGACTGTGTTCACGACAACCAGGTTTTCCACTTACTGGGGTAACAGTCCCTGCAGTATTAGCAGGTGTGTATCCAGTGGCAGCAAAAATTTTTACAAGACCTAATGGCGGAAATTACAGCAAGCCAGTAATGACCTGCTTGAAGAAAATCAGGAGATGGGTCTAAAATAAATATATTAAATATTACCTATTTTAGATGACTTGATTACATTTTCCTAACATCTGTGGATATATGTATTTCAACAAAACAGTAGCAGGATAGAAGAGGGCCCAAGGGAAGCATGTTAGCTAAAGGGAGCAAAGCCAAGTTTATACGGTCACGTACTTTTCTTGAACTCACCGATTGTCTGCTAGTGGAAAAAGAACCTTCCTTCAAAAAGCTCCATAGATATTAGGAGGCAGAAAACTTCCAACAACATGTTTGTTCCTTCAAAGATTTCTGCTCTAAGCAGGAAGCAAGGGCTAACACCAGACAAAAAGGAAGGGGCTCTGAAGATAAGGTAACAACAGAGATGGTGAAATAGCTGGTTCCAGAGTCTCCTCCTTTCTCTGTTTCTTTATGTTCTTTGATGATAACATGTTCACAAGGACCCAAGGCACTGCAATATCATCTCACTCCAAAGGGGATCACACAAGGTTTCAAAGAATTGGAAGTCTTTGAAAATGGCTCCGCCGCATGCAGAGAATTTTCTACCTCAGTGACTGCTCACATGCACACATACTAGACTTGCGTAGGAAAGTCCCTTAGTCGTCATTTAGCCTCATCTTCCTAATTCAGAAATTCTTTTTGCATTACCCTAACAAATCATCATCCAGATTCTTCCAGACTGTCTCTTCTGACAAGGAGTTCACTACAGCATCAGTCCCTGCTGAACCGATGTCCAGCCAGAATGATTTTTCTCATGTGAAGCTAAATTCCACTAGCTGGTGCTAGTCCCCACCCCTGACTTCCCACACAAGACAAAATAACTATCTGGCTACCCTGTTTCACACTTGCTTCTTTTTCAGTACAAAGGGCTACTATTTCTTTAACATTTTTTGGTCACCCCCGTCTAAGCACCTGGCTGTCTCTTCTAGATCTCTTCTTCTTCGCCTCCTTCTCCTCCACAATGCTACCAGAAACTGAACATACATAACGAACCAGATGTCATCAGACAGCCCAGCCAGACTTCCAGCATACATGATATTAGGTAACATTACATGTGACAGGCGAAGGACAAAGTATTTTGGATTATCTATTTCAGTCTCACAAGCAACCCCCTAAGTTGGGGATAATTAAAACCCACGCCCCACTTCACAGATGAGGAAATTGAGGCTTGAAGAGGTTAATAATCTTCCAAGGTCACAGGGCACCCAATTCACACCCCTGCTGTCTTCCGCCACAGCCTGGATCACTCGCTCATGACACTTTACTTGTTCCTGGCTGCACATTACCTACAGAATGACTGAAGCAAGCACATAACCCTGTTGGCTAACATGGCATTGATAGCATGACACGACGACAAGCTCATTCGTAAAAAATGGGTAAGCACCTGGAATATCTACAATTAATTCATTTGCTCTCTCCCCACTGCATGAAATACTGTCTGGCACATAGGCTAAATCAGTTGTTCAATAAAAAACTACATCTTATGAATTGATGTTTCCTAAACATCAATGCAAACCTTTATATTTATTCTTATTCTATCTTGGAAAGTTTCTAAAGCACAGCAGATGGCAATTCTCTTTATGCAAATCTATAAAGTTTACTCAATTCCAATTTTTAAAAATATCATGATTTTTCTTTTTTAAAGAAACTGCTGCAGGCAGAAATAAAGGTGAACAGGCAGGCAGGAGAGGAGGAGGAAGCATTTCATCTATCCTTATTTAGTTGTTCATCCTGGTTGTTGCCTCTGGCCCTGGGACATGAATCCAGATTCTTAGGATGTATGTGGACTGTGCTCTCGACTGGAAGCAGTGGACCTAACCACTACTCCACCAGGGCATGCCCCATGATGACTTTTAATGTAGTAAGTAAGTTCATTCCAAAATTTATAAGGAAAACTAATATATAAAAATAGCCATTAAATTCTAAAGAAGAATGTCTTATGTGGGTATAAGCATAGGATGGTTTTCTAAAGTATTAAAACATATTATAAAGCTACAAGAATTAAAGCAATGTGGTGCTGATACATAAATAGGCAGATGTCAATTCAAACAAGGAAGTTCAGAAACAGAATTAAATATACACAGGATTTAATATATGACAAGGAGGGCATTTTATAAATTACACAGAAAAGACATTATTCATAATAGTGCTGCAAAACCGGGCAGTATATTGGGGGGAAAATGCGTTATATCCCTACCTCACTCCTTACATCAAAATAAATTCCAGATTAAAGAGAAATTTTGACATGAAAAAATGAAACTACAAAGGACTATAGAAAATAGAGGAGCAAATCTTCAAAGTCTCAAAGTGGAAACGACACTCTGAAGTAGCACACAAAATCTAGAAGTCATAAAAGATTAATGAATTCAACTGTACAGATCAATGATTGCTTGCTTTGATATGAAAAGAACTATAAATCAATAAGAAAAAGATTAAAAATATGAACACAGTTCATAGCAAAAGGAAAAACAAATCACCCCCAAACGTATTAAGAGATGCTCAGTCTCATTTTGAGGCAAGAAATGTAATTCTGGACTATAACGAATACCATTTTAAGTCTAGCAGATTGGCAAGAATGAAAATATTTAAACACACACTCATGAAAGTAAGAAAACCTGGCATTTCACATATTGCTGATAGGAGCATAAATTGGTAAAACCTCTATGAAGAACAGTTAAGCAATATTTAAGAAAAGGATATGCAGGCACACCCTGGTGGAGCAGTGGAGGAGCGAGTCACATACCCTGGGTTCTAGTCCTGAGTCTGGAGGGGAAGCCACCAGTGTGAACAACTAAATAAAAATAAAATAAAGATGCTTCCTCCTCCTCTCTTCCTGCCTGCCTACTCACCTTCATTCCTGCCTGCACCTTTCCTTTAAAAATAAATAAATAAATAAATGCAATAATTGGGAGGTGGAAAAAAGGAGGGGTAGACGAAAGCTGAGAGGTGGGCAGCCCTGTAGATGAAACTTAAAAGACCACGAGTCAGTAACAGCTGAAGTTGGACGATGAGTTCATTATAATGTTTTTACTTTCCATATAGTCTATGCTTCTGTATAGACGGAGTGGTGTACTTTCAACAGAAGGCACACAATCTGATTGTCTCTCTTTTGCAATGTTACCAGCCATTGATGATTGTTGCCTTACTTCATTAATTGGTTGGAGGATACAAAACAGCAATATTCTAATATTATTTTAGCTTAAAGATAAACTTCCCCTTATCAATTATTTAGCTACCTTGAGATTCATTTTGTAGAGAAAAGGCAAGAGAAATGCTTGAGTCTTTCCTTCTATTTACCAGTTTTTGGAATGAGTCGATTTACTTGCGTCCTCTAAAAACAGACAATGAAATTCTGTTTTGTTGACAAGTCATTATGAGTTCTTGACGTAACACTAGTAAAATACTTCAATCCATTGTGATGATTGTTCTTATTGGCACAAAACCGGTGCCCGTCTTTGGCTGGAGTTAGAGGAGGAGGAAAGGGGTATCTTTTCAAGTTTGCTTTAAATTCATTGGAAAGATTTCTAAGACAAATATTAAGTGGGAAAGTGCAGAAGAGTGCATACATTGTGCTACCCCGTGGTGTGTGTAGGTGTGAATGTTTTCAAAGAACATGTACACATATGTTTGCACATTCAAAGACTCTTGGAAAGACTTGTAAGAAACACAATGGAACTCTCTCTGGGGAGGGAACTGGGAGCTGGTGGACAAAAATAGGAAGGAGATTTTATTTACACAGTTTGAGCTTTTGTACTTTTACAGTTGTTACCATGTGAATTTACCACCTACTATAAGTAATTATTATGAAATGGTGGGCCATGAAAAGACAAAAGAAGAGTCCGTGGCAGGGCGAGAAGACTCTCCAAGTCATGCTACTTGCATCGGACAGTTCACACCGCTGTAATCTAGAGGGTTCCAGCCAGAACCACATCTGTCCTCAGATCTAGTGCCTTTCACCCACCAAAGTAGCTCATCTGCTTCAGAATTTTGTGTTCTGCCTTGATTTGAAAAACAGAATATAAAAGTCAGATATGCTAGCATTGGCAAAATTTCTGTGCCCACGCTATGCCCTGCCAGTGGCAGACCACACTCAAGTCAAAGTATGCAAACTGCAGAGAGAAAGACTGGACTGTAAAGGCAACGGGTTACAACTCCATTATGCCTTAGAGAACTGCTATCATTTTAATTTTAGCCCCCATTCAATATAGCCAACATTCTCTATAATCCAAATTATTTTGTACTTATAATGATTTCCCCTGAAAGACAGCCCTTATTGAGAAAGAGTTGTTTCTTTCATTTTCAACACTTCTACTCATTCTCCCCTGTCCTTCCCGCCATACCTCTGCCCACCCCAGTCTTCCTGTCTGGAGGCCCCACCCACCACCTCATTCCACTAAAACCCTTTGCACAATGCACAATGCCTGTGGTCTCCACTATTCTCAACCAAACTGCCTCCATGACATCACTTGTGGATGTTGGTACTGAGCTGATAGTTCCTTTTCAACTTCTTTTCTGGAAACAGATAATAGGGCTGAGGCCTTATTTTATACATCTGTTTACCTAGACCATAGCGCTTAGCAAAATGGCATTCAATAAATACTTCTTCCATAAATTTAATCTAGCAAATATACTGAAATAAAACCACATTTGGGGAGCATCATTTGCAAAGCATGTTCTTTGCCAAAAAAAAAAAAAAAATTGGAATAACTAGATTTACAGAAAAGTTGTAAAGATTGTACAGAGTATGCCCCTCATTCAGTTTCCCCTAATATAAGACCTTAACTTAATCACAGCACAACTGCCAAAGCTAGCAAATCAACATCAGTGCATTACTATTAAGAAACGCCAGACTTTAGACTTTCCTAGCTTTCCCACTAATGTCTCTTTATAAGCCAGGACCCTGTGTTGCCTTTGACAAGTTCACTTTCTCCAGCTCATTCATCCTCCATGAGGCAGAGATCATTCATTCCTGTTTCACTGAAGACAAACTGAGGTTCCCCAAGGTCCTGCTCAGAGGTGCGTGCAGTCAGAAGCTGTAGCGCTCAAGTGCAGAGCACCATTCGATAGAGACAGAGGAGCCGGGGCAGGGAGGGGACAGGAAGACAGCTCAGATGGCATTACTGAGAGAGAAGAAAAGCTGGGTCCCACGATGAAAAGGTAAATGGGACAAGTGTGTAAAATGGCAACTGAATGGCCTCTAGTCTCTGCAACAGTAGGTACTTCACAAGGTTCCCTCTGTGTGATGCTGGTTAAACATTCTAACTTTATGAATCAGATATTCATTCAGGGCTAAGACATACTACTCACAGTTAGCCAAAAAAAAAAATTCAGAAATTGGAAATTCTTTTTTTTAATCCTAGGCCTGCTGCCAGCTCCCGGTGTGTTGCAAGATCTCTAGGTGTGTGTGGTGCAGCGCAGCCCTCCCTTGGTGTACACACAGGTCTTTTCAGCTCCCACACTCAGGCCTGTAGAAGGCAATCGCCAACAACGAAAGCTTTTTAAAGTAAAGACCAGCTCAGAACACGATCTCCAGCAGAACGGTCAATCACTCATCTGTGAGATCTAAGCAATGCACTTCCAATGCAGCGATCCCTCCACTCCCCGTAGGGGCAGCCAAAACTAGAAAATCGCTTCATAATTAGCAGGATACAGGGTAGGTGGGGTGTAAGGAAAGAAACACAATTAAATTAGATGGGAAAAAAAGAAAAACTTCAAAATGGACAAAGTCATCATTTACCTGACAGGAAGTTAAATCTTTCCCTGGGCTCTTTACATTCCACCATGTTTCTACAACTTAAAGTCTGAGATTTGTTTTTAGGATATATAAATGATTAAAAAGTATCATGGAGAAAAAGCAGTAAACCAGGACTAGCCTTTCTAGACATTAGAAAAACATATGTAACAAGTCAATCACATGGGACTGGCTCAAAATCGAAAATGAATATGGAATGAGTAAAGATTCCAGAAATGAATTCCCACGGCACTAAGATGTGCTACTTGATAAACACTAGTGATAAAACCATGATGAGAAAAATAGCTATTTCGTTCATGTTTCTCAGGTAACAAAATCCCAATATAGAGAAAAATCTCCAGCCCCTTCTTATCTCCATAGAAGTAGAAATAGAAGCAAACTACTGTAAGTTCCAGTGAGATAATTTATTTTTAAGACAATAGCATCATTTTTTAAAAAAAGGAAACCCAGAATAAAGTATTCATTCCCTCTACAGATAACAGAGAATCTTTCCATTACTGAGGCAAAAAGTGAAGCCACACATTTTTAATTATGCTCAGACATAATTATTTTTAAAATTTTAACTCCTTTTCTACAAAGACCCCAGAAAATTAAATACAAAACAATGACATAGGAGGGAATTTATAATCGTAACTATAACAGATAAAACTTGTACCTCGATACTTCACAGCCATTAGGATGACTATTATCAAAAAAACAAAAAACAAAAACAGAAAATAACAAGAAAAACTGGAACCCTCGCTCATGGCTGTGGGAATGTAAAATGATGCAATTGCTCTGGAAAAACAGTTTTCCTCAAAAAGTTAAACATAGAATTACCACACAATCCATCAACCCTACTCAAAAGAAATGGAAGCAGAGACTCAAACAGATCCATGTATTTCATGTTCATAGCAGCATTATTCACAACAGTCAAAAGGTGGACACAACCCAAATGTCAGTCACAAGACTTCAATGCATACACAGAATCGATAAATACTTGCCCTAATTTTATTAACGAGGAAGCTCAGGCCCAAGAATCACTGAGCCTCGTACACAATATGCACAGGGGATCAGTATCTGCCCATTGTTGGTGAGTCCTGACCTTATGTTCATGGAAATCACCTTTAAGGGAGGAGTAAGAGATGTCTTTCTTTTTGAACAAAGTTTTCAATAAGAAGTTAGAAAGTAAGCAAGTCTCAATGAAGTGCTATCCTGTTAGTCTATTTCTTTACTCCACCACTTCTAAAACTCAGAAATGGATTTATATAGACAGGCTGTCATTCACTTTCATTTTATAAAAATGGACACTTTACAGTTATGATAACATGAAAAAAACCACCTGGAACTCAGCTCCTTTCTTGCCCCAAATGTCTTTTTCATGCATAGCTACAGAGCACAGCCAAAAAGGCTTGCTAAACAAATCTTACAGGTCTGTGGAAACATTTCCTGGAGGCCGGCCCACTACCACCACCATCTTGGAACCGGTCCTCTCAGTTAGACAGCAGCACAGTGAAGCCGGTGTCCTCGCTCTCATCCTCAAACCCCCTCTAGTTTTAGGATGCCAAAGAGGGGCCTTCTGCCTGCTCCCCAAAGGAAAGGCGAGAGCCTCTGTGCCCCTTGGATAGACTTCAGAGTCCACAGAGTCGGGCTGCGTGAGGAAAGGGGCGTGTCATCACAGCAGGAAGCAGGGAAACAAGACAGAGGCCCAAGGCTTAGTGCTTTCACAGGCAGAAATCCCAAAACACAACTGCTACCCTTCACAGAGGAGTTTGGGGAACAGCTGGGGATTCAGATACACCCCATGAAACCTTTCCAAGGCAGTGTAAGGTCAGAGACACGTGGCTTTCTGAAGACATGGTTGGCACCTGCCTCGTCTGCAGAAACATAATGTCCCTGGAAGATAGGACGATACGAAAAGACACCTAAAAATAAACGCAGGAGAACAAAGACCTGCTTACATGTCGAAGACCATCATCATATAAAGTCAATTTACTGGCAGTTTTTTTTTTTTTTTTTGGGGGGGTGGTATTTTTTTTAAGAGGAAAGAAGGAAGGGGGAGAAAGAAGGGAGGGAGGTAAGGAGGGAGGAAGGACGCAGCATTTTAGTTAGTTGGGTTTTTTTTTCCATTGTTCTCCCTGGCCCTGGGTCTCTGCAGTTCTTGGGCTTTACATGATCCACATCCCAGAATCTGACCTACCTGAGTCACAAGAACAGGCTTTAACAACTGTTTTCACAAGAGAAGCAGAGGTAGCTTCATTATCACAATAATGTAGGCCCCTGAAGAACAAAGTGACAGGCAATGCAACTGTGGTCTCCAGGAAACAACTGGTTCCAAAAGTCAGTTCCTTTCCCCTCTGGAAAATGCTGGCCTTCCTTTAAGTCGCTCTTATTTAGAGAATTTGAGAAGCAGTTCGCTGGCATTCACAGAGCTGCGGAGAGTTTTGTACAGCACAGTCCATGGCCACCACCTGGCCACCCGCTTCACACAGATGGAAGCCGAGCTCTGACTGGGGGTGACAGCACCTGGCAGGGAAGCACCAGGCAGGCTGAGAGGCAGCCCCTCGGGCGCCTTACCCTCAAGCCTCAGGGCAAGCGAGCTGACTCAAGTCCTTCACACAGGTCCCAAACTCCAGGGAAGGGCCACCGCATGCACAGGGAGCCTATCAGCATGCAGGTCCCTCCACCCCGAAGTCCGTGGCAGTCAAGAGCATAACTAAGTACCAGCGCTACCAGCTCTGCAGCCAGAGAAGTGAACCCAGTCGATCTCCCCAAATCACTACACAAAGGGCATTAACAACACCATGACAATGCTTATGTGAAAAGCTATGCCGTTCCAAATGTCCCATCCTTCCTGTCATACCTCCATTATCATAAGCGTCTGCAGGAGCGTTGCTGACTGACGTAAGCACCTGCATTTCCCCACCTATTACTGAAGCAAATGTTCATGTCCCTTCCCCCGTGTCCCAAGTCAAGATAATTGCTAAGTGAGGAGAAGGCAGCAAAGACTTGGCAATTTTTAAGAAGTTGAGAAAATATGAATTTCTCTTTTCCCTTTTTAATTCAACGCTGTCCAGATGAGACAGAAGAAAAGCATGACAAAAACAGATTTGTTTTGAAAGAGGTCTGTCCCTTCTCACTTCCAGGGAAGCAGGGCCAAGGGCAGAGAGGTTCGACGTGGATGTGGAAGGGCTGACAGTCTGCTCTCAAAGGGGACAGACACTCTGACTGCAACAGTCACAGAATGTCCCACAGGGGCACTCTGTCCCTGGTAAACATCCCAACTCAATCAACGGTGCAGCCAACTTCTCTAACCCAGCTCCTAGCATCGCTTAGTTTTCCTTCCCAGGTCAGATCTTTCCCTTAAATTCAGGAAATGAAAGATGTGTCAAGCAGAAATTAGATGTCCCCCTCCCCGTGAAATCCTGTGTTGACAAGAAATGAACAGAAAAACCAACCGATGAATTTTATTTCTGTGCAAAGGCCTATTTTAGAAGAGCACAATCCGAAGGAGAATGACTGCAGCTCTACGGAAGATACGAGAGATAAAAGAACACGGGTCAACGGAAAGATGGAGGGATTCACATTCGTCCTCACCGCCCCTACCTCCTGCCCCAGCAGGCAGAGTCCCGATGCCATGTGCGAACAGGGAAGGGACCACAGCTTCGGGTGGGCTGCCCTTCTGGGCTGTCACTCACCTGTGCCATTGGCCAGGCCACTGTGGCCTGGGTTCTTGATGGGCTGGCGGTGCCGGCTGCTAGCACCAGGGCTTTGCTCGCTGGCAGCTGCGGTTGTTCTGGCTGAACCAGCTGAATGCCTGTGTGTCCTGGGGGTTCAAAACATAAAGCAGACAGATGTAAGTCACTGTGGAAAAGAAAGCTGCATATCCCACCTGAGTCTCTCTATTCCTGTTTCCTATTTATTGGAAGTAAGACCTCTATTAGCCCCTCCAGTCTTTGACTCGGCAGAAGCTGGCTCCACACAGAGACCCAGGTAAGATTCCTTCTTGGTAAAAGCCCAGAAGGCAATTCTGTGTAAACTTTTCCACTTGAAGTAAACAGATTCAGACTGAATTGCCCCCACATCTGAAATAACTGGCAAAATATCTTGAGACCATCACATTATTTTTATTGGGCTCAAATGTAAGAAATAAACAAGAATCACTGGACAGGCTACAGATGAAATATTTCTCCCATTAGGTAAAAAGAGCCCCAAACATATCCAAATCCACTTTCCCTATAGCTAGAAAGATCCTTCCTTTGCAAACAGAAGATAAGGGGCATGAAACACAGTCAGCCAATGCATCTGTTAACATGATTTATCCAAAAGATGGCTCAAAGGTTCATCCAAAGAAATGAAAAGCAAAAATGATGGTGGGAGTTAGTAGCAGAGAACCGTCCGACAGCAGCAGAGAACACGCAATAACAGGCAGTGTGTTTCCTGGGGTCCATTCATATTCAACCCCATTTGCTCAATGAAAACAACTAAAACAGCCCGGTTGTCATGTCAAAGGAGATCACTCAACTATGGAGTCACTATACACTACTTTTCAACCACAACATGATTTAAATTTTATCCAGTGAAGAAAACATCACCCTCTCCAGGCAGAGAAACAGAAAGAGAACAATCTGCACCCTGTGATGGGGGCAGAGAGACAGCTACCAGGGGAAAAGTTACATCAGAGACCCTGGAGGTAAGAATCTTCGTGGAACTGGGACACGGTGTCCCAGGTCCCCATGGGTGTGTTATGTATTTTGCATTTAACACAGCAACCCTACAAGTCACTTGCTATTAGTGTGCCCATTTTACAGATGAGAAAACAGACACAGGAGAGTCCTGCAGAAAGTAAGCAATGGAGCAGATTCAAGTCCAGGTTCTCTACGGCTGGGAAGTATGCAGGAGAGTTTACTTCCTTTTAGGTTACACTTTCACTGGTCACTTGGCCAACAGTGAGGTTATGACCTCTGACAGAAAGTTCCCCTGCTGGGAGGCCCCAACACCCCCCCAGAACACCTGCTGTGAGACTCTCTAGTCCAGTGTGTAGGGACAAGCCTACAACACGACAAACTCAGGGGTTCCTAGGTGAGAAAACTTGCACCCACCTACCACCTTCTCTAGCACAAAGAAGAAATTTTTCTGACAAGATGTGCATGAGTGAAAATATTAACAGATTATCTTTGGGTGCTGGAAACACGACGCCTTTAGTTTTTCCTTTTACGCATTTTCTAGATTTTTCTAGTTTTCTTCTTTGAGCTTTTATCCTTTTTGAGTAAGGGGAAAAAAAAAATCATAATTTTTTAAAAAGGGGTAAAAAGTGCTTTTCTTCAGCCAAAACTACAGCCACACAACAAAGAAGAAACCTAGCAAACTCTGGAGTCCTTCATACCTAAAAACTGCGTGGCAGTTAAAAATGGAGAGAGGGCACAACGGAGCTATGGAAATAAAGACTTAATTTGGACTCTCTTTTTCCATCTTAGCTTTTCCCTGAGCTAATTTCATAAATCAAAAGCCATCAACCACACCTCAGTCAAGAAAAATATTTCAAAGTCCCCACTTCATGGGAAGAAACGTTAGTAGTGAGCTTTTTACCACAACTCCTCATGCAAAGCAGAACGAGGACTGACTTGTCCAAGGGAAAGCCGGTCTTCAGCCACTAGTGAGCGTGCGTGTACGCGTTGAGGCAGAGCGTTTGTGAGAGATACAAATGGTTAACAGAGGGCTGATATCAGCCAAGAATCCCCTTAAAAGGGCAAAAAAGCCTCTCTGATCTGACAGCCCACAGCACAGGACTGCATTCCTCGCAGAGCAGCAGGCCGTGTGGGAAGCTCAGAAAATTGGGCGCGCACCCTTCGACAGGGGCTCTGACAAACGCATGACTGCCACCGCGGCCCAGGCTCCTTGGCCCTCAGCGTAGCAGCTGGGCATGACAACAGGGTGGGTCCCGTTACTGTCCTGGCTCTTCCCTCCCTTCCCCGAAAGGGCGTGCGGTCAGAGTTGAGAGAGAATACTTTCAGAAATGTTAACCACTAATGATAGCAGCTTACCCAGAATGGCAGGCTGGAGCCGCGCCGAGGTGAGCCTGTAAACCAGGGGCAGCTGGGACCACTTTGCGTGAATCGCCGCCTCCCTGCCCACGGCCCACTGCCACCCCATCCTCCAGGCGCACGCACACACTGTTTCCTCAGATTCTTCCCTTGCCCTAAATCTGGAGCTTCCACTTTTTTCCTCTTGAATTACCTTTAAAATAAGACTCTCAGAGGAAGAGAGAGCCTCAGCCTTTGAGGAAAATCTTCTCCTCAGCAGTTTCCTCTCTTGGAGGACTCACTCAACCCTTAAAAGATGGGACAGTCATGACTAAAAGCTGGCCCAAATACTGAAACCGCACACCATAAGCCAAAATAGTATCAAGACAAAAGTGGGGCGATGGGGTGGAGATGAGCTGGACTCCACCGCAGCAGCCTGGCTTTAGCTCTGCCCATGACTTCAACTTGGTCTAATCCTGCCATTTTGGGGGGGTCAGGGCCCAAGGGGAGAGGAGTTACGCAGCCTCTGGAGCAGTAAGCAGAAGTGTCAGTTGGGCCAAACATACATGGTCTCAAGTCACCTAAGAGACAGCTCCCTTCACAACATGTACTTCTCAGGATGCTGGAGTATCCTTCACTGAAGTCCCTTACTCACAAACTGAGGCCTCCCTAAGGAAGACTAATGGAGGCCAGTGCTCTGAAATTCCCTCCCCGCAATCCTGGAAGTGTATCTGATGCAGGTGATGTGTCCAGAGCAGGGTACTCCACTCTCAGCTCTGGCCTCAGTCCTCTGCGCATCCTGAGAGACAGCCTTGTGTGCCGCAGGACATCTTGTCTCACCCTTCAGGAAGGACACTGAATTGCAAGCAATTATTCTTTTCTGAGGACTAAGGCCTGCTCTAACAACAAAACAGAAAGAGTTCCTGACCTCAAGAAGCTTACATCTTAGTGGAAATGCAATGATTTGTAATCTTGCTCAGACACAAATCTGCACCACACCCTACAATGCTGGTGTGTTGGAGCCACTTGGGAGTGACAGCCTGGCTTCCCCTGATTTTTTATATTCTTTTCTAATTATTATTGAGGTTATTGTCCTCCTCCTTTATGATTATTATTACTATTGAGTTCTGAGAGTTTTACAATATTTTCTGAAGGGTGGAGTAACAGCTAGGTCAGCTGCCTCCAGAGGAGAGCAGTCCACATATATCCTGGGACCTGGTTCACATCCTGGGTCAACCAATGTGAACAACAAAATAAAACAAGACATGTTTCTTCCTTCTCTCTCTTCATTCCTTCCTACTCGCCTTCATTCATGACTGCACCTTTTCTTTAAAAAATAAAAAAGATGTTGACCATCATCAACCATTCGGTAAATGCAAATTAAAACCACCTCCATGCACCATCACACCTGTTCAAGTGATGCCACCATGAGAAGCCATCACACGTATTTGAACGGATAAAGCAAAAAAACCCCAAAACTTCGAGTAACCACTGTTGATGAAAACACACGCAACCGGAGCTCTCACACATTGCTGGAGGGAGCACCACCTGCTGCAGTCACTTTGAAAGACAATGTGGTCCTTTCTTATAAAGTTAAATGTGCTCTTCACAGACAAGCCAGCAACCCTACTCCCAGGTCTTTACCCAAGAGAAACGAAAGCAATGTTTTACACAAAACCTGGAGGCAAATGTTTACAGCAACTTCATTCAGAACATCCCAAACTGCAAACGACCCAAAGCCCTTCAACAGGTGAGTGAGCAGACAAACTGCAGTGCGCCCCACGGAGGAATACCACTCAGCGAGGAAAAGGAACCGCTGACAATGCCGTCACGGAGATGACTCACAAACGTATTACACAAAGTGAAGAAGGCAGACTCAGAAGGCTCTGCGGGATAACATCCCATTTTTATAACATTCAGGAAGAGGAAACTATAGATCAGTATGTGCCAGTGGCTGGGGGCAGAAGGAAATATGACGACAAAGAGGGAATTTGAGAGTAGATAGGACTTTCTGCATTTTGATTATGGTAATGGTTCCTGGACTACATAAAGTTCATAGAACTTTACCCTATGAAGGGTGTACTTTATATAAAATTTTACCTCAAAAAATTAATTTAAGAAATGTGTGTTCAGTCACTGCAAAAACAGTCCATTACATGAGAAAAAAATAAAAGCGCGCAAAAAGTCAGAACTTAGGTATGAGGGTATGCTCAAAAAAAAAAAAGAAAGAAAGAGAAACGTTGATGGGAAAGATCCAGGACTCCCCCAAATACTTAGGCTGAGAAATGTGGGGATTTTTCAAAGCCTGGGGAGACACCTCTTACAGTTGTCAAGAATTCATGGCTGACTGGGTACCAGGTACAGAGCATAATTTCCTATCTTGGTAAAAGAGGCCCACATACGAAAGGGACGGTCTTTGACCTCAGATTCAGGCCCACTGGTATAGAGTTCAGCAAAATAGAAGTTTCGGAGTATCACTGGGAAAGTTTCCTCTATTTTAATAACAAAAATCCGACGCAGAAGTCAAAATTGCCCAGTAAATTTAAAACTCTTCTCACGTTCCAATCCAAGGCATCAATATTTGCCTGGGATGAGATGACTGGAACCAAGAGGGTGACGGCCCTCCTCCTAGACTCCTCTTAACTGGGCATTGTCTTTTAATAGCAGCATGGAAACAAAACTGAGAGAGGCTGGGCCAGTCTCCAGAAAGGCAGAACCAGCAAAACACAGGCACTTAAAATAGAAGCTTGGAGTAAGAATGGGAAGTGGTGATGTGAAAAGAGAGTTTCACCATTCAGAGAGGCACCAATAAGAAGCAAACCTATTTCCACCTACACCCGCCTCAATTCTTCCTTGTCATTCAAACATGGATTTAAAAAATTTTTAAAAAGGAGGGAGAGATGAAAAGGGAAAGGCACAATTAGAGTTAAAATGGGCCTATTCCAGTCATTCCAGGGGTAATTTTGGGTTCCTTTCCACACTCTACCGCTAGGCTGCCAGCCTCAAAAATGACAGGAAAGGTAAAAATAAGAAGGTTGCCGAGTCCATTCTACACTACAGAGACAAATGAGTTGGTTTTGTCCAACCTGGAGCACAATGGCTTTATTAGACTAAGAAAAAATCATCTTGAGAATGTACAATAGGAGTTAAGTCTCAACTAATCTAATTCCAGGTTGCATGTTGGGCTTGATTGAAAAGAAACGTTCGAGAATTCTCCCAAACTTGATAAAGAGCTGAAGCTCAGGCAGAAGTGTTCTCCGTCTAGTTCCGCCCCTCTTCAGCGGCAGTCGACGGGCCTGACCTACAAAAGTTTGTCTGACAAAACAAATCACAGAGGCAGGAGTGACCTCACTCTTTCAGAAAGAACAGGTTCAATGGCTTTTTCAAAAACAGGCCCAACTCCTCCTGAGGAAAATTCAGAGCCCTTGCTGATCTACTCACCTAGAACACTCTCCTCTGACTCTTCACTCAACAGGTTCCTAATCCTGATCTTGGTCTAAATGGCCTCATCAACCAGGCTCCAGGAAACTAACTCCCTCGCATTCTCTAGCACAGTTTTCTCACCATTCCCTTTATGGAACTTCTGTTTGCAACTGTATATTTGTTTATGTCTGTATTTTGTTTAATGTCTGTGCCCAATAAGGTCCATGAGAGCAGGGACCGACATGGTCTGCTTTGTGAACCTTTGTATAACCAAGACCTAGCATGTGACTGGCATAGTATAAGCATAAAAAATAAATGCTGATGAATAAGAAAAAGGAAGTTACCAAGTTCAAAAGCACTCCTGGGTTGTAACCTCTTGTACTTCCTATGTTCTTGGCAATCCATTTACTCATCACCTCCCCATCTTCTACCACCCCTTTAAAGAATGGAATCCATGACAAATGGACTCTAGGGTCTCCCAGGAATTGAGACGCATCAGAGTTTGTCTTCCAGAAAGGGTTGCTCTAAGTGCCATGTGGAGACAAGCTCTAGTATCAGGGTCTAGATATAAAAACATTTCATTAGACTCATTTTATGCCCACACATGTATGGCAAAATTGCAAGATAGCCTCCAAATCCAACTACATTTTATGTGGCATGAGTTTCTTGACCTTTTAGCTGCAATTTGGAAGCAAATTTCCAACAGGTTAAGACCAGGCAAGTGATTAAACAGGGTTTTAGGGGAGAGATCTGCAATAGTCAGAAATTCTAAAATGATGCCTCCTCCCAAAGACATGCCACCCTAACATCTAAAATCAGTAAATCTCATGAGATATTACACCCCTGATTATTTGTTTACTTGTTCTTTTTAAAGGAAAAGTGCAGACAGGAATGAAGGTGAGTAGTCAAGCAGGCAAGGAAAGAAGGAAGCAGCATTTAAAAAAAATTTTTTTATTTAGTTGTTCACACTGTCTGCCCCACACCCCCCAAACCGGGAACTCTAACCCAGGGGCGTGTGGTCTGCACTCCTTTGGAGGTGACTGACCCAACCGCTGTTCCACCAAGGCGCACTTTGATTATGTTATGTTTTACAGCACAGTTGACCTTAAGAAAGGGAGGTCACCTAGGCTGGCTGACGTAATTAATCCTAAAAGCAGAGTGCTTTCTCAAGCAGGTGTCGAAAGTGAAGAGCACAAGAGAAAATCAGAGGGATTTTAAGCAAGATGGAAACTTGACACACCCTTGCTCCTTGCTGGTTGAAGATGGAGAGGCCCTTAAGAGCTGAAAGAGGCCCCAAACTGAGAGTCCGAAAGGAAATGGGGGCCTCAGTCCTGCAACCACAAGTATTCAGTCAGTGACCTGAATGAGTCTGAAGCAAGTTCTTCCTTAGACTTTCCAGGTAAGTATGTAGCCTTCCTTCCCTGATAACACCTTGACTTAATGGCTGTGTGAGTCAGCCATACTGTGCTGGATTTCTGACTTACAGAAATAATAAATGGTGTTGTTTTAAGGCCCAAGTTTGCAGTGATTTGTTAGACAGCAACAGAAAACCAGTATAACTGTTCTGTACAAAGCAATGTCAACGCCACATAAGATGTGAACATCAAGTATATGTCTAGGGAATAGCATCAGTCCAAATACCTTTTTCTCCTTTTTTAATTATTGATATTTACTACCTCTTGTGTTCACAATGCTACATTCACTTCTGAATACTGACATTGTATCTCAATCTATATTTCACACCACACTCTCCACCAGTGTCTCTTCTTTCTAATCATACTTTTATTATTTCATTTGTTTACAAAGCCATTTTGATCTTGAAATTGCGTCTCAGTATTACAGTATGACACAGCCACCACCAGAGCTCAAGTGTCCTTACCACCACCTGTTCCCTCTCTTTTTCCGTCCCCACCCCCACACCCTAACCCCCGCTCCATCCCAGCAGCCATCATCATAGCCTGTGAATTTTGCTGGGATTTATCTATTTGTTTCTTTTCATTATATACCACCTAGGAGGGAAACTATTCTGCAGTTCTCTTTTTCTTTCTGATATATTTCACTTAACATGAGCCCCACCAGTTCCATCCGGATTGTAGCAATGGTCAGCCCAAATTCTTGCTGATCACTCCCCTCACTATAGTTAGAGGGCCTTCTCCAGGTATAGTCCTGTGTCACCAGTGCTCATCTCAAAGGGACAGTATTTCAGAGCTCTGAGCGTCCTTTATGAGTCACACGTTTCTAAGATTCAGCAACCACTTGAGAATGTGAGCAACGATTATAGGCGAGATAGTACTGTTCTTAGGCGCGGGGGAAGTAACATTCTTTCCTGGTAGCGTTCAGGAACATGGACTTCACACATTCTTTTTCCAAATAACGTGTATTTGTGTGTCAACTCCTCTCTGACTCCAATGTTAACTTTAAAAGCAGCAACAATTTGACACGGAGAGTCATGAAAAGGACTCAATATGGAACCAGCGATCGTGAAGAAAAACAGATGCAGCAGCAGAGACTGAGCGAGCAGCGGGAACCCACCACTGTCCTGGCGGTAGGCTAAGCCTTGGACAGCACACGGCAGTCCTGATACAAAGTCTCCTCTACACTCTGTGCCCTGAAACCATCACTTTTCAGGAGTCGGGGCGCCAAGGAATGTAAACCAGTAGCAAGACCCACCCTGAAGTTCTGGCAAACAAGGAGCAGGAACAGAAGATTCTTTCAACTCAACAAATATTCAAATATTTATTGACTGCTGCTACGTGCAGCCAGGCACGCACCTAGGCCACTACGGACACAGATGAACACAGCTCTGCTCGCGGTGTTGGGCTGAGACCCTGGCACCACGTCCCCCGCCCATCAACCACTCCCTCCCTAAAAGACGCAGATGGAAGAGGAAGAAGGAGCTCCTCAGGAGTCCTCAATGCATCATTCTTTTCTAGGTGGAAAGCAAAATTGTATACTTTGAGTTACAATCTTTTAAAGGTGAAGTTTTAAAGACAAGAACAAAACCAACCTAGTCTTCATCTCCCCTTCTCCTTCACAAAACAAGTCACATCATAGCCTAATCTGTTTTCACACATCTCGTTTTTCAAGTGTTTTGTCCTTTTGTTGGTGAAAAGTTGTACATTCAAAGGCCATTTGTAAGGACACAAAGTAGACCCAACACACAGATGTGCTGTCCAGTCAGAGCACAGCCAAACAAAGTTCAGACAGGGAGCCCGGAGCCAGTGCCTATTCTCTTTACACCACAGGCGCAGAATTTCACTCTATTATCAAATGATCAGCAAGCACAGGATACCTCCAACTCATCAAGACCAAGAAAATCCAGTGGAGACTGGAACAAAGAAGGCAGGAGAGCCAGAAATGAAAAGCAAGAGGCTGAAACAACTCCAAAGATATCAAGAAACAGACACGGAGCAACCGGAACAGACGAGAGATATATATCATATTGGTATTTTTTAAATTCAGTTAAGTACTGTGGTGAACAACATGACCTAACAGATAAGGCCCAAAGTGGTCAAAGCTAAATGGCTGGGGGAAAAAATATTCCAAATACTAACAACAAGAAGTTGGGGTACCTATGTGAAAGTCAAACCAAACAATGTTTTCGTGGTTTTTCAAGGGTCATTTACATATCATGAAAGTCGCCCTTTTTAGGATAAAGTTCAATGAATCTTAACGAATATACACAGTCATGCTACCATCAAGTGAGAGGGCATTTCCCTTGCCCTCAGACACTTCTGGATGCCCCTTTGCAGTCAATCCCTCCTAACTCCCAGCAACTGCTGATTGGATTTCTATCTCTATTAATTTTGCCCTTTCCAGAACGTTATATAAATGGAATCACACAGAATGTAGGCTTGTGTGTCTGACTTCTTGTGTTTAGCATGCTTGAGACTCATCCGTGTTGTTAGAGGTTGTTCTTTGTGATGGCTCAAGTCAAATTTTTTTAAAGCGTAAAGAGAAAGGAAGCAGGCAGAAAGGAAGGCAGGTAAGCAGGCAGTCTGCAAGAGAGAGGAGGAAGGAACACTATTTATTTAGTTGTTCATTTTGGTTGTTCCCTCCTGGCCCTGGGCTGTGAAGCCAGGTTTTTGGGCTTTACATGGACTACACTCAACCAGACCTAATGCCTGAGCCACCAGGGCGCACCCCAAAGCAAATAATGTTAAAATTGAAAGCACCAAAAAAAGAGCATCACGAAATAAGGAAAAAAGTTCCGTTTCCCCTTAAGAAATATTTCAGATTTGTAGCATAGACCTACTAAAATAACATGACAAACATGAGAAGTTCACAGTGACGATCTGGCTCTATTAACCCCATCACCCCCCCACCCCAACCCATCTTCCTGTCCGCCCATCACTCAGCCAGACTGGCTTCCCACCACCCTTCAACTCCAAAGGCACAGTCCCACCTCAGTTCCTGCAAAAGCCATTCCTCTGTCCAGCCATCTTCCTCAGGTATGCTCATGGCCAAACCCCTCACCTTCAAAGCTTTGCTCTGAGGTCACCTTCTTAATGGCAGCTCTCTTGACTCCATACTGCTCTTAGGTAATACATTTATATATACATGGATCAAACAAGTTTTTTAAATAATAAAGATGAATAAAAACAAGAAAAAAGGAAACACTCTTGGAGTGTTATTATAAGAGCCAAAGGACACAGCGTTTCCATACAGTCCACAAGGCTAAACGCGCAGATAGGTCACGTGGGCCTTTGTGGCTGCAATTTCTTGAAGGAAAAGTGCAGGGATAAGTAAAGGTGCAGGCAGGAGTAAGGAAAGGTGCAGGCAGGGGTAAGGAAAGGTGCAGGCAGGGATAAGGAAAGGTGCAGGCACGGATAAGGAAAGGTGCAGGCAGGAGTAAGGAAAGGTGCAGGAGTAACGGACAGAGCTTCAGGGTCAACCACCAGATACTCTCTTAAATGATTTGCCTCTGAAATAACCCATTGTACCCTTGCTCAAAATTTAGTGGTTTTTATTTCCAAAGAATAAAATCTGAAGTCCTCAGTAAAGGACAAAAGGTCTTTTAGAAACTGCCATACCTCCTTGCCATTTTCTACAGCAAAGGGATCAGCAAACTTTCTGTAAAAGATGAGCAATAGCTTAGGTTTTGCAGACCATTAGGTCTCTGTCACAACTACTTAACTCCTCCATTGTAGCATGAAAGTCATCATCAACAACACATAAATGAATGAGTATAGCTTATTGAGTATATTCAAAACAATTTTAAGGCATGCCTTGGTGGAGCAGCAGTTAGGTGTGCTTCCCCCACCGAGTACAGCCCATGTACATCCCAAGGACTCAGGATTGTGCCCCAGGGTCAGGGGGAAACAACTAAGATGAAAAACCAAATAATAAAAAATAAAAGGGCTCATTCCTCCTCTCTTCCTGCCTGCCTGCCTGCCTACTCACCTTCATCCCTGCCTGCACCTTTCCTTTAAAAAAAAATTTTTTTTTTTAATTCACAAGAATAGACGGTCAAGAGAATTACAAGACAAGCCTCAAACCAGAAGAAACTATTTGTAAAAGACATATCTGGCAAAACAAAAAAAAAATAATCATTTAAAATAAACAAAGAACTCAAAACTCAATAATAAGGCAGAATCCTATTTAAAAACAGGCAACAGATCTGCAGACACTTCACCAAGGGAGAGAGAAGATGTCAAGTAAGCAAACAAAAAGGCGCTCCATATTCTTTGCCATTAGGGAAATATAAATTAAAACAAGGTAACACTACACACCTGTTAGAATGGCCAAAATCTAGACACTGACAACAGCAAATGCTGGCGGGGGCGTGAAGCAGCAGGAACTGGGCGCTTGCTGCTGTGGGAGGGCAACCTCGTCCAGCTGCTGTGAAGAAAATGTGGCCTTTTCCTATGAAGCTGCACATACTCTCACCATATAATCCAATGACTGCACTCCTGGGCATTTATCCAAAGGAGCTGAAAACTTATGTCCATGTAAAATCCCACACAGAGATGTTTACAGCAGCTGTATTCATTGTCAAAAATGTGGGAAAAAACCAAGATGCCCTTCAAGAGATGAGTGGATAAGTAAACTGTGGTCCATCCAGACAATGGAATATTACTCAGCCCTAAAAAGAAATGAACTACTGCGTCATGAAACGACATGGAGGCCTCTGAAATGCATGTTACCAAGTGAAAGTAGACAATGTGAGCTACCCATTGTATGACTCTAATATATAACATTCTAGAAAATGCCCAACTATGGAGTCAGTAACAGGATCAGTATTTGCCAGGAGTTAGAGAGAGAGGGGTAAATAAGCAGAGCACAGAGGATTTTTACAGGCAACAAAAATCCATTACTATAATGACGGACAAGTCACTATCCATTTGTCAAAATATCGAAAGTGACCCCTAATATAAACAAAGGACTTGTGGGGATAATGCTGTATTCATACTGGCTCATCAGCTAACAAAGACATCATTCGAGTACAGGATACTGACCACAGGGGGCTGTGTGTATGTGGGAAGCTTCTCTACCTTCCGGTCAGAGTAGCTGTGAACCTAACGCCACCCCTTAAGAAACAAAACAAAAGATAAACAGGTGCCGCTTGGATTTGGCCTCTGAACCACGTTTTGCTACCATTAACATCCCTAATGTCTTACAAATCAACCATACTTTCTCAAATAAACTAAGTTCTCTTATTCTGCCTCTGTCTGGAATGACGACCCTTACCCCTACCACCCACTTCACTGGTCTGCAAACTCCAAAGTGCAGCTCAAGCATGTGAGGTCTTCCCCAATCCCTCAGGTGGATTTCTATGACTTTCCACTATTGTCCTCTAGCACACACACTCGCCCCACTAGGGGGCCCTTTGTACTGAGCTGTAATTGTCTTCTGTTTATCAGTCTTCTAGCAGACACCACAGTCCTTGGTGTCAGAAACCATAACTATTCATCTGGTTATCACTGACTACCCAGTCAGAGTCTGGCATTATGTTTGTGGGATGAAAATCATCTTCAACCAAAAATACCTGTCTCACTTCCTCTGAGTTCACGAAGCGCTCCTCACCAGTTTTCTGCCACACACCACACTCTCCAGGCTCATTCTGGAGAAATGCCCAATAAACCCATAAAGTAAATAGGTTTGAATAAATTCATATAAAATAATGTATAATGCTTAATCAGTATTTAATTAATGCATAAATGAACATGTAATTAATCTCCATGATCACCTTTCAATGTTTAGCTTTGAGAACACAGTCAGGCTTTCTTTTCCACAATCCCATTCCTCTTCCCTTTTTTAAAATTTTTTTCAAGGAAAGGTGCAGGCAGAAATGAAGGTAAGTAGGCAAGCAGGTAGGAAGAGAGAGGAAGAAACACTTTCTTTTTAGTCACTTGTTCATCTTGGTTGTCCCTCCCTGCCCCAGGACTTGAACCCTGGTCCTTGGGATATATGTGGACTGCACTCAGTGGGAGGTGGAAAACCAAATCACTACTCTGCCAGGGTGTGCCTCATCCCTATTCCATATAAACCAACCAATCAGATGAGAGCTTCGCCAAGATCCTTGTGAGCAGGGACTGTGAACGAGTAAATAAATTACACTTCTTCCTCTTCTCATTTCTCTTCCACAGCACTTGTAATGAGTTTATAGCAAAATCTCATGTTCAAGCTGTTGGGTGGAAGATCTGAATGAAAACTGTAAAGATATTCCACTGACTTGCATGCTGACAAGGTGACATCTCCAAATAACCGCAGTTCCAAATCAAGCAGTCTTTAGTCGTCTCAGCGGTCAGAGAGGTGGCAGAGGCCAACAATGACTGAGAGAATGGCCCAGGGCCCACAGCTCGGCTCAGTCCCTCCAACCTCCCTGCCCCCCAGGGCTCCCTTCCCAGCAGTGTTCTCAGCAGACTCTCACCCGGGTGAATTTATTTTTCTTTCCTTTCTGGGACAGGCTGTCTGCAGACACAGCTGATGAGCTATTTAGAGCTCACCAGAGACCTTGGGGCTTTATAAGTCTCCAAGATCATAGCGCCTTTAAATCTTCAGAGGTCATTAGTGCCCAGGCAGAGAGTCAATAAATTTGATAGGTTCCTCATCAAAGCAGCACAAAAAGGGAACAAATAATGAAGGGAAAATGAAAACTCTGTCGTAAGAGGTTCTGAGACTTTTACATGTGAAAGAATCACTTGAGGGGAGCCTGTTAGAATATAGATTCTAGTACCTTCTGTTGCTCTGGTGTCTAAGGCCAGGCTGAAAAAAGAAAGGACCCAGGTTTGAGGCCTGGGGCTAAGAAAAAATAAAAACAAAAAACCCTGGTGAGAGTAACAGAAGGAGGAGTAAGCGTTACAAAATAAAACATAGATTCTGACTAACACTGACAACTAATGAAAGACAGGAAAATCCAAGGCTTCTGGTCTTGACACCACACACACACACATCCGTGCACACTCACATACACTCTTACACAAAATAACTTAAATACACACCTAATACAGAAAATTGATCGTTAAGCTCCCATACATAGGTCCAAGATCCTTTTCACAGTTTTCAAGCCTGTTAGTAAAAAAGCTTTATGAACCTAGCAGTGAATTCAATGCATTCTTCCCATTTTTGGTACAGGTTCCCTGAACAATTATGGAAAATTCACAGGGATTCTAGGCTGAGGAGCTAGTTATTTAAGGAAAAAAAAAAGAAATTCTTAATGCTGTGCGGGGAGGCGCAGATTGTGTGCAGTCAGCCCTGCAGGTTTCAGTGCTAGCCAATTTCACCTGAACTCCCTGACGTCACGTAACAGCTGTGAGAAAGGACGAACAAACGCAAAGTGACTCAGACTTCCTGGAGGCTTCCGCTCTGCAGTCTGGATTTCACAACCATTTCTAACTTTTGAGAAACTCCAGAGAGAGCTGCCGGACCGAGGATCCCTCAGCTGGGCTCTTTATCCCGCTGCAGACATGCACTGCTAGCTGCTCGGGGGCGCAGCTGGCTCCCCACGAGTTAGTCCCTATGATGAGGACGGAACACTGGACAACAGACAAATCCCTGCAGACTCCTGTCTTTCTACCTCCACGCACTGATTTCTTTCCGTCGGAGCTTCCACAGTGCTCTGCGTTTCTGCTGCCTGCTTCTTATGTGTTTCTTATTTCACGAAGACTGGGAACTCACTGGGGAAAGCAGGGACCATGTTCCTGGCAGCCCTGGGTACTGTCACAATACCAGGCACACATTAGAGCTAAAACACCTGAATTGACTTAGGCATGGTTCCTAAAGCCAGCCCTCATTCCCACAAAATAAAATAAACACTAGGGGATTATTAAAGGGTGTGGTGGGCACTCCCTGTGCCAACCAGCACTCCCCCGCGGGTCCTATACACCAGGCCCTCTGCGTGATCAGCTGGAAGAAGGCACAGTGGAGGACATGGGGCAGGCAGGCGCACTGACAGACTCCTGGGGACACACTCATTCCCGCTCAATCAAACACCAAACAGTGGTAGACCAGCCCCCACGGGCCACCAAGATTAGTGTTGCTCTGTCATAGCATGGAAGTGACCAGCTTTCACCGGGAACTCTGCCCAACTTCCAAATTAAATTCTGGGGCCTGAGATTCCTAAGTAACAGGAACGCAACCTACGAGGCCAGCATGAAGCATCCATTTACAACCAGGGGCTGCCCAGCTCGACAGAAAAGAAGAAAGACGTCGGGTGCGCCCTGGTGGCCGAGCAGTCTAGCACCCCTGGGAGCACCCAGACACATCCCGAGGTCCCTGGTTTAAGACCAGGGCTGGGGGGAAATCAGTGTTAACAACCGGATAAAAATACATGGAGCGCGCCTTCCTCCTCACTCCCTTCCTGCCTGCCTATTCGCCGTCATTCCTGCCT
The DNA here is from genome assembly GCA_004363575.1 of Solenodon paradoxus. Lineage (NCBI taxonomy): Eukaryota > Metazoa > Chordata > Mammalia > Eulipotyphla > Solenodontidae > Solenodon > Solenodon paradoxus. The sequence continues at coordinate 321,704 of RJWH01000896.1, forward strand.
GCACCTTTCCTTGAAAAAAAAGGCAAGAAAAGAAACGTGATCTTATCAAGCCTAGAGGAATCCTAAGTTCTGAAATCAGTCTGTCACAGTAACGGACGATAACGTCTCCAATTTAATACCATCACTGTTCAGTGTCTTAGAGACATAATTAGTTGTTTTTAAAGGAAAGGTGCCGGCAAGAATGAAGGCAATCAGGCAGGCAGGAGAGAGAGGAAGAAGAAGCATTTACTTATTTTTAAGTTGTTTACCACCTCACACCATAGGCTGTGAACCTGGGTCCTTAGGATGTATGTGAACTACAACTGGTAGACTTACTGCTAAGCCACCTGGGCACAAGGGCATTTAAAATTTTTTTATTGTGAAACATACCTTTTTTCTTTTTTTCCTGAGGAGCCAGAAACTATTTTTCATTTAGTAATTCACACTGGTTATTCCCCCAGAACCCAAGATTCAAACCCAGGGGTATGTGGCCAGCATCCTTTGGAAGAGATTGACCTAACCACTGCTCCACCAGGGTGCACCCCATCTGTCTCTTTTTTAACTTATTCTTCTTCCTCTAACCTCAGGTCTTAAACCCTGGTCCTTAGGCTTGCATCTTTCATATATACATACATATACATATATTTTTTAAACTGTAGTAATTATTCTACACATTAAAATAATTTCCTATGTATAGGTTCCCCATTCCTTAGATATATGTCAACACATCCTGCCCTCCACCAAATCACCAAGTGTTCTTCTCCATCGTCCAGTGTGCTCCGCCATCATTTGTCCCTTCCGCCCATTCTCTCTTGGTCACCTCAGTTCTGTTGCAAGTATACAAGGGTTGGTTTTGTTCCACCTGTTCCTTTGTTTCGTCTATTCATATTCCACCTATGAGTGAGGTCATCCAGTCTCTATCTTTCTTCTTCTGACTTGTGAAACATACCATTTAAACAAAAGAATACATTAACTATATATTCAGCTGAAAGATGATGATGAACACTTGAAACCTACCACTCAGGCTAAGAAATAACACTTCCAGGACCTAGCAGCTTTCTGTCTGCCCTTGCTCATTACACTCTTTTCTGGCCCCCAATGATTCTTCTGAAGTCAATGTTTATTAATCTCTTCCATTTTTAAGTAGTTTTACAATCTATGAAGGTCCATAAAAAATAAGGTTTTGTTTTACATGTTTTAACTGTAAAAATGACATCGTACTATGCTTTTTGTTTTATTTTTGAGACCTGTTTCTCTTGTTTATCATTTTGTTTCTGCGATTCCACTATAAAGATATAACCGTCTTTCACCCATTTTTACTATGTGACAGTTCATCATTGTAGACTATACCACAATCTATGGTATTAACTCTTTCTTTACTCAACGAGATTCACTGACTGCACCAAACAAATTTATGTCTGTGAGTTGTGGGTGATGACCCCAGGCTGGTTTCTAGATGGTTAAACAGCTAGAGATGTTTCACCCCATCATTCCTAAAGAGTGGGCAAGCTCATACTATGAGACGGAGCTTTGAGGTCTTACCTAGCAGGCAGATGGTGGCTTTGCTGGATGAAGTTGGAAAGATGAAAGATAAAACGCTGACAGGGTTCCAGCTCTATGGCTTTATGAAGCAGTAGGAAGAGGGGAACAGGCTGCTTTGACATTGCAATCTTTGCCTTCACAGGCATGTCAGAGTACCTTGAATCATGGGGAATTACACCCAAGTCCAAGAAAAACCTACCTTTCAGACAGCGAAAGCTAAATATTTAGTCTAGGAGGCAAAAGGCAGAAGTCCATCATTCTCTCTGCCCCAGGAAACCAAGGACAGCAGAGGACTATCCTTGAATCCTGAAGGTTTTGGTTCATCACCTTCCTGACTACAGTCCTCGATTTGAATGAATCACTAACACGGTAATTCCCAGATTTGGGGATGGGGAAGCAGACTCAATAGACAGTGTCCAAATGCAAAGAAACCCCACCCCAACACCAGCCCCTTCGCTAAGTTTTCCTGGCATGCAAGGCTCTCCTATTAACATACAAGCATCTCAGCTAATTCCTGCAATAACCCTGTGAGGCAAGCGATAGCCCATCCCCACAAAAGAGGGTGACATCCACCCGAAAAAATGAGGCACCAAGAGTTTTAGTGACTTGTCCATTATAAATGAGCAAGTAAATGACAGGCCAGGATTTAGTCTATACTCCTGATTCCCAAAGCCCCTTGATCATATCCAGTCAATAACTCTCCTATCACCTGCATATGCAAGCTGACATTTATGAACCCAAAAGGGCAAAGGGGTTCTTAGGGACTCAGAAAATATTACCTTTGGGTAAGATTCAAGTGTTTCCTGCTAAGGGAGTGTTGCATGTGTCTAAGCAATGGGACACCTACACTTACAGGTTTATGTTATTTTGTAAAGCAAAATTACCTCAAAAAATATTAAATTCATTTTTTAATTCATCAAAATAATTATCTAAAAGAAATTCAACCAGAAACAACTTTGTCCAAATAGGTTTTCAAACTATAGATTTAGGCATGCCCTGGTGGCCTAGTGGTTTAATACACCAGGCACAGTCCACACACATCCCAAGGTTCATACACATCCCTAGGTTCATACACATCCCTGTTTAAGACCTGGGGCAGGGGGAACAACCAAGATAAACAACTAAATAAAATAAAGTGCTTCTTCCTCCTCTCTGTTCCTGCCTGCCTGCCTATTCTTCAACTTCATTCCTGCCTGCAGCTTTCCTTGCAAAAAAAAAAAATAATAATAATATATATATATATATATATATATATTTGAAATCATAACTAGTTAGTAAACAGGCTTTCCCAGCAGTACTGAAATAAACTGGCTACTAAAGCTGGTATAAAATTGCACATGGCGATCACCATCACCATTTTCATTTTCTAAGTATGTATGTATGTATGTACATATATATATATCTGTGTGCACATGTATATGTATATGTATACATATATGTATACACACATGCACACACGTATGTATGTGTGTATGTACGTATGCATACCCTGTGGCTATCAGAAGGGAGAGGAAATAGCCAGATGGAAGACCAGAATGGAAGACTTAATTCCTCTCCCCAACTATGAACACTTTTCACCACCAGCCTTTTTATACTTCTGATTTTTAAACCATGTTAATGGTTTAAAATGGTCAATGGTTAAATGGTCAATGGTCAAACAGCATTTACTCCTCCAAATGTAAATAAAAACTTCTGTATTCTGTCTTATAATAAACCAAGGGTTACTTTAAAAAGCGTTTCCTGCTGCATGGCACCAGTTCCATGCGAACACAGAATAAATACCTAGGTAGCAGAGACTTGAGAAGAACCAGAGGCCACATGCAGAAAATGCTGCAGGAGCAAGGCCGAATGATCTCGAAGGCACTCTGCCCACCACAAATTAACTGGCATCGAATGTCTATCCCGTGTTATGGGCAAAATGCATCTGATTTTCTGTTGAACTCTGGCTGCTGTCTTGACACTCGACAATCTTCAACACAAATGGAAACAAAGCGCACTATCAAGACATGACTTTCAAGGTCTATCAGCTAGAGACATTCAGAACAATAAATAAGTCAGGTCCAAAGGTGTTAAGACTCCCTCTCTGCCGTCCAGCCTCAGGTTAAGTTATCAGCTGTATTTGACCCAAACGTTCCAAGTCAGCTAAGAGGCGAAGATGGCGGCTACTGGCGCCAAGGCTAGGAAGGCATCATTCGCAGACAGTGAAAAGCCGACACCTTCTTCCCCTTGGGCACTCACCACTGAAGAAAGGTTTTCTCTAGTTCTGTTGCTCTGTTGACAGACATTTGCCAATAATATTGTTCGTCCTTACCCTCTGAGACTACTTATCCCAAGTTTAAGTCACCTAGTGAGTGATGGAAAAGCGAGACAGGCCTCCAGGGTGCCTCCAGGGTGTGAGGTAACACTTCTGCAGAGTCTTAGAGAAAGAGGAGAGGGAAATGGTGTCTCTGCTTCTGACAACACTATAGACAAACGCAAATGGCCACCCTTCTCTTGCTCCTGATACCTGTCAGACTCTAAAACCTCACAAACCCTCAAAACAAGCAAATCCGGAGAGGCTGCGGGCTGTGTTTAGCTCTCAAGATCCTGTGGGCATTGACGGAAATCGGACTCTGTTCGTAAGTAGAAATCCCCATTCCCTGGGATTTGTTTGGGAAGATTTTACCAGTTATTTACCTACTTTTGGCACATAATAAACACATAGAAGCCATAGTCAATCCCTTAAAATTCCTGGAGACTTTGTATATTGTAGTAAACAATAAACGAGGGTCCCAACTCCTGTGTCCATCTCTTTAATACACTTAAAGCTCATCTTCGCCTGGAAATTCAGTTGCCGTGGAGATGAGGATGCACCATTAATTAACACAGATATAAGATGGGAATGTCAGTAAATAAAATTAAGTCATTTGTGATGTGTAACAAGTTTAACGTAATTCATACTCCAAGTGCAGGAGGTCTGAACCAACACTCCAAAGGAAACCACGGGCCACGTCTCAAAATAGAAATGCACAGACAGACAATTTCACACACAAAGAACCACTGCTCTGAGTGACGCTCAGTGTTCTAAGTGGACCCAGGCAGAACAATGGGGGCTGCCAGACTTGATGTACAAAAAAAACAGCCAAGTTCTGTTGAACAGTTTCTCTTACCCAAATAACCAACTCAGTCAATCCCAAATTTTGATAAGGACCTTCTGACTCTTCCAGAAATCTGGAGTCTTATACTCCTCTGTCGGGGTCTCATTAACATATAGAGTCAGTTATAAGCTCTCTGGAAATTTCCAAAATTCTGACGTGAAGTGCTCCTCGCCACTTCCCAATGTGTGTTCAACACCTCTAAGCATCTTCCTGGCTCCTCCTCATCCCCAAGGGGGCCATCTTACCGAGATCTCCCACCAAAGCAGTTTGTGCTGGGGGGTTGGTGCCGGTTCTCTGGAGCGACAGCTGTCCCACTGGGCTCTCTGGCTGGTGGCTGTGATCCTAGAGAGGGATCCATCACAAGAAAAGACAGAAACGTTGAGAAGTTCAACCCTGTTTGAGGAAACAGAGCTCACTCCACACACAGAGTGACTCACCACGAAGGACAGGGACAGTCCAGCATGCCGTGGCCACCAGTTCAAGACGGAGCAGGGCCCGTCGGGGGAGAGCAGACGGGCCACAGAACAGTGGGGCTCCCACCTGGGAAACAGCTCTTTTCCTCTGAGACCTTCGAGATTGTCTAAGGCACACACAGTCACTTAGCTGCGGCCACATCGGTGTGTGACAAGTGTGCAGGCTGACCATGGGCGTGGGGGCAGGGAGCTGAAGCAGGACTCTATATTGCACCCAAAGAGCTTTTTAAACAGCACATAGAATCGAATCAAATCATGAAACTCTTTTACTAAAAACCTTTTGACAGCTGTCTGCTTCTTGGGATGAGGTTCGCGACCCTTACCCTTCGAGCCTGCAATCTGAGCCAACCTGCCCCACTTTTGTTCCCATCGCTGGCAAACTCACTCCCACATCTTTAACAGCATGTGACACCCCCGGCCCCAACTCTTACTCAGACACCTCCTGACCCTACATCCCCATCCTGGCCTGTCTAAACCCCTATGTAGAGGGTAGAGGGACGTGTGTCTGGCTTCCAGAGAAACCTTCCCTGACCCCTCAATTTATGAGACACCCCTTAAGTATAGGAATCTCACCACCCAGTACTTTTCTCTCATAGTTTTTGTCACAATTACACATTATTTAATTGCATGTTTATTCACATGATGTTTAACACCCTCTGCCCTGCCATGCAGATTAGAAGCTCCAAGGAGTAGTGTGAATGTTGCTCACTGCTCTCTGCCTGGCACCTGGTCCAAGATCTAGTACATGCCAGGTGCCAATGAAAGCTACATGGACTGCACATGAGAAGGATGTGTGTGTCCCCAGCGCCAAAAAGACCCAACACCACTCAGTTCAGTGGAGGGAACATTCTCGGCAGTCACAGCCCATGCAATCACTGAGATTTCACTAATTGCCCCTAAATTAGAATTCAAATTTTACTCCCTTGAAGCTACAGGCAGCCTGTTTGGGGCCTAACCAGCACCATAGTTACATCACATTTAATGAGAAAAATTATGGCGAAAACCAACCCACTTCAGACCTCAGACTTCATGAAATAATTTCCTGCTAGATCCAAAGGTGACTAATTTCAGAGTTGATCAAAAGAAACAAACTGCCCGCATTCAGGACAGAGTGAGAGACACTCCAATTTCCCTGCTTCTGTCTGAAGTTTGTTAGTGTGAATATCTAAGACATAATCCCATTTCCCAACCAATACCATCTCATAAAAGACACCCTCAACCTCCCCAGGAAGTTTGAACTATATTGGGACGAAGAAAAAGATGTTTTATTTTTCGAAGTCCATGTGGGATGAAAAGATGTTTTCTTCTGCTCTCAAACCAAACAACAACACACTTACAAAAACTTGACATTTATTTTGGTCCTTTATCAGCAAGCAGTCCTTGAAAAAATCATGATTCTGATCCAGAATGCTGAGAAGAGTCAGGGCTTAGCTACGGGCCAGGGCTGGCTGAGTGGTACCCACACCCAGATATCTGGTAAAGAACCAAGCTCTGGGCACCACATCCTACCCCCTGCCCCACCCCGCCCTGTCCCAGCACAGCCCGAGGGACAGGGCGGCACTCACCGTCTGTCATGGCACTGCCATTAGGCAAACTTCCCAGATCAACAGTTGGCCCGTCCAGGAAAATTGTCAGCTCACCACCGGAGACAACACCGCCTTTGTTCTCCGTCTGCAGGTTCAGGGTCAGCTGTGTGTTCTCCACTGTTGGGCACAAAAGGCAACGTGGATGGACAAAGGCAAATGTACCCCAAGTTAAGACTCTGTGAGTTACAAACTCCATTTCCCGTACTCCAGCTTCCCTGGCAACAGGCATCTGCACCTTCACATTTTCTTGTGGCATGGGAACACATGGGAAGGCAGATGCCTCATTGTCATCACTGTTGTGTTAGGCTGGGGCAAAAACTGCACTCTCTGTGTTCGTCAAACTGTGTACTACTAAGCTACGTAGCCATCTCTACATTATTTATGAAGTTTTTTGCTTGTACTCAAAGACCCTAGAAGTAGAGAGATGAATAGCTCACAGAGGAAGAGGGTATTACAATATCCCCCCTCCTCCATGTAAGAATGGTAACAAAAAGCGACCTTCAGCAGGCGCACCCTGGTGGAGCAACAGCTGGGTCAGTCAACTCCAGCCGAGTGCAGTCCACATATATTCCAAGGACCCCGATTCACATCCCAGGGCCAGGGGAAATAACGTGATGAATAATGAAATAAAAGTTATTTAAAAAAGGCTTCTTCCTCTTCTCTCTTCCTACCTGCCTACCTATTTGCCTTCATTCCTACCTACAACTTTCCTTAAAAAAAAAAAAAGGCACTAAGAAAATGTCATCAGGAGTCATTTCTAGATAAAAGATTGTCAGAGCTTCTTCATTTCTTATATAAGTTAAAGAGCCTTTTGCTTTGGTCTTAATGTTCAATCCTGAAAATATTTCTTAAGTTTTTTTTTAAAAAAAAAGCAATAAAAGTTCAAAATGGGGAAGTCAGTCCCATTGACGCAGGCCCTGGGTTGGGCAGAAGGGAGAGACGAGTCAGCCCCTGGCCCTATGACTGATGAAAAGGCAGCTCAGCTACCAGCCCCTAGAACACTAGTTCACTGAGCCCTGCAGGCAAAGAAGAATCAGGAAAACTACAAGAGAAAAACAGAACGAACTGACCTAGAACAGAAACCCCAGATGGCAGGTGGGCTGGAAACTGCGGCACATGTCGCCCACAGCAGCACCCTAGGGAACTGCAAAGAGTGGTTTCTGTCTGGTCAGCGTTCGGAAGACAGAATACTCAGGGTCATTCGACGACTGCCAAGAGGGGGCTAATGAGGGTTTCCACAGGGCGTGTGGCCCTTCTCCCCCTGCCATAAAGCAAGACAAGTAAAGTGCCACACTTTCACCCACCACCTGCCAAAATCCTTCATGTTATCATTTAGGTGCTACTGTATTATCACAGCTATTGCACTGGTTTTCTAGAACAAGGCAGAAGATGCATAAAAAGTATCTCCTATAGTTTGGAGGTTCCTCAAAAAACCTAAGATGGAAATCCCATATGATCCCGTCATTCCACTTCTGGGCATCTACCCAAAAGATACAGAAACACCCATCTACAGAGATGTATGTATCCCCATGTTTATTGCAGCTCTATTCACAGTAACTAAGAACTGGAAATGACCTAAGTGCCCAACATTGAATGAATGGACCAAGAAGATGTGGTCCATACATACAATATCTACACAGTCCTTAGAGGAGATGAAACCCTGTCATTTGAATCAACATGGATGGAACTAGAGGGGAAGATGCTCAGTGAAACAAGTCAAAAGAAGAAAGATATCAGATGATCTCACTCATAGGTGGAATGTGAACAGACAAAACAAAGGAACAGACGAAACAGAACCAACCCTGAAATATTTGCAACAGAACTGAGGTTACCAAAAGGGAATGGGGCGGGCAGGGGCCAAGGGTGCTGGAGCCCACTGGACAATGGGGAAGAACACGTGGTGACTCGGTGGAGGGCAGGGTGTGTTGACATATATCTAAGGAATGGAGAAGCTATACATAGGATATTATTTTAATGTGCAGAATAATTACTACAATAAAAATAAATTAAAAAGAGGATATGGAAATTAAAAAATAAACAAATAAATATATAGAAGGGGGGAAAAAAAAGTATCTCCATGAGAACATCCTAGAGACCACCTCCCCCCACCAGAGCCTGCCCTGAATCTCACTAAGAACTTAGGGAGAAACCAAAGTCTGGATCAGTTCAAGGATCATTAAAAAAGGCTATAAACCTTATTATAGGTAGGTTCTGAAGTTCTCGTAAGTATCGCTACTTTCCCTTCATCTCTCTTCCCTGTAATGGATCTCTCCAAATCCTTTTGAATCTGTTGCTACTTTCAGGACATTTCACTAAGGGGCTTCAAATGTGTCTATAAAAGAGCATTGTAATCTGAAAACCAGTCACTTCAAAGTCCAGGAGCTGGGAAAGAAAGGCGATCTCTGACCACCAGTACCGCCTGCCAGCCTTGTGAACACATCAGGTGAATGTGCCACCTGAGCAGAGGAGCCTTCAGCCTTACTGCAGGTGACTGTGGCCCAGTAAATGGAGTGACAGCCACCACCTGACAGCTCCCTGACAGAGCAGCCAGCTAAGCTGCTCCCAAAAACTGTGAAATACTAAGAGTTGATCAATAAAAATACATTTGGTCTTCCTGATTTTTGTGTAAGTCACGGAGTGGCTCCCTGTTCTATTACGCTGAGGTCTACACGTAAGTCCCCAGTAGGTGAAGGGCATCTATCAGCCACACAGTTCTGCTACCTCATAGCTGTTTGACTTTAAACGAGCTACTTAACCTGAGCGGCAGTCTCCTGACCTGCAAAACAGGTCCAGAGGTGCACCCTGGTGGAGCAGCAGTTAGGTCAATCGCAGGCCACATACCCCTGGGTTCGAGTCCCAGGTCCGGGGGGAGACAACCAGTGTGAACAACTAAATAAAAATAAAATAAAATGCTTCTTCCTTCTCTGTCTTCCTTTTCAGAGGATACTTATAATAAAGTTAAATGGTGGGAGGTGTTACAGAATTAAATGGCACCTGGTCGGTTACTAATAAGAGGTCATTTTTATTATCTCCCTGTTCTCAGGTTGAAGAGTCCCGACCTCTCGTGGTCTGCTTTGTTCATTGTAGCCCACTCTTCCGATGACTTTTCTAAGACACTTAGGGTGTGGCAGCAGTCTCTACAATCTCCCAGGAAAGCCACATGACCACCACAAGGATGAACGGTCTTCTCATCTTGTTTCCAGGACATGTCCTGCAGATGCCCAGTCTCCCGAATTTAGTGTATCAGGTGGGGCATGTGGGGCATGTGCAGCGATGAGATCCTAGAAGGGTTCCTTGATTCCTTTCTTGATATTTCAGAACATTTTACAAATGACAAGCGGGCAAGTTCCCCTCCCTGGAGGGTGAGAAGGTTCAACAGGAAGGTCTTCCCTTGTTCATTTCAGCCCGACAACCACACTGCCATGGTTCTCTGACAAGTCAGCGGCAAAAACCTGAATTTTTTTCTCCATCATCTCATCAGAAGGCTGCAACTTACCTGTTCTGTCCAGTTTACTGCTTAATGGTGTCCAGTAAATATGTGATATCCTTGTAGGTTCAGAGGTTACCTTGTAACTCTTTGAGACACATTTGACCTTCAAAACGAGTCAGTGAGTAGAAAGATCTTTTTCTTTAAGCTAAACTTTTAAAAACAACCCTCCACTGTTCTATTTATGAAAAAGAGTCAGAGAGAACTCTCTGGTTGTCATCATTTTCATGACCAAGTAATTAGACAGTGTCGCTAAGAGGGAGTGACACCCACAAACCTCCTGATGTGAGGCAATACGAAGTGCACAATAGCACTTTTACCGGCTACAAACACTCACAATGACTTCAATCAAGCTCCTAAACCTCCTTCCCCGTTTACATGCAAGAAGAGGACAAAAAAGCAAATTCACATGCACCTGGTGGACTCGCTGTTTAGTCCACCACCTCTGGCAGGAGCCGTCCACATACATCCCAAGGACCTTGGTCCACGCCCTAGGACTGGGGGGTCAGGGGGGCGGTGGGAACAATCAAGATGAATAACTAAAATTAAAAAATGAGTGAAAGTGCTTCTTCCTCTCCTCTCTTCTTGTCTGCCTGCTCACCTTCATTCTTGCCTGTAACTTTAAAAAAAAAAAAAAGAAGCAAATTCAATGACACCAACAGGAAACAATTAGACAAATCCAGAATATGGAAACTCCAAACAGTAACTGCCCTGCATTAAAAGAAACATAACGACCAAATGCCATGTGTGAATTCTAACTACGATCTTGGTTTGAAAAAAAAAAATCTGTAGGTTAACCAGAGAAATTTGCATCCAGACTGGATATTAGATGATGTCTGAAATTACTGTTGATTTTCATAGGCTGAATAATGGTGCACAGCTTTATATAAAAATGTTCTGATTTGTAGGAGATTCAAGAATAACCATGGTGATATAACTAACTGAAGAATAACTATCTATACTTATTCTCAAATGGTTTTATAGGAGACTGGGCTAAATTTTTAGGAGTACAGCATCAGCATACCTGCAATTTACCTTCAAATGGTTCAGGGTGGGGGAAACACACACACACACATACACACACACAGGTTCACATGCATCAAGATGTTCCCAAGTGTGGGATCCAGGTGGAAGGCACTTGGGTGTTCCCCAAGTCTTGTTTTTCAATTATTTTGTATGTTTGAAATTTTCATAATAAAATGTTGGAAAAAGTTTATTTTTTTCATTGGCAAGGCTATTAAAAAATTAAACCTCTAAGAACAGAACACCTCATTATTCTCTTTCAAAAAAAAAAAAAAATCAAAATACCTGAGCTGGGGGAGGCCTACAATGAATGCATAATGGGACGAAAGAAACCATTAGCTAATTGAGTGACAGAGCAGAGCACACAGAGGACGCTGAAAGGAGTAAGTGTGGCTGGAAAACATATACTGGAATCTTGGCTATAAATAGCAGCGTTAGCCACCTCGCCTCTGGGGCCTCAGGTTTCACAGCAGACACGCAGACAACTCTACAAAGGGCCTTTCTCTTCCAGCATGTCTTCCTACAGGCTTTTGGGGCACTGCTCGAAAATCAAGAAAAAAGGGAAAACTGGGGGTAGTCAGTTCATTTCTGTAACTAGAATCAGATTTGGCAGAAACGGCTCACCAGCTCTCTCCCTCATCTGGCTCAGCTCTACATGTGTGTGTTGAATTCCTACTATTCTCGTCACTGAGATTCAACAGGCATAAGAGACAAAAATCTTTGTTCCTGGGGCATTTCTCTTTCAGTTGGGGGAAATAATAAGTGAAGTGTATAATCTGCGAGAAGGAGGCATATGCAGTAGACAAAAATGAACTAAAGAAAGCATGGAGAATGTGAGAAGTGGAAAGAAGTTTTGACTTAAAGATGGGGTGAGGAAAGCCACGTAGGTATCTGGAAAAAGAATATTCTAAGCAGGAAAAAAAGGGAGCAGAGGCCCCAGATGGGACAGCATGTCTGAGGAATGGCAGGGAGAATGGTGCAGCTGGCATGGATTGGCAAAGACACCTTTACACCTGATCAGGTGATAAGGGCCATAACCAGAGCTTGTAAGGAAGACTTGGAGACCTCTCAAGGTCTCTAGTGCTGACAGTCCCCAAGACTGGGTACCATTAGACGGTTCTGAGAAAAGAAAGGGCGTGATTCCTGTTTTAATATAATCATTGTGGCTGCAGAGAAGACCAGGTGGAAGGAAACTGTGAGATGCCAAGTGGGAGCAGATGGTGGCTTGGGCCAAGGCGATGGCAAGTGTCTAAGGAAGACCCTATATTGGCCTCCTCCCTGGCATGTTACAAAAGATCCCTGACTCCCCACTTAGTACCTCAGCCAGGTCCCAGAAATCAAAGTTTTGGACAAATCATAGGTAAAGGTAGTAAAAAGTGCCAACTTAGAGCATGGCTGCAGGAGGTCAGATCAATTACAACTAAATGGAACACATATGCATGATGAAAATTGGTAAGACCTCAGTTCTACCAAGCACGCCAAGTCCTGAGAGCTCAGGTTAACTTCAGCAAACAGCCAGTACATGCACCTCTTTGGCTATGGGATTGTGCCCTTCTGTTCAGTTCTAATACCACCTGGTTACTGGTACCTTGTAATGCTGCTTTACAGGGCTCAACAGATAGCAGTAGGGCTAGACCTTAGAATCTGGGGGAGAGAATCTGGAAAATCTCAAGGACTGTGCCAGAAGAGTCTTCGGAAGCTGGCCTGCCAGGAGAAACAAGCAGACGTGAAGCGCCTCCTGACAGAAGCGCACTGACCACCTCATCAAAAGAGAAAAACAGAAGAACTTGGATCAGATTAAACCCCTAAACGAACCTGTAAGTTTATAGGCAGCACAGAGGGCCAGAGGGACTGCTAAACTACACTTCAGGAACATAAATAGCAATATCGCACATGTGGGAAACTAGAAAGCAAACCATCTAGTTTCTCCAACAATGAATTAATTACAAGGAGTAAAAAGAAGGAGAATGTATCAGCTAAAAGAGAAGAGACATGTCTATCTTTTTTGGATATTGAGACAGGTAAACCAATGGTAGGAAAAAAAGCTTTGTAAGACAACTGGGGACACATAAAACCTGACTGGATATTTGATGATATAAAATAATTACCATTCGGTTTTCTAGGCATAAAATTGGTTAGGGTTTTTTAAAGTCCTTATCTTTTAGAGACACAAACTGAAATATTTCTGATGGACTATATTGGGAATTTACACAAAAATAATCCAGGGTGGGGTAGTGGTTAGGCCAGCAGCCTCTGAAAGACCACAGTCCACATACATCCCAAAGACCTGGGTTCACATCCTGGGCCTGGAGAGAACAAACAATGTGAAAAACTAAATAAAAATAAAATGAAATGCTTCTTCCTCCTCTCTCTTCCACCTGCCTTCCTGCTTGTACCCTTCCTTCAAAAAAAAAAACAAAACCACCCAGCAATAACCCAGTTAGATGAAACAGAAATACCACTAGGAGATGACTGTGAAGCTAGAACACTGGGGTTCCTGGACTATTTTTCCACTTCTTTGCATGCTTAACATTTTCTATGATAGTGTTTCTTTGTCAAGTCAGCACACCTAAGGCACAAAGAGTGACTATAAACTAACTAAAAACCTTACAAAAATTCAACATTACCTATACAGTTCAAAATATAAAAAAAGGAAAACAAACAGACCAGTCGAGCTGCTTAAGAACTGACTCCCGATCTTCTTAACTTTCCTCTTTTCAAGGCCTCAGACTTGCAAGTGGCTTCAGGTTAATAATTTCCTATTGGAAAGAGTTGTTATGTGCAACAACGATGAGTCATATTTTTCTAAGAGTTACTTTTTCCCTTTCTTGACTTGGACTGTTTAATATGTTTTCTACGTATGGTACTAATAAGTAGAGATAAATAAGGCATGGAAGTTGCCTTCCTTATTCCAACAAGTGGGGAAAAAAAACTAAGGAATAACTGCCACTCTAGAGCATTTCAATTATGAGATCCAGAACGCCCGCCTGCACAACTTCTCAGCAGTGCGTGAAAGAACTTTTTGCTTTCCAGTAGGTTATCATCACTGGCCCCTGCTCCCATACTCTCAAATGTGGATGTACACAGATCTTTCAAAAGGAAGATTGTTTTCCTTTTTCCCTTTTGCTTCCAAACTCAGAATACGAATGTTTTAAGTATTTATCTGGAAATGAGAGAAATAGAAAACAAGACACACACGAAGGATACTTGCAAGGGAAACCAAGTTCTTTGGAGTCAACACCCTCAGAAGTCCTATGAAGATGTGATTGATTTAGCCGTAGCGGAACTGCGAGCTGGAACAAACCACCTTCTCCCTGCCTCCGTCTGCCCTGGATCCCGTCAGCCCACAAGAAGAAAGTGAAACCAAGCAGGGCATTTCAGTGCTCCACTGACACGTAGCTATGAAACACGGGTATAAAGAGGAGAAGAATTGAAGGAAAGTCCAGAGGGCAAAGAATAAACAGTCTCCTTTCCATTCCCAGGTTCCCCACGCTTTCACATTCCCTTTGCAGTACAGGCAGCCAAAGGCTTCTGAGATTTCCTGTCATGGTGCTTCTTGGTGTCTAACATTAACCAGAGCCTAGTAAGAGAAAGTCTCTTCTACCAAGTCAGCATCAGATTGTGAATCTGCAATTCTTGCTGGAACACCAATGTTAATCTGTTCACCCTACCTCTCCTCAGCTTCCATCACTCATGTCTTGGCGGGATCTTCTCAGAACACAGAGGGTGAGAAGAGTCTACCGTGGCCTTGAACCTCTGATGCTGGGAGTCCAAACTCAAGCATTCCTAAATTAAAGTTTTGGTTTACTGGAGGATGCATTAACTTCCACAGAGAAGACAGTCATTTTTTACAAAGCCAGTTTATAAACTTTTCTTTTTCTCTCCTTCTAGTTCATTCATTCAGGAAGCTTTTCTCAGGGCTACCTGCCAACAGAGGGACCTCTCCTCCTACCACAGTAACGAGGGAGGAGAGATTAGGCATTTGCATCCTGGGTACATGACAGATTCATCACTCACTATCATTCATATTTCTCTTGATTCAGGGCTGCAGTATTCTGTAGCCAAAGTCCACATACGTACACACATTTCTCCTTGCTCGTGCACAGTGCGCAGGCGCGCGCGCTTCAGAACTGGCCACTTATCAGTCATCCGCTTCACAAGGTATAGTATAGACGAGAGTCTTTCTTGAACCAACTGAGGGTCCCTTTAACCTGAGATGCAAAAGAGCCTCTTTTCTCTTATTAAATTGTAGCACATTAAAAAATCTTAAAGCAATTTAGGGGAAATCTATACAGATCGGGAAAAGTGAAAGCCTTAGAATAAACAGTCAGTTCACAACAGTTAGTGCTGCCTGTCCTCCTCTTTCTCCCAAGGGGAGGGAAAGGCCTCATCTTGCCAACTTTCACAGCTCATCCATTTTCTGTGCCCTCGGGGAACCTCACGACACACCACCTTCTCCTACGGCATGGGATCAAAGTCATGTTTATAAACGCCGTACAGGCAGGCTTTCAGGGAACAAACCTCCTTTAAAATGGTCTTTGAATAGCAAACGTAGGGGACCTGCTAGACACCAGTTTTTATGGTTAAGATTTTTCTTTATAAAAATTCCTTTTTAAAAAACTAACTTTTTTAAAGTTACAGTTTCAGATAAGTGAAATATTATGCCATAATAAGGATTTGGATTAAAGATTATAAAGAGTGTATAACATACAGGAAATCAAAACAGCACAACGTTAAGTTAAAAAAAAAAGCATGAAGTTACAGAATGTACCCTATTGTTAAAATTCTATAAAAACAAGTATGAAAAAGAAATAAATGAAACAGGGAAAAACAAGTTGTATTTGCAGAGTAAGACTATGAAATAAAGGTTTTTTAAATTTCTATTATCTGCATACTAGAAACATTTCTTTTCTGAATTTCAAGTATCAGGCAAGTACACAAGAAATGTTTACAAGTGAAATGACATGTGATCTAAGATGTGCTTTCAAATAGGCCCAGGTGCACCCTTGTGGCCCAGCATGAAGGCCATGTCGTCCAAGGACCCAAGTCTGACTCCCAGAGCTGGAGGAAGAAGGGGAAATCAAACTGAAAAGACTGGTAGCCAAACATGAAAGACACCTGGACATGCGCTGATCACTGTCACAAGTGGGCAATGCAGCGCGCCCTGGTGGAGCAGTGGTTGGGCCGATCAGCTCCAAAGGAGCACAGGTCACATACCCCTGGGTTTGAGTCCTGGGTCTGGAGGGAACGACCAGTGTGAACAATTAAATAAAAATAAAAGTGCTTCTTCCTCCTCTCTTCCTATCTGCCTGCCTATTTGCCTTCATTCCTGCCTACACCGTTTTTGTTTTTTCTTTTTAAAAAGGGTACTGGGAAAAAATGGCTCAATATACTAGTCTATGTCTTATTTATGCTGGAAAAATTCCATAATAAAGTTTTTTTTAATTTTCTATTTATGCCACATCATTTCTTCACAATAGATAAGTGAAAAATAACAACATGCTCTTTATACAAAAGTGCAAACAATACAGAAAGGAAAAAACTAGGACACCTAGCCCAGAAGCAACCACTTCAACTGCTTTCCCCATGATGCAGTCGCTGTTGACATCTCTGAGGTTGCTGCGCCTGCTGACGTGAACACAAACACAAACATAGACCGCCCATGCAAAACTGAGCTCCTCTCAGATCCAGAGTTCGTGCCCTTGGATTTTTCACTTAAAGTGGTCTATGAATCTTTTTCAAACACATAGAGAAGCAATTTATCCATTGAGGAGAGTTTTGGGACTGAGGGAGGGGTGCATTCAAGATGAATTCGACTAGGGTCAAAGAGTGTCCTCTCCTTCAAGAAAAAGAATTTCTGCAAGACATGTGTAAAGGTGTGCCCTGGTGACCTAGTGGTTTAAACCCATCCACACACATCCCAAGGACACTGGTTCAAGACCTGGGGCCGGGGAAACCACCAAGATAAACAACTGAATCAAAGAGAGTGGGGGGAAAAGTGTGTAAAGAAAAATAGAGGTGCCCTGGTGGAATAGCGGTTAGGTCTGCTGCCTCCAGCCAAGTACAGTCCACATACATCCCTGAGACCTGGGTTCACGTCTTGGACACGGGAGGAAATAATCAAGATGAAAATAAATAAAAAATGTTTCTTCCTCCTCTCACTTCCAGCCTGCCTACTTACCTTCATTCCTGCTTGCACCTTTCCTTTCAAACACAAAATTACGGGGTGTGGCCTGGTGGCCTAGTGGTCTAGTGCACCTGGGATCAGTCCCACATACATCATCCCAAGGTCCAGGATTCATGACCCGGGGCCAGGGGGAACAATAAATGTGAACAACTAAATATAAATAAATAAATACAAATTAGAGAAAGAAGACAGAGACAGCAGATTCTGAGAAATGTGCGCTGCACCGTCCCGTGTGTGGAAACAGCACCCCCGCAGACAAGGCCTGACACTCAGGTGAACCCCTCAGGCTACACCTAACAGTGGTACCAGGTGTGCCGCTTACTCTGTAAAGGGCCATTATAACGCTGGTGCAGGATCTCTTTCCCCCAACATGCCAATCTCCTGTAAAGCCAAGTCCCTGCTATAAGAAAAATACCCCAAGCATCCTGGAAGATGGAAGGAAAAATGAAACACACTCAAACGAGATCAATGAGGTTTGATCTTAAAACTGTTTCAGCGGCCGCAGCGTCTCCCCAGGGAGAACCCTGGAGCCTGGAATCGACAATCAGCCAGGAGCCACTCTCAAACAACTGGCACAAAGCACAGCCCCAACATTAGATGAAATGTTTCAGGGGGTTGTTTTGGGGGTTTTTTTGGTTTGTTTGGTTTTTTTTTTTGGCAAGGGGAAGGAAAGAGATCCAATCTACGCAACAGGCTCATTTTCCTCAGCAGTTCTGGCTCTGAGCAAGGCCACTGTTTCACGCCTGTAACAGCTGTCAGTTTAGAAGTTGAATGTTATGCGGCTGATTAGACACAGTGTACATCCTCTAAGAGATGCCAGACACCTCTGTGCTACAAGAATGGAAGAAGCTCCCAGAACTATGCAATAATACCCAAAGCAGAAGAAACGTCTCGCAAGTCTCTCTTAAGTAACATAACCTCTAATCTACACTGGTCGCTGTGAGACACACGCCACAGGTGGCCACTGAGCACCAGAAATGTGGCCAGTACAGACCGAGGTATGCTGGGAGTGCAAAGGGCACAACAGGCTTCGAAGGCCTGATGCCAAACATACAGAACACATACACGAGCTCATTGACAGGCTTCTCAGCATTGCATGTTAAAATGGTAACACGTGGAAAACATTGGACTAAATAAAACGCTCTGCTTTCTCTGGCCCCAGGTCCTTGGGCTTCAGCACGCCTGAGCCACAGGGGTGCACCAAACATACTGTGATCTCCTGTCTTTGTTTTCACTTTCTGCTAATGTGGGTGCTAGAAACATTTTCATTTCACAGGTGACTCCAGCTGTATTTCTGTCGATGGCTGCTCAGACGTCCCCTCCCGCCACCGGTGCTCACCCTCTGAGCGGCTCTCACTCACCAGGCCTGGCAGGCTCAAGGGCCGCTTCTGCCTACCCTGGCTGCGCCAGGTCCGCTACTGCCTCAGGCTTCCCACATGCTGCTCCCTGGGCCTGAAATGCTTTTCTCCTGTTGGCCTCGGCAACCCCTTTGCATCCTTCCAGAGCTCTGGTGGCACTTCCTAGGGCAACGCATCCTTGACACTGCCCGCTCCCCGGGGAACACCTTCCCATCCTGAACTTCCATCATGTCTGCCACCACTGCCACCAATTAACTAACACCCGTCCCTTTCCTCTCTGGATCCTAAATTCCAGTAGAGTCTGCCTGTTCACTGCAGCTCTAACGTCCAGCCTGGTGCACAAAGGGAATCGGAGCATGAATGCTGCATAAACTTCACACCGTTCCCTGGCCCCAAGCAGGGCCACAATACTAAGAAAGTATCCTACTGAGAAGGAATTTCCCCTCACAGAAAACCCTGACCCAATATTAAAAGACCTTCAGTCTAAAGAGAGTCATGAGGAGCACTGTGGTGGAAAAGCAGTTAGGCCTGCCACCTCCAGCCGAGGGTTCACAGACATCCCAAGGGGAAGAGTTCGTGTCCCAGGGCCAAGAGAGAACAACCAAGATGAACTAACTAAAATAAACAAACGCTTCTTCCTCTTCTCTCTTCCTGCCTGTACCTTTCCTTTAAAACATAAATAAAAGGAGTCTTGACACTACAATGTCAAAGGTCACACTAAACCTAGAAAAAGGGAGCATCATTCATGCTTTCAGTGGTGGAATCACTCTGTTCGAATGCATGTTCCCACAAGGCTCACTGACTTCCACAGTGGAAAGGCTTACAGAACACTCTAGAGGCAGCAAAGCCCAAGCTACACCGAGGCAGCCATGTACAGGAGAAAGGACTCCTGACAGAAAGCTTTTCTTCTTTCTCCAAGCAAGGTTTCACAGGGGAGCCTCTCGGCCAGTGACACAGAGAGCAGGTCTGTTTTAGCATTTGTCGTTGGGGCCCGAGTGTTTACTTTTGAGACTCCCAGCTAAAAGGACCTTTTCTTGCCAACAGCTCACCACTGACACTGAAGCCACAAACTGAGTCTCACTGTAACGTGGAGAAGCTGAGGGCGTGGGGTCGGGGGAGGGGGCTGCTTTTGGCTTCTGGGGGAATTCCTTGAGGTTCTGGCCTGGCCATATCTGCCTGAGGTGCAGCGTGATGGAAAGCAACACACAGAGCGCTTTTCAGGGCCTATTAAAGGCAGTTTTAAATCGCAACGCCTGGCATCTGGTGCCAATCAAGGGAACGGTAGTCACTGATGCAACTGCCACCGGATGGGGGAAATGGAACAAAGGTTTACATTTGGAAGCGGGAAGGGAGGCAGCTGACACCCCGCCCCCTAGTGGGCACCCAGCACTACGCTGGTCCCCACTCCGCTTCAGAGGTGGGCCCCAATACTAGTCAAAATGAACATCTAAATAAAATGCTTCTTCCTAGCTAAAAAGAAGAGATGCTCATCCTCATTCATCAGCAGAGAAAAGTCAATCAATACGTCTTGTGCTGTGTATTAATTTTAGAGTTTTCTGTGTGTTCTACACACAGTGGTAGGAGGATACCTAAGAATGAACAAAAGCAGTGCTTGCCTCTGTGGAGCATACATTCTCGTGTAGAGGACAATAAATGAGAGATAAAAGAGTTGACCCTTGAACCACACAGTGCTGACCCCAAACACAGTTGAAAACCCAAGTATACCTTTTGACTCACCCAAAACTTAACTACAATCCTCCCTTGATATTCTCAGGGGATTGAATTCAGGACTCGGCTTGGATGCCAAAGTCCAAAGACGCTTCAGTCTCTTATAATCGAGCCTCCATTAGCTGCACCCTCAGATTCAACCAACAGACATCCTAGGTTGGTTAAATCCATGAAAGCAGAATACACGAGTATAGAGGGTCAACAAATCTCAAGTAAGTATCCCATGCATTCCAAACCCATGTTAATATATATATACACGCACATATATATATATATATACACATACACTTGCAGATATACATAAATATATGTATATATTTTCTCTACATGCATACACATACACACACACACACACGGAAAATTGTTATAGAGAAAATAAAGCAGGAAAGAAAAATAGTGGATATTAGGTAGGGAGGAGCTGCAATTAGATCATTTGGTCAAGGTATGTATATATTGTATGTATATTGTATATGGTATAATTTCATGTGTATGAAATATCCAGGAAAGGCAAATCTTATAGGGACACAAAAGCATATTAGTGGTCGTCAAAGGCTGGAAGTAGAATGAGGATGAACTAACTGTAAAGAGACGTGAGGGATCTACTGAGACGATGGAAAAGTTCATGGCGATGGTTGCACAGCTCAGTGATTTTTTGAAATAAGAAAACAGTACACTTTTTTAAAAGACTCATGGTCAGGGGAGCCTCACTGAAACGGCATCTAGGTAGAACAGAAGCGGGTGAGGGAGTGATGGACTTGGACACAGGTAACAGGAGTGCTCATGGTGACAAACGGTCAGATCCTCAAATGTAAAATATTAACAGGATTAGCTCTGAAGAGCAGAATTTCAGAGTATTTAACCTTCTCCTTCACTGGAAGGCAGTATATGCAGAGGTTAGTAGTAAAGGTTTTGGGACAAAAAGGTTTCGGTTAAATCCCAACTCCCACATACAGTAACCTCGGGCAAAGTACATAAAACATCTGCCTTTCTTTGTCAAAGGGAATGACAATACGCTCCACCTCATAGATATGCAGGAGGATTAAGTTAAGTTTTAAAATATATATTATATGTAATATGTATTATATATTTTAAATAATCTGTGTTAAAATATATTACATATACACATCTCAAGAACACAGAAGAATGCCTGATACATACTAAACACTCAGAATGCTTTTTGACTTTTTTTTCAATAAGCATGAAGTAATAATAATCAGAAAATAATAATACTTTCAGTTTTAGGAGCATGTGTTGCTTTCATAATCAGAAAAACTATTAATAATATTTTCCAATTTGTGAAGCAAGAGAATATGTCTCAGAAATTTTCTGTGAACATTCTATGAAGCTGAAATAACTAGGTCTTAGTGGCTTCCCAAGTTCTTAAAAATAACTGGCTCTGTAAGATGAGGTTAACCATTTCTACCACTGGGCCTATTCAAGGCTCTAGAATATGTAGCGAAGTCCTCTAAATAATATCTCCCAATCAGCTTACAGGACTGTCACAAACTGCCTTTCACATTTGTCCCCTGCCTGCCTCTTCTTCAGCTCAAGAAATGGATAAACAGTTTTCAAATTCAAATTTAAAATTGTGTTTAACTGAAGAGCACATTTTTTAATATTTTCTGTCTTCTTCCTCTGACTCAAGTCCTAAGGATCAGTAGTTTTATTTCTCGTTCAGTTGAAAAACTGCAAAAACAGCACTGTGTTTACTTTAAAATAAATGCATGCTCTGTCTGTCAGGAACACGGCCCACCCACCAGAACAGACCATCCTCAAGGAAGGGCAAAGGTGGGCACGCACCCTCATGACTGGCCTCTCTGTTCTTGGAATGTAAGGTACTGTAGCAAGCTTCTGTTTAGAAGATTTTTAAATAAATAGGGAGCTGTTGGCTTTCCTCCTTTCTCTCTTTTTTTTTTTTCAATCTGAAAGATACACCTGGGGAAAGAAAAGAGACATGCAGACAACGACGAGAAAAAACAAAAAGCTTTTCGAAGGCTACTCCGTTTTGGGGGCAGAGCAAGTCTCAAACTGCCTTCTACATTGTAGAATTGAGGGAATGAGTAAATACATGAATGATGCTGAGAGCTATCATTCTCTACGGAACTTTGTGGAGTTGAATTAAATAAGTTTCTGTATAAATTGTAGCACTTCATTTATAGACAGAGAAATAGACACACACGTATACCTGTATGTATACATGTGTGTGCACACACGTGTATACTACACATAAAGCATGTGGGGGAAAATGAAGTCTCAAGAAGTCGAGAAAGTTTGGAAGCAGAGCAATGAGAAAAGACAGGTCCAGCCTGAGGCTGACACCTCCCCCAATGAAAACAGTGAGTCTAAACCCGTGCGGAAAAAGCACAGCAATCTAGCTTACACCTCGCCACGTAGCAAAATAAACTCGGGGCTGATCAGAGGGGTTAAATGTTTAAAAAGTAAATAAAGACAACTAACCCAACTGTTGGTGTAAGGTAAGGAAGCATCTAACTTTATTTTGTCCCAGGTGGTTAGCTGGGCGGTTCTCAAACGGAGTGAGCGTCAGAATCCCCACCGAGGGTTTGTTAAAACATAGGTGGCTGGGTTCCCCAAACAAATTTCTGATTCTGCAGGGCCTGAGAATTTACTTTGCTAATCTGCCTATGCTGCTGGTCTTTGAAAACACTGGTTTAGCAGATGGTCCTCAGGCCATTTGTCCACCTTTCTTATTCTCAAACTGTATCTATATTATCTATATATTGGATTATGTTTAGAAAAATATATATGAAGGGGACATGTCAAAAGAATACAGGAAACATCTTGAAGAGGCACACGCTGGTCAAATCAGGGATAATTCAACGGCAGTAAATTATCACTCACTGAATAAGAATCCATGAGTTGGGAATGGTAACATATACCTAATGCAAACAGAAAGGAAAAGGAAAAGCTCTTCCTTACAGTAGTGTGCCAACAAATAAATGTAGAAGAAATGATAAAATCAGGGGAAAAAGTTTTTTGCCATTATCAGAATCATGATTCAGACGAAAATCACCCATGAATGCAAAAAATAGTGGATGAAGATGTGATGAGGAGCAGATATTTACAAAGTCTCAAAATAGCTCCCTCTAAATTCCTTTTTAGTTACAAAGAGAAAATAGTGGGTTTTACAGTGGAGACATCTGGTAGACGCCACTTTGACGAAATGATCAAAGTTAAGGCTACCAATAATGACACAAGCTGAGTCCTGTGTCTCCTGATACCGGGTACTGAGAAGGACTTTTAAGGTGTTTCTGTCAGAAAGATATACTCTGAATCTATCATGAGGAAAATCAGACAAAGCCAAATTGAAGAAATTCCACAGGAAGTCTGGCCTAAACTCTAACAATGACATTCTGAGGAACTGACCTCAGACTTAAGGAGAAATGACAACTTAAAGCAATGCATAATCTTACAAGGGAATGGGGGGAGGCGGGGGGATTCACTTTAAAGTGTAGTATTGCAATGATTGGAAAATCTCAATTAGATTAATGATACTGTAAAAAATGGTAAACAGTGATTTGGTTGATTGTACAGCGGTTATATAAGAAAATATTATTTTTAGAAAATAGACACTTAAGTATTTAAAGTTAAAGAAGTTGAAGATTTGTAATTTACTCTAAAATGATTCAGAAGATTAGTACAATTATTATATATAGAGAGATATTGGTAAAGCATGACAGGTATAGGGAAATTCTTTGATCTAGTCTTGTAACTTTTCTCTGAATTTGAATTTACTTAAAAAAAAAAAGAGGGAGAAGTGGTTATTTGTTTTTTAAATCTACTTCAAGCTACATTTCCCTCCTTGAAAGGCGGGCAATCTGCTGCCGAGGTCTGCGGTGTTAATGGGAGCAGGTGCAGAGAGGAGCGCTACATGAGAAAATGAAGTACTGCACCCCACAGGCTACCAGTTTAGAAAGAAATTAAGATCATCCGGTAGATGGGTACAGATGAAACATATGCTGCTAACTACTAAAGCTCGGTGATGGGGATTATGTTTCAAAATTCGCCTAATAAAAAGATTGTTAAAATGGATACTCAGGCATGCCCTCGTGACAGTTAAGTCCATGGTCTCCGGCTGGCACAGTCCACACATGTCCCAAGGACCCAGTTCTTGACCCAGGTCCAGGGTGAACAAAGATGAACACCTAAATAAAATAAAATAAATGCTTATTCCTCCTCTCTTCCTGCCTGCCTACTCAACTTCATTCCTGCCTGCACCTTTCCTTTAAAAAAAAAAAAAATGGAACACATCCTGTGGGGCAGTGGCTGGGTCAGCTGCCTCCGAAGAAGCAAGCCACATACCCCTGAATTCAAGTCCCAGGTCCAGGGGAACAACCAGGGCAAACAACTAAATAAAAACTAAAATGCTTCTTTTTCCTCTCTCTTCCTGCCTGCCTGTCTGCTCGCCCTCATTCCCGCCTGCACCTTTCCTTAGAAAAAAGAAAAAGGATATTCATCCTCAAAATCTGCCTTCCACACTAGACTAGACTAGAGCTATCCTTAGGAGTCACACCAGCACTTTTGGTCAAGTTCTCCGCAGCCACAGCCGGGTCAATGTCCCCGCAGAAAGTCAGCCAAGGCTGGCCATTACGCAACTGCAGGATTTGAGTCTAACCCTCCATCACAGCCAGGGGGGAGGCATCAAACAGCCAGCTGAGTTTCCCAATTAACTTCCAAATCCACTCAAGGGAAAACAACGTAGTGAATGAATTATGTCTTGTGGGAGAAAAACACCAGGCAGGACTACCAGGCAGGAGAAAACCAGCCAGGAGAAAAACACCCACTACGCCTCAGGCCCCTTCCCAGGAAAAACTGCTTCGAGAAGAGCAAGCACAATGAGAAGAGTCGCTAACAGCGCAGCCCGCTATCCACGTAGCTGCATTCATATTTAGACACCACTCTGGAAACATTTCCAGCCCCACAGCTCCCCAGGGAACACAGGCAACAAGACCATAGTCCTCAAATGTCCCATGTTAATGACAGCCTCCCCACTCCATGGTGCCCGAAGCTTTCGAATTTGTCAACTGTCTTAGAATTCTCTCTTGAAACAACCTCAGGCCTGCCTCCTATTTAGCGAAGGAGGCCCCCCATCAGGAAACAGGGTCTCTGTTGTCCATCTCTGGGAATGGAAACCTCCCAGTCATTGGGGTGAAATGTATCAGAAGAGATCGAATTACTCTGCTACCTACCACCACTACAACTACCACTTCTGTAGTAATTGCCTGTGTCAGGTAGGGTCCTTAGCTTATTTAATCTCAAAATAACATTCCATAGATGAAGAAACAGAAATACAGGGAGTTAAGTGACTGTCTGATGTCACAAAGCTGGTGGAATCAGGATTCAAACACAGGTAGTTTGACTCCACAGTCTGTTCTACCGACCGGCTTGTCTATATGACAGATCCATCATCACCAGAAAAAGTCTTGCTTTACAGAAAAAGCTTTATGAATCATGGCCACAGTTACATACATACATAGACGTGTGTACGTATGTACACACACACACACGTGTCAGCCCAGATTTGTTTTTCTGAGAAAAAGGGGTCTACTGCCCTATTACAGCTCACATCTTCCATTGGATTTGGATCCAGTGTGCCTCACTGCTCAATGCAGCCACACATTCAAAGTACGTAAGACTGGTGGCAGCAAGAGCGGCAAGAGTGTAGCTGGCACCCACAAGCAACATACGCCCTGGAAACAGAAAACATCCTTCTGAATCACCCTGGGCACAAAGAGAAAGGCAAACAGCAGAGAGAATTAATGAGCAGAAGATGGCAAAATGTACAGGATGGAAGTTGATTCACTGCTAGAAAACTGTTTAATAGTCTCTTTCTACAGCTAAACATACATTCACACTATGAAGCAAGATCCCTAGAGACGCATGTACTCAGCAGAAATGCATGTATGTGAACTCAAAAATGTGAGCCTAAGAATGTTCATAGCAGCTTTACTCATGATGGCCAAAACATGAGAACCCCAACGTCCACCAAAAAGACAACAGACAAAATTGTGGCATGCATACATACATAATAGGACACTACACCCCAATAAAAATAACAAACTATTGTTCCGTGTAAAAACATGGCTAAATCTCATAGATGCGATGATGAGCCTACAAGTTTCATTGTAAAAACTCAAAACGAGGAAAAGCTAACACCAGTGATAGAAGTCAGAATAGCAGTTCTCTCAGAACGAAGGACGGAGATACAGACAAGAAGGGGCCTGGAAAACCAAGACCCTACAAATATTCTGTCTTGATCTGCGTGGTGATTATAGAGATGTGAACAGATCTACTTCTGTACACTTGTGTACCTTTCTTTAAAACGAAAAATTTTGAATACCCAGGGATGACAATATTACAGACAAGGTCAAATAAAGCTGTTTTCATTATTCAACAAGAAAGGACAAAAATAAGCACACCAAGCTTTCAACTCAGAAAGATACAAATAACTGAATAAACGAACAAACAAAAAACAGTTATTAGAAAATATGGTATATTTGAAAAATAAATCCAAGAAATTGTCCTGTGAAGAATAACTTAAGAACTAAAAGTGAAAACAAAAACGTTTATGATAGTCAAGAAAAAAAAATAAGAAAAAGAAAACACACCCAAATACCAAAAACTTTAATAGAAAAAAACAGAAACATTTTAAAATGAGAATGCTATTTAAAATATTTAGACTAACGGATTTTTAAATCTTAAACAATTTTCTCAGAAAATAGGAATTAACTAAATTGGCATGAAATGAATCAAAAAAGGTGAATGAAATCATTTTGGGGGGATAAAAATGAAAAAGTCATCACAGAATTATTTCAAAGAAGGCTGCCAAACCCAGTTGGTTTTATGGGTGAGTTCTTTCCTGCACTCATGGAACAGATAATTCCCATGTTATAGTCCATTCCCAAAGTGGGAAAGCCCTTCAATTTGCTCTATAAAATTAGAGTAACCTTGATTCCAAAGCTGATGAAAATAGTACAAAACTACAGACAAATGTCATTTATGGATACAGATAGAAAACCATAAAATATCAATAAGCATTTCTAATAAAATTTTCAGGGAATAATCTACCACGGGCAATTAGGTGTAGTGTAGAAATTCTAAAATTGCTGCTACTAGGAAATTAATATTAATACAATAAATTGAAAGAAGAAAAAGCATATAATTATCTCAATGGTTGCTTAAAAAATATTTGCTTAAAATTCAAGCCCCTTGCCGGTTTAAGAAAAAAAAAGGACAGTGATGAATAAAACGAGAGGGCAGGCTACTAACCTGCCCTAAGCCTGAGAAGAGTCACTAAGAGCATAACTGCTCAGCGGGCAGGACGCCCATCCAGCACCACTGAGAAGGATGCTGCATGCGCAGCCGCTAAGCAAGAAAAAGTGTAATTATCTCCCTGAGTGAGCAAAACGATCAGTCTTAGAAATCCCATAAATGACAAGAAAATCCGAAGCAGCTATTAAAAACCTACACTAAGGGGCGCACTTGGTGGAGCAGCAGTGAGGTCAACCATCTCTGAAGTTGTGCAGGCCACACACCCCTGGGCTCAATTCCTGAGTTCAGGGGAACAGCCAATATGAACAACTGAAATAAAAATAAAGTGTTCCTTCCTCCTCTTGCTTCCTGCCTGCCTGCCTCCTACATGCCCTCATTCCAGCCTGCACCTTTCCTTAAAAAAACAAAAACAAAAAGAGTAAGAGACGACACCAACACTAAGAATTTGGCAAAGTGACTGCAAAAGAAAATGCACAAAGGAATCTTCATAGATCAAAACACTGAGAAGACATATAGGAAACGATCCCACTGACAATCATATCAAAACTACTTTTTAAATTAAAACTAAATATAAAATGAATGATAAATTCAAAATTACTAGAATGAATTTAAAGACATCTGATGTTTCTAAGTAGGAAGATTCAGAGTGGAAATTCGCCATAAATTAAATTTACTTATGATCATAAGATCCCAATCAAGTCTCCAGAGGTTTTTGTGTGCGAGGAGGTTGGAAGAGAGAAAATCTGATGAAATAAAGTTCACACAATGATGTCATGTATGAAGAAGAAAGAAGAAAGAAGCAGCAGCAGCAGCAGCAACAGGAAGATTTTAAAAAGAAAATTTCAGCTGTCAGACATGAAAATCTATCATAACATTACAAAGTTAAGACAAGCGATTTGAAAAAGGATAATAAAACAACAGGTAAAATGGAAAGTCCCCAAACAGGTCTCCAAGTATACAAATGCTCTTAATGGATACTGATGGGAGCCACTCAAGCCCCTGGGAAAATAGATGCTTTATTCAACAAGTAGTAATAAGCAATTAGTCAATTATTTGGCAAAAATGTAACTGAATCCCTACTCATACTGTACGCGAAAATAAATTTGCTGAGAAGCATAGGATAGTTTCAGTCACATGGGGTAATGCAAAGAAAGAACGCAAATGAAGAGACGTATTTCAACAAAATTCACAGGACAAGAGGTGGGTGAAGGACCACAGAAGGAAGGAGTCAACAAGGTGGTGGTAAAAGGACCCTGGGACTCTGGCAGTGGATATAGTGTGAAAGCCACAAAAACTGAAGTGCGATTTCGATGTCCTGAAAAGCATATAATAATGTGAAATAATGAAACAATTTAAAAAATAAAATAAATCCACCGGAATGAAGAATTAAATGTGAAAAAATAAAATCACAAAATAAATAGGGAAAAAATGGCAGTGATTATTTACCTGATCTCAAAATGGGAGAAGTTTTTCAAAGCATAAAAGAAAAGCTAAAAATGTAACAGGTAACAGATTTGACTACAGTTTAAAATATCTGTTTGGAAAAATGAAGGAAAAAAAAAAAACCTACAAAATGAATATGCAAATGAAAAACTGGAAAAACATTTATAAAATATAAGACAAAGAAAAACAGCTTTAACATATAAAGAACTCTTTCAAAACCAAAAGAGAAAAATGCACTCTTCAATATACAAACGAGCAAAGGACAATTTTAAAATATTCGATCTCTTTGAATGAATCACAGTTGAAACAGATGGGGTGGAGGCAATGGACATAATAACCACATGCAATGAGCAGACCTTGGCCAAATCCAGATTCAAGCAAACCAACTATAAAACAACATATTGAGTCAAACATTGAAACTGTATATGAATGGGTAGTAGGCGAGAATGAGGAATTCCTGCTCATACAACAGTATAAGTATAAGTGTAAGTGCACCCTGGTGGCATAGCAGTCACGTCCATGGCTGGTGCAGTCCACATACATCCCAAGGACCTGGGTTCACATCCTGGGGTTGGGGGAGGAGGGACAACCAAGATGACAACTAAATAAATAAATAATTGATTAAATAAATAAATAATAAAAAATAAATTCTTCACCCTCCTCTCTTCTTGCCAGCCTGCCTGTACCTTTCCCTTTAAAAAAAAAAAAAACATAAAAGATTAATATATATATACATATATATGTATATGGTTAGGGTAATAATAATATGGCAGTTAGATTAAAATAATCCTTTTTTATGAGATGGATGCCAAAAAATCTAGAATAAAATGCTAAAAATCTGTAATTTACTTTAAAACACTATAATCAAAAAACAGATGAAGCAAATCTTGCATGTTAATTATCAAATAGAAAAATATATATGGATGTATAGATTAAACACATACAAACATACATATAAATACACATACACACACACACACACACATATATTTTACAAATATATCCAATAAATGCCAAGATGCAGCAGAAACTGTAAATCTCAGCCAGGACAAACTGATAGACCCTTTTTGGAAGGTTATCTGACAATATGTGTCAAAAACCTCAGAAAATGTCTAAACTCAGAAAATCTGTGTTTAAAATGTATCACAAATTTTAACAATAAATGTATTTATTCACTTAGAAATTAATTGCGGTGTTATTTGTGACTGATACTGAAAACTATCCAAATATTCAACTTTACATTTTCCCACAGCCATCTGACAGATTACTACCACAGAGTTATAAAAATTGAATTTTAACACTAATCGGAAAAAAATAAATGCCCCTTATGCTCAGTGCAATGCCGTTCACCATAAGACATGGAAACAACCTAAATGCTTGTCGACAGATGACTGGTTAAAAACTTTGAGGTATACAGTCAGTGGAATTCTATGCAGCTGCTTAAAGAGATGAACTTGCAACATCCTGTATGGAACTGAAGGTGATCAATCTAAAAAAAATAAGATAAGTGTGGAGCACCCCTGTGGCTCCGAGGCTAAGGTGCAGGCCAAACAAAGCCCGAAGGACCAGGGTTTGAGACCCAGGACCAGGTGGGAAAAAAAAAAAACAGAAAGAAAAAAAGAAGTACAGAATGGTTTATCATGTACAATATAAAAAAACAAAACAAAAGAAGAGATGAATCTCCACAAAATTCACAGGAACCAAGGCTGTGACTACCAGGAACAAAGGAAGGAACGAGTTAATACAGTGTGGCGTAGGGGACCGGGGCTCTGGTAGCGCATGTGTGACTGGCACAAAATGAGGTGTGAATTCAATATCCTAGAAAACATATAACAATGTATTAAAAAAGAAAAATTTAGAAGAATTAAAGCTATACTGAAATATTTTATGGCACAGCAGATATGAAAACAGTGTGGCAGCCTCTCCAAAGATTAAAAACAGATGGCTCACCCCAGTGGCCTAGCAGTGTAGTTTACCAGCACAGTCCACGTGCATTCCAACGTTTCCAGAGCAAGACCAGGGCAACCATGAAGATGAACAACTAACTGTAATGAACCAAGTGCTCCTTCCTCTTCTCTCTTCCTGCCTGTCCCTGCTCACCTTTATTCCTGTCCGCACTTTTCCTTTAAAAAAAAAAATAGTGCCTCAGGTAGCTAAAGTGCAGAGATGGTGAAGTCCAAAGACCCAGATCAGGGGGAAAAAAGCAAAACCAAACCAAAAATTAAAAAAAAGAATTACCATATGACCCAGCAGTTCTTCTGGGTACACACCCAAAAGAACTGAAAGCAGACACTTGAGATAGTTGTATGCTCGTGTTCACAACAAAAGGTGGAAGCAAGCCGGGTATCCTTGGATGGAAGAACGGATAAACAAAACACGACACGTCTACACGGGGGACACCACTCAGCCTGTAAAAGGGGGTTCTGACACGTGCAACACTGCAGGAGCCTTGAGGACACTGGCGAGTGAAATGAGCGGGACATGAAAGAGCAAACGCCACATGATTCACTTACATGAGGTACCCAGAGCAGTCAGTCACAGAGCCGGGAAGCAGAATGGGAGTTAGGGGGCTTGAAGAAAAGGAGGAAATGGAGTCTTCGATGAATGGATAGAGAGAGTGATCTGGGAAAGACGAAAACGCTCTGCTGGTGGATGATGGTGACAGCTGCACTATATGAATGTGCTTAATGCCACTGCACTGGCCACTTGAAAATGGCTGAGAGTAAATTTCTGTGTTGTGTGCATTTTATTGCAATGAAAAATATGAAAAAACAAAGCTATACTGACATGTTTTAAAGAAAAAAGGGTGTATTTAAAAATAGTTTCCCATATGATCTCAGTTTTGTTTCACTGAGATCTTCCATGTTAACATACATCTGCACACAGGAAGAAAAGCTCAGAAGGATATATAGCAAAATATGAATAATTATCACTTAGGCGCCATATTGGTTTCTAACAGCTCCCAAGGCCAGAGGGGTCCACTGCATCTGTGTGCCCCTCAGAAAGGAAAACACCAGGAGAGCCTCAAATGCCATTCCGGTGGCCCACGAGCAAGGGCCAGCTCAGAGGGACGCTTGTATCAACGCACTGTTCTCCGCAATACCCACCCCCACATCTCTCTCACTAGCATGTTAAACCCACTTCAGAAAATACTTTCTAGACAGCAGACACCAAGAGAAAAAGGAGCCTTCCTTTCTGCGGCATTCCCTCACCACACATGGTACAGCTCTGAATAGAGGCTTTATGAGAAGGCTCCAGATACCACAGCCACGGTTATGCCACTGACCACAAACAGCAATAAACAGACCTTAGGATTTATTTTCCAGGCAGCAGAGGCACTCTGAATAATTAAGACAGAGCTTCCATCACATTCTAACATCCCAGAAGTCTTTATTGAGTGCCTGCTAAGCAGAGGACACTATTTGTAACGCGATCCCAAGCCGACAGACGCATATAAACAGAGTTTCCTTTGTTTTGGTCAAGGTCTCTGCCTCGGAGAGTAACGATTTAGGCTGGAGATATCTGACAGCTTGATTCTACAGGTCATGCATTTCCTGGGGATCCGGGAAAGGAGGGGCAGACGTGGAGGGAAAGCATTCACCCCTGAGGAAGACGCAAGGGGGACCCACCCCCCACTCCACGGGACCCAGTCGTGCAGGCAAAGAGCTCTCCGCCCTCCTAGCACCCACACACGGCATCCCCGGTCCTGGAGGAAACTGCATCAGCAGGCTTCTCCCCGGCGGTCGAGAGAAATCCACACCTTCACGTTCTTCCCCCCATCCCCACCGATGAATCACACCAGCCCCGCTTTGCCATACGTACTTTTGCCCCCATTGTTCTTTAGGACATTGGAGAGGTTGACAGAGGCCGTGCCTAACAGCTCATTCCTCAAGGTATGGCAGCTCCAGACTTTCAAGTCTAAATGACTCTGGGCCGTGACATTCCTGAAAAACAAATATTTGATTCCTCACATCCAAGCAGATCAGTCACTCCTCTAAGTCCTATAACAGGTAAACTATACTGCTGACATCTTGGGGCCAGAAGGGACCCAGACGGAAAGACAGTCACTTATATACACTTTCTCGCATGACCCCGTAGCCATCTAGCTAACAATGAAGTCTCTGTGAGCTCGATGAGTAGAAACCCCCGAAGAGAGGAGCCGCGGGTACCAAAGGTAGCCTGGATCCCCCACGACCCCTCGGAGCACCTCTCTCCCCGCACCGTGACAGCGGTCAAATGAAGGGACTTCCCCTTACAAAACGATGCTCTCGTTCCAGAGGAGCTCTGAGCTCCCAATTCGCTTCGCAGTCTTCCTGGTCTCACTGGGGAGCCCGTCCACCGCCACTTCCACGAACGAGTTAATCCGTGCTTGACGACTGTGCACCTTGGGCTTCGCTGACACCACTGGAGGGAAAGAAAGAACAGGTCCCAGGTGAGCCGGGGGCTCCGGGATGCTCCCCTGCGGCAGGCGTTCTGGCTCTTTTTGAAAAAGTATCTTGATGCCCCCCGAATCGTGACGGTGGGGCGAGTCTCACTAAAACGCCGGTCCACCTAGACTTTCGGGGTTTTCATCTTTCACGTCTCAGTTATTTAAGATGTATTTCTCGCCGCCCCCAAATCAGTTTTAAATAGCTAGGACACAAACCCACTGCATGATTAACTGAAATTGAGCAAACTATCCTTTCATTGTTGAAAGGATTGTTTCTAATTTTTTTGTTGAGAAAATTACCACAAATGTATACATCTGTGCGCATTTCTGAGTATTTTTCTTAAGGATATAAACATTTTTTGAAGGTTCTTAAAATTGCTTAATTCCTTTCCAAAAGGGTAAATTCATGCAGAAGCCTATCAGTGCTATAGAAATACATACATTTTACCAAACACTACATAGCACTGAGTACTTTGAAAATCACATAGGTTAAAAAAATAGCGTAAAATTTATAGCATGTCCTGGTAGAATGGCAGTTAGGTTAGCTGCCTCCAGACAAGCACAGTCCACATACATCCCAGGGGCCCAGGTTCACAGCCCGAGTCCGGGGGGAACAACCGGTGTGAACAACTAAATAAAAAATAAAAGTCTCAAGCTTCCTTCCTCCTCTCTCTTCCTGCCTGCCTGTCTACTCATCTCATTCCTACTTACACATTTCCTTTAAAAAAATAACATAAAATGATAGCTAAGGTGCGACCTAGTGGCTCAGATGCTAAGCCTATAGCTGGGGCATAGACCACGTAAAGCGCAGGAACCCAGTTTATGACTTGGGGTGGAAGTGGGAGGGAAACAATCAAAATTTCTGCCTTCATTCTAATATGTGTGTGTGTGTGCACATATAATATATATGTATGGGTGTGTGTGTGTGTGTGTGTGTGTGTGTGTGTGTGTGTATACAGCTAAGATTTAATGAGCATTCATGACAGACATTATGCTACACACACATTATCTGAAACCTCACAACAAACTCATGAGACAGGGACTAAATCATCACCCTCATTTCACCCAAGAAGGACTTGGGGAAGCTAGAGCATCGCCCCAGGCTGCATCATCTGGTTGTTTCAAGCAGCCTGACACTAAACCATGCTGTATGTCATTACCAGACCTTGCTTCTTTGTTCTAGTACTTTTCTTCTATTACTAGTGAGGCTGAATAACTTTACCATGTAATTGTTAACCATCTGCAGTTCCACTTTTGTCTTGTTGATATCCTACATGGCGCAGTATTTCTGATGCTCATTTGGCACGAGCAAACCAGGGACTCAGCACAATCTAAGCAAGACAAGCATCTTTCACAGCATATATCTGCCATGGAGGAAACTCCAGGTCACAAGGATGAAGCACATCTAGGCAGCCTTCTATCTTATGCCCCAAATCAGAGCATAGGACTGATGCTCCTTACCCACGATGGCAAATCTGTTCAAGCTTGAGCAACCATCTGTCAAGAGTTAGCAAACCTCTCCCTCCCAGCAACTTCGGAGAGGTGGTTGTCCCATAGGGTTCATAACTTGAAAAAAGGAAAACTCCATCTCTGGGTTGTTTTAGCAAAAACCATCTTCTCCATGCCCAAAAGAACAGATGGGAGGGAGTCAGAGAACAATAACAACAAAAGTGAAGTTAAAGCACCAAGGGATGGTACCAAGAAAAAGGGTCTCAATGCTGGAAAATGTGGCCCCAAGGAGAAAAACGACTTTACACACAGACCAAGGTTAACTGAGGCCACCTGGTGGTGTGAGAGTACCTTCGCATGCAGGCCCTTAAAAAATCTGAAACCAGTTATAGAGTCCTACCATTTTCAAGTCAGTTTCTTTGGTATCAACACACTCAAATCCTTTATTTAATAACTGGACTAACCAAAATCCAGGAAGGTGAAATAACATATCGGAAATCACAGAACTAGCCAGAGACAGAGCAAAGCAACCAAGTCTCCCAGCTCCCAGGTCAATTTTTTGAACACTGTCATAGTGGTTTTTCCCTAGGGATATTTTTTCTTTTTAAAAATTTTGACATGATTTCAAATGTTTAGAAAAGTTGTAAAAATAATACAAAGAAAGCTCGTGAGTCCTTCCTCCAGAGTCACCAAATACTTTTTACTGTGTTTTCGTATTGTCTTTCTCTTCCCCTCTGATTCTCCCTCAGACACATAGACTTTTTCCCTGGAACTTTAAGAGTAACTTGTACACAATGTGACCCTTTACTCCTAAATACTTCAGTAAGTATTTTCTAAGAACAAAAGGCATTTTCTATCCTAAACATAGGATCATTATCAACATCTGGCAATTTAATATCCTTCAATACTAGTATCTAATATACACACCCTATTCAAATTTTGTCAAATATCCTATCGATGTTCATTATAGTAAAAGAGAAAAGCAATTTGTTTTCTGATCCAGGACCCAACCTCGGATCACATATTGCAGCTAGTTGTCTTACTTAGAGGTTTCCAGTCTATTGAAAGTTTGAAAGAATAGAATAAATGACTGTATACTCTTCACCAGTTGTTATCTTGCCATGTTTGGTCTTTTTTCTCTCAGTGTATGCGTCTACACTGGAGCTACTAAAGAGAATGTCTGTGAGAGCAAACACGTTCTAACCAACTGTCCGGTACATTAGCGTGAGACCCATGTGGCTGCTGAGCAACTGGAACATGACTAGTGCAACTGAGGATTAGAACGTTCAGTTGTATTTAATTTTACTGCAAATGTAAGTAGTTCTATGCGGCTATCGTGACAGCCCTGTTGGAGAGCACAGGCTATAGATACCATACCTGCACCTCTATGTATAGATGTATGTATAGAGTCACGTGTCAACACGAACCACAGATCTGATGGTGGTGCCTGTATATAGCTTAGGTGTGTCGTAGGCTATGTCAGTCCCTCAACGGCTAACAACAAAACTGAAATATCACCTAATAATTAACTTCTCAGGGCCTATCCCTATTGTTAAGCAATACTTGACTGTATAACCACTCTTTTTTCTTTTTAGTTTACTTAGAACTGTATGTAAGTAAATTGTAGACATCATCCATCATGCCAGATCAGCTCTAACTGCTTTCAGAATGCAAGAATAAGGACATTCTCCCAGCTAACCACTACACCATTATTATACAAAAAAATATTTACAATCATGCCCCCTATCCTTTGATACTCATTTCATATTCAGATTTCCCCAATGTCCATACATATTTTTATAGCGGTCTTCCCCCAATCCAGGGTCCGATCAAGATGAACAAATGAGCGTGCCCTGGTGGAGCAACATTTAGGGTCAATCGCCTCTTACAGAGTGCAAGGCCACATTCCCCTGGGTTGGAGTCCCACGTCTGGGGCTGGAAGATAACCAGTGTGAACAACTACATAAAGATAAATAAAGATGCTTCTTCCTTGTCTCTCTTCCTGCCTGCCTGCCTACTCTCATTCACTCCCACCTACACCTTTCCTTTAAAAAAAAATAAAGATGAACAAATGAAACTTGGCTTTCTCCTCAATCTCTTAAAATCTAGAATGTTCTCCCTCTTTCAATGACAATGATTTTCAGAGTTCTGCCACCTGTGTCATAGAACGTGAAAATCAAACACTTTTCACAACGAGATTCAAATGGAACATTTTGGTCAAGAATACGACATAGATTATTTTGTTCCTTATTGTGCACTCCAGGTTGTCCTCCTGTTGAAAATACTAATTTCGATCCCTGGGTTAATGTGGGGCGCTCTAGACCTCTGCACTGTAAAGACACATTTTCCCTCTGCAATTTATAATTAACCAACTCAGTGATAACTTGAACGTTTCTGGTTCTTAAAAGATGAACCAAAATATGGTGGAGTCCACTGGACAATGGGGAAGAACACTTGGTGATGTGGTGGCGGGCAGGGTGTGTTGAAACATATCTAAGAAATGGGGAAACTAAACACAGGAAATTATTTTAATGTGTAGAATAATTACTACAATAAAAAAAAATGTTTAAAGATGAGCCAAAATAAAGGCCTTGAGATAAGAGCAAGCTCATCTAGAAAGTTTATTTCTTTTTTGAAGAAATATAACTGTCACGTGACTTCTTATACACAGTCACTTCTTCACATAAATTTAGTTTTAAAGTCAACAAATAAGGCAAAAATGACTAAAGGCCAAAATCATACCCTTGAAAAGCCCTTAAAAAGTATCAGAATAAAGCTTGCATACTGACTTTGAATATGTGCTAGTCAGTATTTTACTCTACTGTGCTGTTTTTCCTGCGCTGTGTTTAGTTTTTCAGTGTTTAAGTTAAATATCAGCTAAAAGAACTGGCTTATGTTTAAAGGCCTTGATGTATTTTAAACATTTATCTTTCCCCCATCCGAACACCAAAGAAAAAGTACAGGCAGGAATGAAAGTGAGCAGAGGCAGGCAGAGAGGAGGAAGAAACGTTTATTTGTTTTATTTAATTTTTCATCTTGGTTGTCACCCTAACGCGGGGACACAAACTCGGATCCCTGGGATAGTCTGTGGACTGCACCGAACCACTACTCCACCAGGGTTCTCCTAAATATGCATCTTAAAACTCTAGTATTGCACTAGAGACAGACATAAGGGCACAGAAACAAGAGAGAGAACAGCATAGAAGAATCTCCCAAATTACACTACAGGTTCTATCAATGAAAAGCACAGAAGGAAACAGTCCTCAAATAGTTATTACTTTCTCTTTCTCCTCTGCCATTTTCCTGGATGGTATCACCAAGCCCCCGTAGCTTTAACGCATACATAATGAAATGTACCTGTATTTTCAAGTTAGTTCTTTCCGCACTAGTAAGAAAACTCACACCGAGGAAAGAGAAATCTTTAGAAGTCCAGTAGAAGTACCTAAATAACACAGACTCCAAACAGAGGCCTCAGAATGGCGGCAGCTTCCGGATGGGTTTCTGTTTTGTCCAAAGCTTGCTAATTATTAGATAAGGTGTAAAGGTTATAGTCAAGTTTGAAGTCCTATTAGATCCCTTTAATCCTCCTCCTTCAAAAGGGCTGAAGCAGTCATGAGACTCAAGGGGAAATCATTTAAATGTTTCACGACTCAAAGAAAAAGATCAGTAACTTTGCAAAAAGCAAGCAAAGAATATGAACAATCCACAGAAAAGAAAATGCAAATTTCCCTTAAACACATAAGATGCTTAACAACACTTATAAAGAAATGCAAAATAACACTATGCTGAGAAAACAATTTTTTACCAGACGGTCAAAGATTAAAAAAATACACAAACTCCCCAGTCTGACAACACACTGTATTGATAAAGATGTGGGCAAACAGGCAATTGTAGATAATACTGTTTTCCTCCAAGACTGGGCATTGAGGGGCTGGAGAAAAGAAAAGAATTTTAAAGTCTGTGACTATATTAATGAATAACATTTACATTTTTTAAAAAATAATGAAAAATATTGGTGAGAAACACAATTTGCCTCTGGGTGACCATGCCGAGAGGCCTGAGCTCTGACATTGAGTGCTGTTCTCTGTCCCCAGGGCCTCGCTGTTACATGACCTAAGTCATATAACTAAGTTTACTAAGGCAACATTCTTTTATTCAAGTCTTACTTATTGAGGGTCTACCGTGTGTCAGGCACTGGTTTAATCCTTAGAGACCAATGTAACCAAATGAGACCAAAAGATCCCTGCACCTACATTCTATTGAAGCAGACGGTCCATGAATGCAACAGATTAAAATATATATCATGTTAAAATATATGGTATCACAAGGGCTAAGAAGAAAAACATAAAGTAGGCAGGGGACAGATATGAGGAAGCTAAGGGGTGGGGAGCTTTAGATGGGGGAGATCAGGAAAGACCCAGAGAAGAGCATGTCTTTCTTTTTAACATGTACAACATGATGAATTCTTATCTTTTACTTTGTTTTATAATTTTTAAATGTGAATTTTATCATTTCTTTTCCCTTGCTTTTTCTTTTTTCTTTTTACCTTTGTCCCCTTGTTTCTATTTTACCCTGCCCCTAAGGTAATGACTAATTCATTCTTTGTATCTATAAGCTTGAGGATTTGAGGGGGCTTGTTTTTATTTTTGTTTTTGTTTTTAAAGGAAAAGTGCAGGCAGGAATGAAGGCAAGCAGACAGGCAGGCAGGAAGAGAGGAGGAAGAGCACTTCATTCAGTTGTTCATCTTGGTTGTTTCTCCCGGACCCGGGTCTCAGACCCACTAGGCCACTAGGGCACACCTGGAGGGTTTAAGAGTCTACATGTGAGAGAACATCAGTGTTTGTCTTCTCTGTTCAACTTATTTCACTTAGCATGACTCCTTTGAGATCTATCCATGTTGGCACGAATGGCAAGATTACATTCTTTTTATGACTGGACAACACCATATTGTGTATGTGCGTATGTGTGTATACATATATACACACACAATGGAATATCTATAAAACGTGGTGAATATATAAATGTGGTGTGTGTGTGTGTGTGTGTGTGTGTGTGTGTGTGTGTGTGTGTGTGTGTGGACACATCTTCTTTATTCATCCATCACTAGGTACTTAGATTGTTTCCATATCTTGGCTATTATAAATAATGCTGCAATGAACATAAGTCTTTTCAAGTTACTGTTTTCATTTTCTCTGGATAAATATCTAGAAGTAAAACTACTAAGTCACGCAGTCTACAGCAACAGACGCGACTGCGTGTATGAGCTTTTCTACGAAATCTGTTGTGCAACCACATGCTGATATTCCAGAGTGCTTTGGGGCAGTACGAAGAGGACGGTTTTAAGTCAAGACCTAAAGTATGGAAGCAGGTCAGGCAGACATCTGGGCTCAAAGCATTTCCCTGAGAGGGAACAGCAAGTGCTCAGTTCCAAAGACAGGAGCATGCCCAGGATAATCAATGGCTAGCAAGGTGGACTCTGTGGCTAGAGCAGAGTAAATGTACAGGAGTAACAGGAGAGGAGAAATGTGGAGTCATATCGTGGGGGATCTTCAGATTGTAACCTGATGAAATGGAAAGCAGAGGAATGACAAGTTTACACTGTAAGATCACTGACTGCTGCATGACCAACAGAATGAGGGAGGGCAAACGCATAAACTGGGAGACAAATTAGGAGGTTACTGCCTTAATCCAGGGTGGCAATGATGAATTCAGGGTGGAGATGATGACAGTTTGTGGGATGGTGGTGAGAAGTGGCTGAACCTTGGATTCAGATACAACCAGATTTGCAGATTGGCAAATACAGGATTATGAGAAAAAAAAAATCAGGAGCTCTGTTCCAGATATGTTACATTTTAGAGGTTTACTAATCATTCATGTGAAATACAGAGGTATTTTTGGGTTTGGGTTTTTGTTATTCCTAAAGAAAGGAAGGGAGAAGAGGAAAAAGCAATTTTATTTATTTATTTTGCCCCTTTTTCCCCATCCCCCAGCCCCCAGATCATGACCCTGGGTCCTTGGGCTTTACATGGTCCATATATCCCAGTCATCTCAGCAGCCTGAGCCACAAGGGCAAGCTCTGGAATTCTGATATTGGTGGCATTTCATCCCTGAGTTTGAGCATCACCTAAGGAATATATGTAGAGAGAAGAGCCCTGAGGTAAGAAGAAATCACCATTTTAGACCATTTTTGCCACAAGTTCCTTTACTGCATCTTGTTCAAGAATTCCAGCTACAGGTGCACTGCACCTCAGCAGCTAAGGTGCATGTAAAGCTCAAGGATGCAAGTTTGAGACTGAGAACTGGGAAGAAGTGGAAACAAAAGAGCAAAAATGAATTCCAGCTATAATAGGACAACCAGAATGAAGGAGTCCTAAAATTTGGCTCTCTAGACCAGTCTAGCATAACGCCTCTTCCCCATAGACTGGACCTCAAATAATAAACACTTCACATAGTGCCACTCACCTTTCAAAGTAAGCTGAGACTTCTCAAAAGGCAGGGCCACTCCTGCCCGGCTGGAGCTGGCAGATGCCATGTCATCACCAGGAAACTGCAAGACAAGCACAGAAGTATGTTTGGAAAAAATCTGGTAAGACAACTGAGCAACTGGATGCAATCTTAATATTTGGATTTAAAGAGACAAAAGCAAGAAAATATAACCAAGCCAAGTCAGTGTGGCCAGGCTACTTCTGACAGGGTGTTGTCAGTCTGTCCTACACCGAACCTAAATAGATCTTGGGTAGAGTAAGAAAGACTAAGAACTGTTAAATCAAAGTCTAGAGGAAATAGAGTCTAACACAACATCTCAAATAAAAACAATCACAGTCCAATAAAAAATAATTCAATTTTTAAATGGGCAGAAGATCTGAACAGACATTTCATCCAAAGGAAACATAGAAATAGCCAATAAACACATGGAAAGAGTCTCAAATTTCATCATCATTCTCAGTATCAGTCACATCAGGCATCCCAGTCACCTATCCTGGCAGGCAGCAGAAATCTACCTTGCACTTTGAATGGATCTTTTACTCATACTCAAATGTCCATGAGTCATTTGGGAAATATTGGTCCATTTAGTTATGTAGATATTCCAAATGTTGACACACTTCATTAAACAATTTCAAAAACTCATGTCTGTGAACTTTACCAGTGAGCTTATCAGACAAGTCCTTAAGTAACGGGAAGCTGTCACGCTTCTTGGTGGTAGAGCTAAGTGCTCCAAGATTCTAATTTTCACTTAAAAACTTGTATTTGAAGATTGGCAACAAATACTGTCAGTTGTTTTCTTTGAAGCAACAGACTTACTTCATTCATTTTCAAGAAAATGTCAGCCAAATATCCAAATCTAGTAACTTCAAGTTAGTTTTTTTTTTTTAAATAAAAGCAGCATTTTATGAAAAAGCCACTAATTCAGCTCTCAGCTGTCATACAAGTGCTTTTTCTCAACACAACCATGATGCTTCAGCCTGTAGAAGTGTGTTAGGCATATTTCCCTTTTCATCACACACACTATTAAGATGTGCTCAAGAGTCAAGACTTTACTACAGTTAATACCCTGCTTCAGCAAAGCACATTCCTCTGTGAAGCTGGCTTTTTCCCTTCCCCAAGTATTGTGGGGAGGAATCAGTGACAACAGCAGCAGGGCGGCAACCTCTTGCTTTGTGGGGCGGCATCAATAGTTGGAATCACCTTTGTTATTATCCCACTGTTGCAATTGTGATCACAGGGCAAAGGGCGAAGGAAATATTATTACTAGCACACCCTGGTAAAGCGGCAGTCAGGTCCACCGCCTCCCAATACACATCCCAAGGGCCTGGATTCACATCCCAGGACCAAGGGGAACAACCCAAGGTCCCAGATTGGCATCCAGGGGATGGTGCGAACAACCAAAATGTACAACTAAATATAATAAAGTACTTCTTCCTCCTCTGTCTTCCTGCCTGCCTCTGCTCGCCTTCATTCCTGCCTGCACCTTTCCTTTAAAATAAATTGATTAAATAAAACAAAATATTATTGCTTTATAAAATATAGTTGTGACCTTGCAAAAGAATCTAGGGCCACCAGGGGACAGAAACCCGCACTTGAGAACTGCAGCCGTAAAAACACTATGAAATTCCTATTCTATTCAACATCATGAACACCTTCCTCTTAACTTCCTATTTTGAAGGACTGTTTCGTCTTAAAACATGATTAACTCTCCATATTACTGTAAGAATGAAAGCCCTTTGCATGAAAATTAAACGTAGCTACAGTTATGTTTTCTATAACCAAAGCCAAAAAATTTCACACTTCAAAATTTTTAGTGACATGAAAGAAGGAAAAAAAATAATTTGCTTATCTATAGAATACATATGATCCAAAAACAAAATGTAAAGTGCCTAGTTTTTTCTGGACTAGTCCATAAAGGCATTATACTTCAACTGAGCAAAAGGAATACAATACTGACACTGTTCTTATCAAGATCTCTAAAGACCAGCCTCCACGTTAATAAATGTCATAGTGAAGTCTCAGTCCTCACCCTCTGACCTCTCAGCAGTTAACACAAGAGATCCTTCTATTGTCCTTGAAATGCTGTCTTCTCTCAGCTACCAGGATGCCACGCCTGCCTCTGGGGGGCTCTTTCTCCTTTGCTGACCCTTCTCCCTTCTTTGACCTCTAACCATGGCTCAAGCTTTGCACCTCAGGTCTTAGTTACTTCATCTGTCTCATGGCTTAAAGTGCCATCTCTTTGCTGACAATTCCAAATTGGTATGTTCAGTAGGACTGCACCTTTGAACCCCAGATCCTTTTTGTCTATTGACAAAACTGAGCTTCTGATATTGCCCCTCAAACCTGTTCCTCAGCCTTCCCCAACTCATTGAATGACGATTCCTTTCAGAGGTTAGAGACCAAAACTCTAGGGGTCATTCTTGTCCCCCTTTTTCCTCTCCTACCTCACATTCAATCTGTCAGTAAATCCTGTTGAGTCTACCAGGAAATATTAAGATGAGCTATAAACAGTGCTTTAAAAAGTACCATGATTCCTCACTGAGTTATTGCTTTTCCTGCTTCTGCTCCTCACTACCTTAGATCTAATCACTAAATTCATCAGTGATTATTTTTTAATACGTATTCAGCTTACATCACTCTGCTGTTCAAAAC
This sequence comes from Solenodon paradoxus, assembly GCA_004363575.1. Taxonomy (NCBI): domain Eukaryota; kingdom Metazoa; phylum Chordata; class Mammalia; order Eulipotyphla; family Solenodontidae; genus Solenodon; species Solenodon paradoxus. The sequence goes on from RJWH01000896.1 coordinate 365,953, forward strand.
CAGTCACTTCCAGTCTACCTCAGCACAAAAATCAAAGTGGTGAAGTGCCTCCCCACAGTACCACAAACCTGTCTGACCCATATCTCCCCTAATTCTCTAGTCCCTTCCTTCCTCCCCTAAGCTAGATGGCTTCTTAGCGGTTCCTTAAACATGCCAGGCAGGCTCCTCTCTCAGACTTCTACCCCTTCTGTCTAGAATATTCTTTCCCAGTTGTTCACCTATATGGCATATTCCCTCACCACCTGCAGGCATTTGCTCAAATGTCATTTTCTTTAGGGGCCTTCCCTGACCTCACCTTTCCATACACATTACACACATCACTCCTATTTTAGCACTTGTCACTGACATGATTCATACTACATTGAGTTATATTATATCTATCGTCTATCTCCCCTTAACGTCAGCTCCAGGTGGGCTAAGATGTGTGTCCCATCTATTAGCCCCTGTGTTTAGAATGGTGTCTGGTTCTGACTGGGAACTCCATATACGTGTATTGAATAAAAGGATTTGAACATCATTTCCTGAAATGCAAAAGGTAAGATGTTTTGATTCTCTTAGTCTATACTTGTTTCAGTAAAACACTAAAAAGATCAACTCTCTACTCATCAGATTAACTAGAGATTATAAGTCTGACAAAAAGTATTGGTAAGAATCTCATATACTTTGGAGGCAATGCCGACTAGCTGGTACCTGGTAACCTTCAGAAGTTAAAAGATGCATCTAGTGTATCTCCCAGGATTCCACTCCTTGGTATGTACCAAGGGAAACTTTACAATGCATGCAGAAGAAGTCGTGTTCAAGTATGTTCATCACAGCAATGTTCATAGCAGCAAAAATGTATCAACAACCAAAATGCTCATCGTGGGTGAATGAAAAAACTGTGATCTATTTATAAAAAGGAATGCAATATAGTATGCGAAGTATATGAGTTTACTCTATATGTATAAACCCCAGGTTAAAAAAATATATACAAAAGGCAGTCCAAGCATAGAACGATGCCATATGTATACACTTGAACTTACACAAAACAACTATATACAATATCGTGGACACACATAATTAGAGCAAAAGTATAAAAGCCTGACAGTCAACTGAGTTGGAGAAGATATCTGCACGTCCTACACTGACAAGGGTTAATATCCAAGATATACAGGCGCGCCCTGCTAGAGCAGCGGTTAAGTTAATCGCCTCCAAAGGAGCAAACCACACACCAGTGGGTTAGGGTTCCAGGTTCAAGGGGAAAAAAACCAATGTGAACAACTAAATAATAAAATAAAGATGCTTCTTCCTCCTTTCTCTTCCTGCCTGCTTGCCTTCATTCCTGCCTGTACCTTTTCTTTAAAAAAAAAATCAAAGATATATAAAGAACATATATGATTCAAAAACGAAAAACAACCCCATCAAAAAAAAAAAAATAGGAAGAAGATCTGAAGAACAACTTCTCCAGGGAAGACATAGAGATGGCAAACAGGCACATGAAAAATGTTCATCATTACTTATTATTAGAAAATTACAAATCAAAACTACAATGAGACATCACCTCATACCACTTAGAATGGCTTATAACAACAAGATTAAAACAACAAGTGTAACAAAGGTGTAAAGAAAAGGGAACTCTTGCACACTGTTGGTAAGAACATAAATTGATGCAAACTTTGGAAAACTCTATGGAGGGTCCTCAAAAAGAGAAAAAAAATAGTGATACTGCATGATCCAGCAATTCCACTTCTAGTTATCTATCCAAAGAACATGAAAACACTAATGCAAAAAGATGTATGTTCCCCTATGTTCACTGCAACATTATTTACAATAGCCAACATAGAAACAACCTAAGTGCCCACACACAGATGAATGGATTCAGATGTGACACATATACACAATAGAACACTATTCAGCTATTAAAAAAAAAAAAAGACAAAATTCTGTGACAACCTGAATGGAACTAGAGGGGACAGTGAGAAGTGAAATAAGTCAAAAAGAGAAAGACAAATACCAGATGACCTCACTCATATGTAGAATATAAAGAAATAAAGTAAATGGACTGTCCAAACAAAAGAAAAACTCCCCCTGGACATTGACAAGAGAACTGAGGTTTCCAGAGGGGAAGAGGATGAAGAGTAGAAGCAAAAGGGGTGGGGGGAAGGCCACGGGAGGCTGGGATCCAATGGACAGTGGAAGAGGACTATTGGAAATTTGGTGGTGAGCATGGTATGTCATATATTTGATGAAGAATGAACCTGCACATCTAAAACTTACACAATGTTGTAAAGTAATGTTATCTCAATCTTTTTTTTTTTTTTTTTTTTTTTTTTTTTTCCAGAAACATGCCATTTATTTGCTTTAGTTGTATATCTTGGTTGTTCCCCCAGCTCCGGGATGTGAACTCAAGACCTTGGGATGTTTGTGGACTGCACCAGCTGAAGGCAGCAGACCTAACTGCTACTCCACCAGGGTGCACCACTTCAGCATTTTTTTTTAAGAAGCCTGAAGAGAAGGACCCACACCAGCTCAGAGCAGCAGTTACCTGGGGTAACAGAGCGGGCAGGAGAACTGGCATGAGGAGAGAGCCCTTCAGAACTTCAATAATATCTGCAACATGTTTTAAAGAAACACATTCTGAAGCAAATATGGAAAAATATTAATATTCATTAAATCCAGATGGTAGTTTTTAATGACTATTTGTTATCTTATTCTCTGAACCATTTTATATGTTGATCTTTTTCATAACTGAACAATTATTTTAAGGAGAGAAAAATGATATCTCCAGTAATGAAGAAAAGATTAAACATTATGAATTAAGCTTCAGGGCTTTCCAAAGCAAGGTTAAAGCATTAAAACTTGGAAAGCTGGTGAAGTCAACTGCATCCAAAGTGGGGGGGACAACTAGCGTAATCGACTAAATAAAAAAATAAGTGCTTCTTCCTCCTCTCTCTTCCTGCCTGCCTGCCTGCCTACTCACCTTCATTCCTTAAAAAAAATAAAATAAAATTGGAAACCCATTATTTATAGCTGTAAAATTAAAAAAATTTTTTTAAATTGCTACATCTATTGGAACTCTTTTTCCCAGGGCAACTTGACTGAGGAGAGTCTTGTTTTCCCTGTACTTTTAACCAGCTTTAGCCTTTGGTCTGAACCCAAGAGAGAGAAAAATCAAGAAAATGAAATTCAACGTTCCTACATGGCCTGTTAAATGAGAGAAATATCAAATTGCTTGATCTACACTTTATGGCCTCAAAACAAAATCAATCAGATAAAGTTTAAAGAAGACTCCAAAGCAACAAAGGCAACCGGGAAAGCAGTAGTAACAGAGCAGACACCACCACCCTGTTTCTTCCCTCCAGTCTCTGTCAAAATCACAGCTCATTGTTTATTAGCAAAAATCCCTCTTATTATATGAGGCTTTCTTATCTGCCTTTCCAGATCCAATGAGCAAGATACCCCTCTGACATTACAAGGTAGGTATCTTGAATTATAAAACCTTTTCAGTTCATGTACAAAGGAAAAAACATTATTATTGATGGGAAGTCAGACTCCCAACCCGAGACAGAGCACTTTCAACCTATTAGCTTCTGCCACAGGGCCCCTATTCAGACATAGTTCCTAATGGGCAGGGGCTCTAAAAGCCCATTACAGGAAGCTCATGAAACCTGAGACCCAGAATTTACTCTGCACCTGTCTCGGCAGCACTGTACATGAACTCAAGGAATTTTCCCCCTTGCTAACAGCAAAGGGAAAGTGTTTGTATCCAAAGTACTCCAAAAAAAACTGAGTTAGCATATGCCTGGGGCAGGCAGGAGGAGGAGGGAGAACAATGCTTAAAATATCACCGAAGGTTATAGATGTACAAAGAATTTCATTATTGAAGGGAGTAATGGATGTATCAAGAAAGAGAAAGCTAAAACTAAGTCTGGTAGATTACCCAAATTTCTTCTTTAAAACAGCATTGTTCTTTGAACTTACTCTCCAAGTAATTTTGTTTCTTTTTTTTTTTTCTTAAAGGAAATGTGCAGGTAGGAATGAAGATGAACAGGCAGGCAGGAAGAGAGGAGGAAGAAGCACTTTATTTTATGTAGTTGTTCATCTTGGTTGTTCTCCTCGACTCTGGGTCTCGAACCTGGGTTTTTGGGATGTATAAGGCCTACATCTGGTGGCCTGGCCTTATCCACTAGAGCATGTCAGCAATGTTTGCGTTTTTTTTAAGAGAGGGAGGGAGGGGAGGAAAAGGCACTGAAGGGAAGAAGGGAGGCAGGGAGCAAGCATTTTTATTTGTGCTTGGTTGTTCCCTCTAGTCCCTTGTCAAACCTGTGGCCTTGGGTTTACAAGGGTTTGGCCCCAGGCACCGCTTAGCTCTTAACCACCAGGGCGAGCTCCTCCATGTAAATCTTGACAAGTCCTTTTTTTAAAATAAAACATAACGGAGAAGAAAATAAAATAGTCGTCATCTATAAAGGAAAGGATGATTTCATACAAAGTTGATTCCAATAGACAGACATTTATATGTACGTGTCATGACATGGTTGTGAGAAAGACCTGATGGCCCGCCCTGGGCGCGAACCACAGCCATCCCAACACCAGGGTTCTGAGCTGTCCTGAGAGAACAACTAAGATGAATAACCAAATAAAGTGCTTCTTCCTTCCTGCCTGTGTCTGCTCACCTTCATACCTGCCTGTACCTTTCCTTTAAAAAAAAAAAAGAAACTTAAAAAATATATATGTATTTATTTCATATTCAGCAAATATTATTGAACATCTATTATGCACCTTGTACTGTTTTTGGTGCTAGTGACACATCAGTGAATAAAACAGGGAAAAAAAAGAAATATTTGTCCTACAAAGCCGTCCTGGTAAGGAGCCAAGAAAGACCCCCTTCCTCCCTCTGGCAGGGGAAGAATTAACCATTGTGAAATATGCCCATCGAGCTCTGTAACAATGACCTCTACTCTCCAGGGAAGAAGACTATGAGAGTCTTATCCCTACCAGGAGGAGGGCATGTCCCTGACTGCAGCCCCCTCTAGCCTCTGACCATCACCGACCATGGACGTGGGGAGAAACGGTCTAAAAATCCTCGGGAGTGTCACAGCTGAGGAACACCAACCCACTAAAATGACTGAGATTGAATCCTAAGACTATAAAATGCTTCTCCTCCCCAACTCTGTAGATCGACCACAGCAAGGCCCAGTGCAACAGGATTACAGCTGAAAGAGCTGAAAGAGGCAGATTCCATTCAAGGAGTTCTGGAGCTTTTCCCACAATACCCCTTGCTCTTCCTTTCTTTTTCAAGGAAGGTGCAGGCAGGAATGAAAGCTGGTAGGCAGGCAGGCAAGGAGGAAGAGAGCGTGGAAGAAGCACTTTTTCATTTTAGTTGTTCACACTGGTTGTTGCCCCTGGGTCCGGAACACGAACGCCAGGGGTATGTGGTTTGCTCCTTTGGAAGTGATTGACCTAACCACTGCTCCACTAGGACTCACACCCCGCTTGCCCCCTTGCTCTTTCTTTCCCCTCTGGGCCTGGCAGAGCGGCTCCTGGAAGCAAGAAGGAAGCAAGAAGAAAAAGAACCATTCTGCCATCAGCAAAGTTGTGACCAGAGAAGACACCATCAGCCTTCACAAACACATTCCCAGAGTGGGCTTCGAGAAACGTGCCCCTCAAACACTCAAGAGTCGGAAATTTGCTGTGAAGGCGATGGCACTCCACATGTGAGAAATGACACCAAGCTCAACAGAGCTGTCTGGGTCAAAGGAATAAGGAATGTCCTATACAGTAAAATGGAATGAAGATGAAGAGGCACCAAACAAATTCTCCCTGTTAGTTACCTGTCACTACTTTCAAAAATCTGGAGTCAGCATGCCCTGGAGGAGTAGCAGTTAGGTCCACTGCCTCCAGCTGAGTGTAGTCCACAGACATCCACCAGGGTTCGTGTCCCAGGAGAGGGGACACCAAGACAAACAAATAAATTGCTTCTTCCTCCCCTCTCTTTCTTTCTGCCTGCCTGTCCCTGCTTGCCTTCATTCCTGCCTGCACCTTTCCTTTGATTGATAGATATATAAATAAACATTAGAATTAGGCATTCCCAGGAGGTTCAGGCACCAGGCCCACTGCTGGTTCAATACCCAGGGCAGGGAGCAATAACCAGGATGAACAAGGACATAAAATAAGGTGCTTCCTCCTTCTGACCTTTCTTAAAATGCTTCTTCACCCTCTCCCTTCCCTCCTCTCTAAAAGAGAAGGAAAGCAAATAACCCCTATTCTCAGAGAGGGGCATGATCCTGCTGAAATTGTTTAATTGTGATTCTAGATACAAAACAGAATCCTAAACATATCATTGCTTTATTTCATTTTTTTTTTTAATGACTTTTTCATGCTCTACTTCAAAACAACGTTTTGGTTTGTTATTGTCACCCCAGCCTCCAACCTGAGTTGGATCGTGGTAACAGTCCCTGGGTTGTACATGGACTTGGCTGCCTCGGCTGCCATCACCACAAGGGTACACCCTCAAAACAATGTATTAATGCCACTACTAATACAAGATATCATTGGCTTTTGAGAATTTGCAAATGACAGATCTATTTTAATGACAAGTCAAAGAATGGAACCAGAAGGGCTGCATCAGAAGAGTAAGAGGCAGCCAGTCTCTGGTCTTCGTAGCACAGTTCTGCCATCTTCCTCCTCTTTACGTCTTTCCTTTTCCTGTGGTGAGGTAGCTATGCCCCAAGCCCTGCATGTTGGACTCACACCCAAAAAGGCAGCTGCCCTCAGCTCAGACTTACTGTGATATAACCGGGAGCTCCAACCTGAAGATTAAATACTGCCCTTACACCTTGGCTCTTAAACTAATTTAAAAAGAGGGTGCTCTGGTGGAGCAGCAGTTGGGTCAAACACCTCTGAAGGAGCAAGCCACATACCCCTGGGTTCGAGTCCCGGGTGCAGGAGAAACGAGTGTGAACAATTAAATAAAAATAAAAGAGACACTTCTTCCTCCTCTCCCTGCCTGCCTCCTGCATGTTCACCTTCATTCCTTCTTGCACCTTTCCTTAAATTAAAAAAAAAAAAAAAATGTTTTAAAGAAAGAAAAAGCCAGCTTTCCTTGCCTAAAATGCACTGTTAAAAAATAAGAAAATATTAGTATTAGCTGTGGTAGTGATGCCTGAGCCCTTCTCATTAGCCAAATTAAGCATCTCAAGGGTCCAACTACTGGTTCAGTTTCCAGAGAGTTCCAGAAAGACAACAAGATCCTCCTTTTCAGTTACAATACTTGAAGTCCTGAGATCAAAAAAAGCCAAGAGAACATTTTTAACGTTATTCAGCTGGGAACACAGAGGAAGCTAAGTAGCAGTGTGCCCTGGCAGTCAGAAGAGGAAGGCTGTGATGCCACACTGAAACACTGACCTCCAGAGAACACAGCGGGAGCACTAAAGACAGAACTGATTTCTTATTTGTATTAAAACAGAATCACAACATAAATTCATCCTTTGAAAGCATGAAATTGGTGGGTTTTAGTATTTTCACAGAATTCAACCATCACCAATGCCTAACTCCAGAACTTCTTCATCTCCCCCAAAGAAACCCCACCATTAGCCACCACTCCTGATTCCTTTCTGGCCCTCTGCTCCTAGTACCCTCTAATCTGTTTCTGTCACTATGGATGTCTACTCCGGACATTTCATACAATATGTGCTCTTTTGTGTCTGATTTCTTTCATTTAACATGTTTTCTAGGCTCACCCAGATGACAGCATGTATCAGAACTTCTTTATTTTTTCATGGCTGGCTAATATTCTATTGTGGATATACCACATCTTGTTTATCCATCCATCACTCAATAGACAACTCAGCATTTAGCTTGTTAGGATGGGTGGATTTTTTTTAATAAAAACTGTGTGCAGGAATGAAGGTGAGTAGGCAGGCAGACAGGAAGAAAAAGGAGGGAGTACTTTATTTCTTTTATTTAGTTGTTCATCTTGGTTGTTCCCTCCCAGCACTGGGTTTTGAACCTGGGTCTTTGGAATGTACGTGACTGTGTCTGGTGACCTTATCTGGTAGGCCACCAGGGTACGCTAGAATGGATTATGACTACTGAAGTCAGGGGTCTATATCAAGAACACCTTCAGCACAAAGTAGTCAGCTTTCTGACTGCCTCTTCCAAGTTCCTTTTATTCACCCTGTCTAGTCTTGAGACAGGGTCTGTCTTTCAACAGATGCTCATAGGCCCCACTCTGGGCCAGGCCCTGGAAATGCAAAGTGAATGCCATGGCACCCCTGCTCTGTGTCAGCTCAGATACCTAGCTCCAAGGGATTCTTATGCTTTTGTTTTTGTTTTTAAAGGAAAAGTGCTGGCAGGAATGAAGGCAAGTAGGCAGGGAGACAGGAAGAAAGAAGAGGAAGAAGCACTCTGCCCATCTTTTTTAGTTGTTCATCTTGGTTGTTCTCCCCAGCCTCAGGACATACGACCCTGGATCTTTGAGATGGATGTGAACTGAGCTCTCAGTTGGAGGCAGCAGACCCAACCATTACTCCACCAGGGCACTCCAAGAGACCCCTGTTAAATAAATAGTAAAGAAATCCTCAAAGAGTTTTTGTAAGCTTTAGTAAGAACCTTACACACCAGTCAATCTTTTGGAGGCAAATAGGCTCTAGTGCCTATTAGCTTTTGAGTGACTGGTGGACAAGTTACTTAGCCTCTCTAAATCTCAGTTTTCCTTATCTGTGAAATAAACCTAGTGCAGGTACTTACAAGACTGGCACAGGCATTAGAGTTTTGGTAAAGCGGTCAACACATAATAGGTGCTCTTCAAGAATTAATTACAAGCTAAACTCATTCCAGATGCTGAGATCCTAGGCTCTAGAATTTCTGAAATTCTTGATTCAGTTTTCAGTCAAGAAACCACCAAACACTGATGTTGAGATGAAAGAACCTGTGTCCAAAACTATTCACCAGACCAAGATTTTATTTTTAATTAGACAGCTGTAAAAGATCCACCTTGTACCCACTTCTTGAAAGCTGTGGACGAGAAGTATCTGTTCAAGAGTCCTCCTTTCCTTCACACTCCATTGCTTTTCCAATTCTTTCCAACACTAATGTCTCTTTCTTGGCCTCTCCTGTCCAGCATTGAGTTACCTTCCATTATCCAAAGATCCATATTGAAAAATAATCAAATGGAATCAAACTTTGCCAAGCACATAAAGAGAGTGAGAGAGGGGGGAAGAGGTCATAGCATTGGAAGTACAGTGGAATTTTAGGCTAATAAAAAGAGACTGGAAAGTGGATCTCATGACAAAACAGGAAGCAGAAGGCATGAGTGACACAGAAAAGAGGATCTGCCCAAGGCAGGAGCGCCAAGGCTTGGTATTGGCTATTTTCCTAGTAGTTAACACTTGACTCAACGACTAAATGTCTGTTTACAAGCTGGGGGAGGGACAGGGACTGCAATCTTACAAAAAAAAGATTCCATTGGTTCTGTCAAAGGGAAGCAAGGTCTTCCTTTATGTTCCTACCTCTCAGAAATTCCAGAGTCTATAACAATGCAGAGTGACTCAAAGTCCCTCAAAAGCAGCTCACTGATATGATTCTAGCGGAAGTTCAAGCAGCCAGGCCTGCCTATCTTCCCGATAGAAGCCACGCATGTGGACTCAGAAGACCGAGATTCAAATCACAACTCCTCCCGGCTTAGTTACATGACCTCATGTGGGTCACTGCTTCTCAATGAGGATCCTTTTGTTTTAAATCTATAAAACAGGAGGAAGCACGACAAACAACACGCATTCAATACATGTTAAGGAAAACCACTATTTTCAAGGTTTACAAACCCATTACCCAGCACGCCCTGGTGGAGCAGCGGTTAGCTCAGTCCCTTCCAAAGGAGAAAGCCACATACCCGTGGGCTCGAGTCCTGGGTGCAGGGAGAAAAACCAGTGCAAACAACTAAATAGAGATGCTTCTTCCTCCTCTCTCTTCCTGTCTGCCTACTCCTCGCCTTCAATCCTGCCTTACCTTTCTTTTAAAATAAATAAATGAATAAAAATAAACAAACAAACAAACAAAAAACCATTACCCTGGGTGCCCGTCCTATAGCTTAGGCAGTTAAGACAGTTGGGGTCTAAACCATGTAAAACCTAAGGTACCAGATTCAAGACACAGGGCCAAAATAAATAAATAAAAATACTTAAAAAAAAAACAAAACACATTACCCATCCTCCTGGCTGGCTCTTTCCCATCCTTCTCAGAGGTCCTAAAATTGGTTTACGACCCAGGAAGCCAGACTAATTCCAGAAACTGGCACTGTCTGATTTCAGCAGCACTACCAAGAAGCGTGTTTGGAAGATTAGCCTCCTCAAGTAAAAAGAAAGCCATTAACTTGTGGTTTTCAAAAGGGTCTTCAAATGAAAAATAAGGAGGAAAGCAAATCAAGTTCCTTAAGACATACGACAATGCGTGGTTGTACTTAAACCACAGGTGGCTAAGACGTGGCGCAGACCCTGTTTGCATGAGGTGCACAAGGCGCAGGCCATGCCCCGAGGACCCAGGTTTGCGACTAGGGCCAGGGCAGGGGCAGACTAAAAGCAAAGTAACAAAAAAAAAAATACTAGTACCATAGGATAAAATGAGATTTTATTTGGAAATTTAACTTCTAGCAAGAAGCAGTCCTCTTGGATGTGTCCACACACCGCCACAGTGACAGAGTACTGTCCACGTGCTAACGACTGCCGCGCGCACATCTCCAGGCCAGGCCTGTCTAGACTTCCCTAGCGGCCCACACGCCTTCACCGGGATGTCCACGGGCATTTTACAGTAACCGTGAACAGAACTGAGCCCTAACCCCGAAGTTCCTGTCTTCTCCATCTCAGTTGATGACCACTCCGTTCTTCCAGTAATCGCCACCAAAGGCAGTGGTGTCACCCTTGACACCCTTCTTCCTGTCACCTGCCACATCTAACACGAATCACCCACAAATCCTGTTGGCTGTACTGCAAAGCAGGCCCAAGCGCTGCCATGTCCATCCCTATCTCTGGGGCAACCATCACTTGGATCATGGTTATAGCCGCCCAACTTGCCTCCCTGCTTCAAGCCTTGCTCTCTGCTCTTTCTCCACACGGCAACCAGAGTGAGTCTGCTCAGAGGCAGATGAACAGTGATCTCCTCTGCTCGAAACTCTCCAATGGCCCCAGCTCTCTGCTGAGAGGCCCTACTGTCCTCACCATGCACTGCAAGGCCCTTCTGGACCTGCCATCTCCCTGGTCCCAATGCCTCTCTGACCTCATCCTCTCCATCCCCCTCGCTCACAGCGTCAGCTACCCTGGCCTTTTGCTGGGGTGCTCCTTCTGCGGGGCTGTAGGACCTGCTGTCGCTTTGCCTAAGCACTATATCCCCATTCCACCACACTGATTCCTTCCCTCACCTCCTTCAGATCTTCAACGTAGTCACTTTCTCAGGAAGGCTTTTCTAAGGTCAGGATTCAAAACTGCATACTAACTAGCACTCCCCGCTTCCCTCCTGGATGACAGCACAATCAGCATGCACTTGGTTACTATGCCTGCTGCTCCTTCCCCACTAAAACTTACGAGCCTTAGGGACGGATTTTTGCCTTTCTCCTGAGCTATATTCCTGGGGTTGAGAAAAGCAATGTCTGACATAATGCTTCATTTTCCAGGAAACATTTTTAAAAATTAAAAAGTGACACTAATTTCAATTTATATTATACTTAATCCAACAAACTTAAAATGCTATCACGAGTCTATATTTGTATATTTCATAATATTAAAAAATATCACTAAGACAGTTTATTGTTTCATACCAAGTCTTCAAAATTCAGCTCATTTCATACTCATAGCCTATCTCCAGAGCTCAATGGTCCCACGTGCTTAGTGACCACCAGACAGGACAGCGCAACTCTAGAACAATGCCTGGCACAGAGCAGGCACTTATAAGTATTCATCAAATGGACGTATTTTTCCTCTGGTGCGCCCTGGTGGCCTAGTGGATAAGGCCACTTCACATACTCCACATACATCCAAGGACAGGGGTTGGAAGCCTGGGGCCCAGGGGAACAACCAAGATAAACAACTAAATACTTCCTCATCTCTCTTCCTGCTTGCCTACCTGTTAACCTTCATTCCTGCCTGAACCTTTCCTTTAGAAAAATTTTTTTCTCCCTCTAAGATGCAGCTATGGGTTTAATACAGGGATGCCTACACTGCAATAACATTCTACACTCCATTTTTACTGTGACCTATAATGTCCTATTTTTTGTGCCTTAAAAAATATTTTAAAAGAAAACTTTATGTAAGAAAAGACTAGGTCTAAGATAAGAGGCCTGAACTTGAATTCCCAGTCAATCCTTCACTAGCTCTGGAGTCTAATATACGGATTTCAGTCAGCCTCGGTTTCTTCATCTGTAGAAGAAGGGACAATACTGACCTTCACAAGATCATGGTGACAATTAAATGAGATGTCGGTATAAGCTCTTTGTAAATGGGAAAACAGCCATTCAGTAAGAGACTGAGAAACCCACTCAACCTTATTTTCCACACTTAACCTTTTCATTTGAACACAGAAAAAGACCAGCTTATCTGACAAGAGCTAGAACTTGGGTTCAAATCCCTTGTTCTCCTCTTATATCTATGTGACCTTCAAAAATTCGTTTAGTCACCAAATATTTACCAAGTGCCCACAACATGGTAGGCACTCAGTTAAAGCCAAATAAGTTAATAAGATATGAACCCTGTCCTTGAGAGCTTTGTAGTCTAGCAGAAGAGATGAGTAAACAAGGAAAAGCAATAAATTATTTAAATCATCTCTGTTAGGACTGTTCATTCATTTTGAAATAAACTGACACCAAGTACCCTGGTGGAGCTGCAGTCAATGGCCTTCAAAAGAGCTCACACCACATACTCCTGGGTTCAAGTCCTGGGTCAGGGAGAAACAAACAGTGTGAGCAACTAAATTAAAATATGGAATAAAGTACTTCCTCTTTCTCTTCCTGCCTTCACTTTCATTCCCGCCTGCACGTTTCCTTTAAAAAGCAAAAAAAGATAGACTAACACCTTCCCAAATTAACTCAAAATTAACTTGTCTTCTTTTTTTCTTTTAAAGAAAAATGCGGGCAGGAATGAAGGTGAACAGAGGCAGGCAGCCAGGAAAGAAAGAAACACTTTATTTTACTTAATTGCTCACCTTGGTTATTCTCCCGGGTCCAGGGTCTTAAACCTGGATCCTTGAGATGTAAGTGGACTGTGCTGTCGGACTTAACCGTTGAGCCATCAGGGTGCACTCCAAAATTAATTTCTAAATGTTTTTCAAATGCTCCCAAAACTTTAACAAATAATACATTAGCAAAGCACCTTTTTTTAAACTTGTAACCCAAAATAACTGTCTCCTATGAATGGCCACTTTCAACATCCACTCCTGTTCTACACATTCATTTCCCTTCTGCAAATCTTAGTAAACACGAAAGAAAAGATGAACAGCTTTTACACAGGTATTTAATCTCAAAATTATAATCGGCATCATCGTTCTAAGGAACACAACCCAGATCTCTGTCACCCTACGCGGTTCGTGTGTCAAGATAAGCAATCCCATGGAAAGGCAAACTGAATAATTTAAACTGAAGACCGAGGAAAGTTACAAAACAGTACAGGTAGACACGCTGCCAAGAGTCGACGGTGGCTGTGTAGCTGCGGCAATGCTGAGCTAGGTCGCGGTCATTCACGCTGTCTTTTATGGACACAGCAAAGTGCACACCCTCTTCTTTTAAGCCTCGAAGTTGATCTGAGCTGGAAAACCTCAAAGAAAGCTGATGTGAAGGGCCAGGTTCCCAAGATGTGGAACCCTCAACCCAAGCAGGGCTAAGCGGGTGTGACGAAAGCAAGATCAAGATTCTGTGCTCCCTCCTGAAGTTCAAAAACTGAACGGGACCAAAATCAAAGTCGCGGGTAACCGTCGTTTCCAAAGAGGAACGGGGAGCCCCTCGACAGGGTTCAGGCAGCATCTTCCAGACGTCCCCTTCTCCCCTCCAGGCCACACTCCATGCTCAGGCGCCCCCTTCCAGCCCAGTCCCCAGTTGCCCCTTCCTCCCGTCCCGTCCCTCCACAAAGGTCACTCCTCTCCATCCCTGACGCCCCGCCACCCCACCCCACTCAAACGCCTGTCCTCTCCGGAAGGACCCCCTGGCCGCAGCACCCTGACAGCCTCGGCGCCCACCGCGGGGCAGCCCCGGCCCGGGCCCGCGGCGCGCCCACCCCGCTCGGGCGGGAGCCGGGACACCCCTCCTCGGAGGCCGGAACCGCCGCGCCAGGCCCCTCCCACAGGAAGCCGCCGCCCCCCGGCGCCCCGGCCGCACCGCCCACGGCCCACCCCGCGCCTCCCGGCGCCCCCGCCCGCCCGGCGCCCCTCGCTCGCCCACCGCGCCCCGCGCGCCGGCGCTCGCTACCTGCCGCGGCCACAGAAGCGGCGCCCAACTCCGTTCCCACTTCCGCCTCCCAACGCCCGCTCTCGGGCCGGGTCACGTGGCCGCGCGCGGTCACCTGACCCGGAAGAGGCTGGCCGGCCGGCAGGTGTGGGCAACCTCGGCTCCGCCGGGAGGCTGGTGCCAGGAGAAGGTCTTCTTGACCTTTTGCTGTTGAAAAGAGGAAGCGGCTTCCCCTCACCGGGTGGTCCGAGCGGTCAAATTAACGCCGGGTCCGCTGGTTGCTAGGCGCTTGGTTAACTCCTCCTGGCAGCCGGAGGCGGGGCTGTCATTGGCCCATTTTACAGGTAAGAGGAGGCCACGCCCTCAGTTAAGGCAACAGATGTTTACTGAGCTACTTTTTTGATTGTTTTTTTATTGATCTTCTTGAGTTGTCAGATAAAATACAGGACTCAGGTGAATTTGAACTTCAGATAAACAACTGTATATGTATATCCCAGCTACTGCTTGGGACATTTATGCTAGTAAAGTGTTGCTTATCAGAAAAAGCCAATCTAATTGGGCACCCGGTGTTTTTATTTGCTAAGTCTGGCAACCCTACGCCTACTAAGAACCAGGCATTGTTCTAGGCTCTGGAAATAGAAAAATCAAAGCCTTGGTGGAGTATTTGGTCTTGTGACATAAAGCAAGGGTAGAAAAATGCTTTAATCACCGAGCTTATAAAATGCCTCAACCCACCAAAGTAACTCCTTAATCTAAAGCGTAAGAGAGAACTTTATGAATTTTAAAAAGTTGAAATCAACATTTCCTGGTCTGGACCGTCAGCTTTGATAAGTTTAATTAAGGCTCAGATCACCTTCCTGGTGGGGAAGGGGCTGGGCGCTGACCACATACATTGCAAGGTCCCAGATTCACATTGTGGGGTTGGTGGAAACAGCTAGAATGGGCTACTAAATAAAAATAACGCTTCCTCCTCCTCTCCCTGCCTAACTGCCTCTGCTTGCCTTCATTCCTGCCGGCACCTTTCCTTAAAGATAAAAAAAAAAAAATCTCAAATCACCATCTGTTAAAATTAATACTAAAACACTGAATTAGCTTTAAGCACTGGGTTCCAAGTATTGTTTTGGGGGTCTTCATGTTTGGGTGGATCCTTTTATGCATACAGGTTAGATTGGTTGAGCACCTGCCTGGTCTCTGCTTTTCCTATTCCCATTCCAAATCCAACAGATGGTCTTTCAAGAGGATATAGCCCACTCTTAATACCTTAAGCCCTGCATAATTCCATCCACAAAGCTAGTAAAACTTCTAGTACCACTGAGTTTACTACTGCTATTCTAGAGAAATTGAGGCCTTTTTTATTGACGGTAGGTGTTCACCAAAAGGGAGAAGAGACTACGCAAAACATGTGCACTGTGCTTTAAAGGAAAAAAGCTGAAATATGTATGATTATGAGGCCATTGTGACCCCTCCCAAACCTCCCCTTTATTTCTCCCCTCTTACCTCCAGCAATACTTCAGCCACCCTGGCCTCAGGGCCTTTACACTTGCTTTTCTTTATGCCTGGGAATCTCTTTCCCCAGGTAGTCAGACAGCTGAACCTTTCATCTTTCAGATGTTTACTCAGCTAACTCATTAAGCCCTTCCTGATCATCTTATTAAGAGTCGCAACTCGCTTCAGGCCCAGCAGCCCTGAGTCTTTAAAGTTTCAGCACCATGAGCTCTATTGACACCAAGTCTGACCTGTCAGCCTCTACCTTCTCTCCTGAAGGAAGAGTTTTTCAAGTTGAATATGCTATGAAGGCCACGTTAAATAGTAGTAGTACAACTATTGAAATCATGTAAAGATGGTGTTGTCTTTGGGGTACAAAAATTAGTCCTTTCTAAACTTTATGAAGAAGATTCTACTAGTTGGAATGGCAGTAGTGGGGTTGTTGGCAGATGCTCATCCTTTAGCAGACATTGCAAGAGAAGACGCTTCCAACTTAAGATCTCACTTTGGCCAGAACATTCCACTAAAACATCTTGCAGGCAGAGTGATCATGTATACATAGGCACATACACCCTACAGTGCGCTTAGACATTTGGGCTGCAGTTTTATGTTAGGGTCATATAGTGTGGACGATGGTGCGTAACTACGTGATTGACTCATCAGGTGTTTCATATGATCACTGGGGCTCCGCCATTGGCACAGCCAGGCGAGCTGCAAAGACAGAAAGAGAAAAGCTTCAGATGAAAGAAATGACCTGCCATCATGTTGCTAAAGAAGTTGTGAAAGTAATTGACATATCCATCGTGAAGTAAAGGAAAAAGCTATTGAACTAGAACTCAGCTGGGTTGGTGAATTAACTAAAGGAAGTCATGAAATCTGATAGAAGAGGCAGAAAAATAGGCTAAGGAATCTCTGAAGGGAGATGAATCAGAGGATGATAATACATAATGTCAGCATCTATTTTAAATTTCTAATATAGTCCCATGTAATTTTTAAGCTCTGTGGATTATATGACCAATTTTCATTAAATGTTTGTCTAATAATAACAAAAGAAAACTGCAGTTCATCTGTTCTTTCTAGAGTCCCTTGCTGGTTTTGGGGGTTTTGTCTCCATATTTTCTCCAGACTTGTACCACTACTGACTTTTGTATGAATATATACATATGTCATGCATTCCTTCATTAAACCATGGTCTGAGAAATGCATCGTTTGGTGACATCATTGTTGTGAGAACAGCATGGAGTGAAATGACAGACGTCTAGATGGAAAGCCCAGTATACATCTAGGCTCTATGGTACAGCCTCTTGGGGCTATCATAGTATATGCCATTCCATTGTTCATTGAACTGTGGTGTTAAGCGATGCATAACTGTTTCTCACTACAAGCATTATGAAAACTGGAACTATACTCCAGCTCCTAAAGCAGTACCCGGCGTATAAGAAACTTAAATATTTTGTTGAATGAATAGAATTCATCAACAGTGATTGAGTATTGACCTCATTGCTATAGGCCCTACAGTATAGATTTTTTGGAGAATTTTTGTAAGACATAAAAAATCTGAGATAGGTCATCACAAACATGCTTCCTAAAAGTAAAATGAAATGTTCACCTAAGAAAAATGATCCCCGGGGGCGTGACCTTGTGGCTCATGTGGCTGAGACACTAACATGCACATCACGTAAAGCACAAGGACCTGGTTTCACGACCGGGGCCACAACAAAAAAATTTAAAAAAAGACGCTTCTTCCTCCTCTCCCTTGTTTTTTTTGTTTTGTTTTGTTTTGTTTGTTTGTTTTTTAGGAAAGGTGCAGGCAGGAATGAAGATGAGTAGGCAGACAGGCAGGAAGACGGAGGCAGAAGAAGCATCTCTACTTTATTTGTATTTAGTTGTTCAACTGGTTGCTTCCTCCCAGGTCCGGGACTTGAAGGCAGGGGTATGTGGCTTGCTCCTTCAGAGGCAACTGACCCAACTGCTGCTCCACCAGGGCACGCCTCTCCCCTTCTTAATATGCGTCTTCCTTTTCTCCTTGCATCTTTAAAAAAAAAAGAAAGCGGTATTCCCTGATGACTTAGCAGTTAAGTCCAAGGCTCTGGGTGGTGCAATCCACATAATAGCTCAAGAATCCTGGTTCACAGCCTGGGACTGGGGTGAACAACCAACGTGAACAACTAAATGGACAAATGCTTCTTTCTCCTCTCTGCCTGGCTGCTTGCCTACCTGCATACTTGTCTTCACTCCTGCCTGCTTCCTTCCTCTAAAATAATTCTTTAAAACAAAAAGAGGAAAAGAAAAAAGACCCCTAAAGTACAGTCCCTGACATTTAAGTACAGTGCCAAGCAAAAATAAGAACTGCTCACAAAAAAACAGAATTGAAATGTTCTAAGTATGGTAAGTCAGAAGAGTTCAAATCCATCCGTGGGGAGAAACTGGATGAGGGTAATCAAGAACCAATTTCTAGAAGAGGGCACAAATGAGCTGCTTCTTGGAGACCCTGTGCATAAGCAGTGATTGGCTGGCAGAATTTTCAGACACAAGCAAAATAAGAAAGTTTGGACACTCCCAGGAAAGTCCAGAGAAATCCTGTGGATACTTGGTGACTTCATTTAGCATTTCTTCTAAATCAAGTTTGTCTCTCTCCAAGCCCCCTGTTAAACATAGTTTCAGATCTACATTTCCCCGTCTTGAAAATGAACTCAGATCTTCATCAGAATACAAGCTATACTCTCTCTTTATTAACAGCCCCGTGTCTAAAAGTTGGCATTAACTCCAGATGTGTTGTACATCAAGTCCCTCTGTGTTTGAAAGTGTTTACTGTAAACTATTTCATATCATCTTCCTTGTGGTGTTTTGAGATTTCTTCACTTTTTTTATTGTTCAAGCTATTTTTTAATTGAGGTAGACATCACGTTATATTAGTTTCAGATGCGTAAGTTAATGACTCAAGTACTTGGATGTATTTTCAACTGACCATCACAGTTAAGTCTGGTTAACATCCATCACTTCACATAGTTTCAAAGGTTTTTTTTTCTTGTGATAAGAACTTTTTAAATCTACTCTCAATAGATTTTTCATATAGGCAACACAGTCATTTTAACTAAAGGCACTCTGCTGTACATTACATCCCCAGAGCTAGTTTATTTTATAAGTTTGGAAGGAAGTTTGTACGTTTTTGACTCAACCATGTTACCCTTTTAAGGTATCTTCACTTTTTGAAAAACCTAGAGCTTTAAAAAATGGACGTATTTCAGGGTTCACTTCACCTTTAAGAGAGCCTGCCCTCAGACACCACCACCGGGGACTGCCCTCAGTTTCCTGATTGCCACTAGCATTTCACACCTCCATGTCTTTGCTTTTTGTCCTTCAAGATGCAGCTTCAAATCCATGAGCTTTCAGAGTGGCCCTCTGTTGTTAAACGAAATATCACAGTGTTCATGTCAACCAGCCTCTGGTGGCATAAATAAGCTCTCCAGGTATATTTGTTGCATAAATAAACTCCCTTCTAAGGCACTAGTGGAAGACTAATGTTACAGAGAAAACAGGAAAAGGATTAAAATACTACAAAAATGCCAAAGCTACAAAGAATCTAGAAAATTTTTGAGTTAATAAGTGTTCTTAGTGTTTGCTAGAAAATAAGACTCGAATTCCCCTTTTCTCTTCCTGACTCTGCACCTAAGCCAGGGGTTCTCAAAGTGTGGCCCCAGGTCAAGTGCATCATCAGAACTTGGGTAAAATGCAGATTGTCAGGCCCTAACCAGACCTACTGATTCAGAAACTGAGGAAGAGGCCCATCAATCTGTGTTGGCAAGATCTCCAGATGATTCTGATGCACGGTCAAGTTTGAGAACCACTGACCTGGCTCATTCTTCATAAAGTCTGCAGAATTCTAGCTGTCAAGTCCATTAAACCTTTTTTTATTATGGAGTACAGTTCCCAAATACTCCCTCCCCTTTTTAGGCAACAGGCGCACTCAGTTGAAAGAGAAATAAGAAACAGTAATACTAGTGTTGAATGGGTTGTATTTTCTAGGCGTGATAAAAATCTAGAAACCTCCTCTTCTCCCCTCACCTGACTCGGGCAGCTAAGGCTCTGACTAAAGCCACGGATCCAGGTTCAAGACCCGAAGGGGTGGGAGAGGGGCCAAAAAATATTAAGAGTAAGGGGAATGAATGCAGAGGGGACCCAGGCACCCCAAACATTTCAGGTGACATCAATAAAACTTCACAAATGGAGTATAGGGTGGAAATGAAGATGACTCAGATTCTTACCTTGAATGCCTTTACTGGCAATGCCTTCGGTAAAAACAGGAACTCACACAAGTGAATAAAGTTTAAGCGGAGGCGGAAGAAATAATTAACTCTATTTTAACCTTCCGCCTAAATGAAGGCGCCAAAAGTCTTCAGATGGATGTGCCTATAAAATGGTCTCTACTTCATGGGATTGTTGGGATGAATAAATTATCTATATAGACCTAACAATGAGCACAAACTTAAGTTTTACACAAGAAATTATTAGAGTTGCCGTGAGGTTCCACGCGGGAAGGTTTGGGCCCGCCCACTCTCCCGGGCTGAGCTCGCAGACCCTGCAGCGGTGGCCGCCAAATTGCGCATGCGTATAGGTAGCCCCTAGCTGGTAAACGCGGGCGCAGCCGCCAGGAGGCGCCGCTAAGTCGCGGTTGTTTTTACCCTGTTCCCAGAGGCCTACATGGGGACGTAGGGGGCGGTGCGCAAGCTCGGTGCGCATGCGCGCGCTAAATTTATTCGGCCAAGATGGCGCCAGTGGAGCACGTTGTGGCGGATGCTGGGGCTTTTCTTCGGGACGCAGCCCTGCAGGTAGAGAGAGGTCCGGCAGAGAGAAGTGGGGCTGGGCCGGCCACCCTTTAAGGGGCGCGGGAAGTTGGGCGGGTGTGAGCTGCCCGGTCTCTCCGCAGGACATCGGAAAGCGCATCTACACGATTCGGGATGTGGTCAGCGAGATTCGGGACAAGGCCACGCGCAGGCGGCTCGCGGTCCTGCCCTACCAGCTGCATTTCAAGGAGCCCTTCCCGGAATACGTGAGGCTGGGTGAGTGCCTCTGCGCGGGTGCTGGCCTCGAAGACGAGACAGTGCAGACCCGGCCGGCGCGGGCGCGGCTTGGGGTCCGAAGACTCCTGTATCTGCCGTTGATAAAACAGCCGCACGTTTTGCGAGAGCGTAGCGGGCGGAGGGCTCCTGGTCAGGAGACGGGCGGGTCTTGTCAGTTACTAGCTTTGTGCCCATTGGTAGTTCACTCAAACTCTCGCGGTCTCTGTTGTCTCTGCAAAATAGGAGTAGGAGTGTACTTCCTACCCCTGAGGTTGCTAGAGCTTTAAATGAGATGCGTCAGTCAGCATCGTGTCTAACGCTTTTAGACTTTCAAGAATCAGGATGTCTTACTCTATCCCATTTCTTCTCAGTACCTTGGTGATGACTGTTTTGGATATAACGCCACCCTCAAGTCGGAAAAGAGGATAGCTTTTAAGTTTTCCCTTTGTCCTAACAGGAAATTAAGCAATGATCACTTGATTTAGAAGTCAGCGTTCTCTTAGGGATCAAGGTGATGATGCCCAGGAAAGATCCTAGGATGGTTGGAAGTGTTTTAGGGTTCAGAGGCTGATAGTGGAGATTAACTAGAACACTGTTAAGTAGATAGCTTTCTCCATCAATCTACCAGCCGAGTGGTTTTTGTCCTCACCTCCTTACCTAATCCATAGGAGGTACGTAGTAAATTAATTTTACCAAGCCCAATTAATTTTAACTGCTGGTCAATTAAGAGCTCCGTTTTAGAAACTTGCTTTTCTTTATGCCAGTATAGCAGAAGACATTTTTTTGTGAAGCATGAGAAAACTGTGTTGTTGTCTCTGGAGAGTAACAGTGGTCGTTCTAATGGCCATCACTTACTGTATGTTAAACGAGGACATGAAAGTGTTCAGTACTCATTACAGAGCAACCCGATAGTTTTGTTGTATTAATATTCTTGGTTGAGTTAACTACCCATTTCGGAATCGGATCATCTATTCTTTTGGGGTGTTATCCTTAGAATCAAAAGAATTTTAGACCTGTAGAGAAGAGAGTTTGTAATCTAACATAACATTAATGCCTTCATAAGTGCCATCATTTGCAAATATGCTTTTAGTGACTTGAACCTAACTAGCAGGAATCTTGGTGCTAGACCAGACGAATGCCTCAACTATGAGTAGAAAAAGGTCCGGGAATGGGTGAAAGTGATAAAAGATTTTGCTGAGGGTAATGATCCTGTGATCTTTTCCTAACTTGCGTTCGGTTACCCATGGTCACCTGGCTTTAGCCTCTAACTGAAGTTGGGAAATCTTATTTACAGTGACAGAGTTTTCAAAGAAAACTGGAGATTATCCAAGCCTCTCTGCCACAGATATCCAAGTGTTGGCACTTACCTACCAGTTGGAAGCAGAGTTTGTAGGGGTGTCTCATCTAAAACAAGAACCAGAAAAGGTAGGATCAGGTGGGTTATTGGGGTTATTTTGTTTTGCTTTAACTTATTACAGGAACCATCAGATACACAAAAGTATAGGGATTAATAGAATGGATCCGGTGTCCTTGCCCTTTGCCTCCACATTTACCAACTCATGGTCTATTTGCATTTCTGTCAGCACCCAGCCCTGAATCAGACATATTATATTCTACCGATAGATAGCTCTTGGTGTGTCTCTAAAAAAACAAACTAATGGTGGCACGCCCTGGTGGAGCACTGGTTAGTTAGCTCAGTCACCTCTGAAGGCGCAATCCACATATCCCTGGATTTGAGTCCAGGGTGCGGTGGGGGTGGAACAACCAGTGTGAACAACTAAGTAAAAATAAAGATACTGCTTCTTCCTTTCCTTTAAAAAACAAAACAAAAAAACTAATGACAAAATCATTATACATTCATTGTAGTGTCCTAATGTCAAATATCTAGTTAGTGTTAATAGTCTGTTTGGATCGGGATCCAAGTAAGGTTTGCATATTGCAGTAGAAAATGTGTCTTAGTCTCTTGAGAAGGAAGAGAATGGATTTAAGTTAGGTTCTGGGGAAAGGTTGGTTAAATTTGAAAAGTGCAGGTGCACCCCTGTGGCTCCATGGAGTGCAGGCCACGTAACCCAGCCCTGGGTTTGAGGCCTGGGACCTGCAGAAAGTGGGTGGTGGCAGAGCGGGGGCTCAACTCTAGCCTCATTTTTTTAAACAGAATTCTTTCCAAAAGCAAGAAAGAAGGAACACTGAGTGTGCTTACCTTTTTTCTTTTTCTTTTTTTTTTTAAACGCTTGCTGCTTTCAAAGGTGGTACTTGCCCTCCTTGGCTGAGTTCAGTTGTTGAATAAGTAATGGATTTATGTCTGAGCCCCTTTGGCTTTCTTTTCCAGGCCTGAGGATTTTGGAAGCCAGACAAGCTAATTTATTTCAAATTGTATTGACAAAGAATGACTTGATCTCCTCTAACCAAAGTCAAAACTCTGGTGGACTCACACTCCTGCACTAGTTGGAATCCCCTCTCGTGTTTTCAGCCAGGTTCAGAGTCTTCTAAAAGCAACGCCTAAAGTACTCTGGGTGCCATTGGAATCGTTGGGGGTGGAAGGAATACTCTCACACGACTGTGACTGAGCACAGTATGACTGGTAACTGGATCCATTTGGCATCCGTTGATTTGTGATTCCTAAAAATCCCCCTTTTTTTGCAGCCTTTTGGGCAGGAATTAATATTTTATATCAGAAGCTTTAAAAAAAAACTTCCGATTCATTTATTCTAATCTTAGGCAATTGTCCAGAGGATAAAATCAAAAATACTTCCAAGTTTTACCTATAGTGTTAATCATTGCAGCTTTATGAAGGACGAAGAAATTTCCCAAAGTGGTTATTTGTTGGTAGGAATCACTGAATGATTCTTCATTTATCTTTACTATTTTCCAATTTAAAAAACAAATTGGAATACCTATATTTCAATAACCAAGGGGAAGTATTTTGTTTCTTCCATGTTGAACTTTCAAACTATTTCTTTGCTCTGAGCTGTTAATTTTTCCACCTTCTTTATAAAGGTTAAAGTGAGCTCATCGAGTCAGCACCCAGAAACGCCTCTACACATTTCTGGTTTCCATATGCCCTCAAAGGTAATTCCTTAGACAAAGCATCTTCATGTCTTCTGCTCGCTGCCATAGCGCCCCAGATGGCCTGTTGAGAGTAAGCCTCATGTACCAGAGTAACCTTGTAGTCTCTCCAGCCCTATCTCATCTGACTTGCATGCTATTCATTATTTCATCTGTAACCCTCTCAGTTTTCAGTTTCATAATTATTGTTCTTTTAATCTCAGCCTAAACACCCACGAGAGACAGAACATGGACACTCAGCAAATGAGCCTGATGACCTAGAATTCAGTTCCTTCATGTTTTGGAGAAATCCTCTGCCTAATATTGACGAGGAGCTGCAGGAGCTGCTGGTGAGGCCCTGATTTATGATCACCCCACCACCACCACACACACCATGACAACACCCTGTTACTCCTTGGGCTGGGAGTTTAAATTCTCTTATGTTTCAGATTGACAGAGTTGAGACTGTTCCAAGGGAGGAGGGGGAAGAGAAGGACGGAGACAGTGAAGACAGCGATGACGGGGGCGGGTGGATCACCCCCAGCAACATCAAGCAGCTCCAGCAGGAACTTGAGCAGTGCACCATCCCACAGGACGTGCGGGTGGGCTGCGTGACCACCGACTTCGCCATGCAGGTGGGTCAGTTGGGCATTAGCCCCAAACTGTGTGTGATACCATGGTCCTCGGCAGTGGTCCTTGGATGTTTGGGGGTATACAGAGCTTCTGCGTGTTGCTTTTTCTGTTACAGAAACTGCTAATTTTTGGTTTCGTTTGGAGGGTAGGGCACTGTGCTAGTGACACCATGTATGTAGCCCTTCAGATCTCCGATGCACACTCTGCCTGGCCTGCTGAGGCTTTTCCTTCAGTGTGTCTCGTGTGGCGGGCTCAGTTAAGTGCTTGCAGGAAACAGTGCTCTCCAGACCGGGCTGAGTGTTTGCCGTGGACCCAGATGTCTGTTAGGAGAGACCGCTGAGGACGGGCCCTGACAGCACAGTGAGCGCAGGTCCCCAGGCTTGAAATGAGAAAGGCGCACCCCTTCCTAGTTCATGTGTTCCAAGAGGCATCCTAAGCTGACTCCTCAGCAAAAGCCCCTTTTAGGAGTCAAATGAAGGTTGATGGAAGTCCTTCCGCTCTGGTGACACCGGTGCCGGAAGGAAACGTGGCTTTGCACCAAGTTCACTGCACCATGCTTGTTGGTTGCAGAACGTCCTGCTGCAGATGGGGCTGCACGTGCTGGCGGTGAACGGCATGCTGATCCGGGAGGCGCGGAACCACATCTTGCGCTGCCACGGTTGCTTCAGGTACGCAGCGCTGTCTGGCCCTTCCTCTCCTTTCTACAGGCTTCTCCTGGGGACCCGGCATTGCACCAGGCACTCTCTCCGTCCCCACCCCGTGGTTCCCCAGCAGGCTCCTGTACCACAGACGGGTCACCTGGCGACCCAGGGGGTGTTGATAGCTCGGATTAGTGGCTTCGGTCTAAGGCTGTTGATTCTGGAACAAAGAACCTTCATCACCTAGTGATGTGGACTAATGTTTGTGGAGGGAACCATGTCTGGGGTTGTTCTGAAATAATACCCAAGTGGAGACATGGGTTGGGTGGTCATGAGTGCACAGGCGGTAGAGCTGGGTGACGGGCTCATGGGGATCACTGTGCTCTGCTCACGTTTGTTTGCTTTGGTTTTTGAAGGAAAGGTGCGGGCAGGAATGCCGGCGAATGCGCAGGCCGGAAGAACCACTTCAGTTGTTGATCTTGGTGGTTCCTTGGGATGTACGTGGACTGCTCCCGGTGGACCACTAGGCCCAGGGCATTCCTGTTTAAAATTTTCTGTTACAAAACAGACTGCGGATCAAGACTGCACGGGCTCAAATCCAAATTCTGACGTTTATGCTCTGAATGACTGCGAAAATGGTGGCTAACTTCTCTGTGCTTCAGATCCTTACATAAAATTTAAAGGGCTGCTGTGAAAACGAGGAAGGGGGTCACATGAAGAGTCCAGCATAGTGTGTCATGGTGGCCTAGTAGTTTAGTTCATTGGACGCAGTCCACGTACATCCCAGGGTCCCAGGTTCAAGATCCAGGGCTGGGAAGAACCCCAGCCAAGATGAACAACTAAAAATAATAAATGCTTCTTCCTCCTGTTTCTTTGCCTGCCTGTCTCTGCTCGCCTTCATTCCTGCCTGCACCTTTCCTTTAAAAACAAAACAAACAAAAACCAACCAGTTGCTGCCTATGACAGAGTGAGCCACCCCCAATTTCTTTGGAATGTTTGTTGTGTAAATGTGCCAGGTTTGAGACTGGAAAGGTCCTCTCTGCATGAAATCTTGTTTCTCTATATATTCTTTGTTACAACACGCTGAGGTGCCCAGGTTAACATGCAGGTTAGAAACACCTGGAAATGGTTTCTGTCCTTGGCAGTTAGTGCCAAGAACTGGATAGCTTGTGATACAGAGCAATTCGTTCTGCACACCTGCCGAGGTGCTGAGTCCACGCTCAGACCAGCAGATAAAGGATATGGCTTCTTGGGCGGTTTCACGTAGTTCTTGTCTCCTGGCCACAGGAAATTGGAGACTGCCTCAAGGACAGACAGCAGGGCTGCTGCTTGGCCCACAGCAGCAGCAGCCTTTCCTGTCCAGGGTCCACTTGTAGAGCTCGAGTGGGTCCAAGGGAGGCAAGACCTCCGGGACCGCTGTCAGCACCCACACCATTCACCCATGCACTCTTACAGTGTGTGCCCTCAAGGTCGCGAATAAAGCCTTGGCACCTCCAGAGCCGCCTCCTGGCCTGGTGCCCAGGCTGACATTTGGGGACACGGGACTTAGAGTTTTAATAGCGTGCACCTGGAGGAAGCATCATGTTTCTGGCACACCCTGGTGGAGCAGCGGTTAGGTCAGTCACCTCTGAAGGAGCACTGGACACTTGTGTCCTGGGCTCAGGGGGAAACAACCAGTATAAACAACTAAATGAAAATGAAAATAATAAAAGTGCTTCCTCCTCCTCTCTCTCCCTGCCTGCCTGCGTGCTTATTTTATTCCTGCCTGTACCTTTCATTTAAAAAAAAAAAAAAAATGTTTCTGGAGCCTGGTAGCCCATTCCTGGTGGTCTCCTCCTCTGATGCCTGTGGCCCCTCTGTGCTCCGGGATGGGGGTCTGCTGCCTGTGGCTCCAGCACCGCGGTCTCCTCCTGTGTCTCCAGGACGACATCTGACATGAGCCGAGTGTTCTGTCCACACTGTGGAAACAAGACCCTGAAGAAAGTGTCTGTGACTGTCCGCGAAGATGGCACCCTCCACATGCACTTTTCCCGCAGTCCCAAGGTGCTGAACCCCCGGGGCCTCCGGGTGAGTCCCCAGCGCGTGTCCAGTCCAGGATCACGGTCATGTCTTCATCTCTTTGAAACTGAAGTCGTTTCTGTCGTCTTTGGTCTTTCATGACTGGAGTGTGTTGGGCGAATCATCAGTTACTTTGTAGACTTCCCTGGCCTGCCGTCCCCTGGCGGATTCGGGCTGCGTGTTTTCAGCAGCAGTGCCCAGATGTGACGCCCTGGCCTCAGCGCCTCACTTACCAAAGTGACAGGAACTTTGATCACTTGGTTAATAGTTTCTTACACAACCACAAGATAAAGAAACTTACAGAAAGATGCTCTGAGACTTTAAGTACTATTTCTCATCAAACTTTAACTCACTGGTTAAGTTGCCTGAATCTCTCCTTGAGGTGAGCATGGTCAGATGTGCTTTTCTGATTCCATCCTTCCCTGTGTCTAACGTGGCATCCGCTGTAAAGGGGAACTCGCCCTCTGTCCCATGTGCTTTCCCATGAGTCTCACGGATGTTTACTCTTCGGGCTGAGGCCCCTGCCTCCCTGTCACGTGTTGTGATGCTCAGACTTGGTGGAGCCCCTTCAAGCTGCCTTCCGTGTCCTTCAGACATGCCGGCTAGTCTTGAACACTTTGTTGTTACGACAAAGCCTTCCATCTCCACTTACTGTGCCCCTGCCCCGGAGTCAGCCTGTTCTTTCCGGAGGGTGGTTTTTAGACGCGAAGCCCAGGTGTTCGGGCTGCTCATTGTGAAGGTTGCAGGCACAGCAGCCAGAGGCGGGAGACATGCCTGCGCGCAAATTCATGCTGTATTTTACGTCTGTTTTAAAAAGCGCTTAGAACACCATTTCCATACTTTCTTTTCTCACTTGTAGCTTCTGTGTCGTCTCAGAATTGCTAGCCCACCCCATTACAAAATGGTACCTGCCCACTTAGTTGTGAGTCTGTGTAACTTTGCCGTTAGCTGGAGAATTAGGTGGGTTTTCACCTGTTGAGCTGAGGGGAGGATCCGGCGGACAATGCATGTCGTGCGCCCAGCACGGAGTAGACGGTTGTCGTCTCTGGCGTCCACCATTGTCACGTTCAGGATGCCTGTGTGAATGTGGATTCCGTGCCAACATCCTATCCTCGTCTTCTTTGCAGTATTCACTTCCCACCCCCAAGGGGGGCAAATACGCCGTCAACCCCCATCTGACCGAGGACCAGCGCTTCCCTCAGCTGCGGCTCTCCCAGAAGGCCAGGCAGAAAACCAACGTGTTTGCCCCCGACTACGTAGCCGGGGTGTCTCCCTTTGCGGAGAACGACATCACCAGCCGGTCAGCTACCTTGCAGGTCCGAGACAACACACTGGGAGCTGGGAGGAGACGGTTAAATCCCAATGCTTCCAGAAAAAAGTTTGTCAAGAAAAGGTGAAGTGCAAACCACAGGCAAACTGGACTGTCACATGGCTGCTGGTGCCCGGTTTCCCCGGCCAGCTGGCTCCTGGCCCACCTATGAAAGTAAGGCCCAGACACCTGCTGCCCCAGCCCTCGCTGCTGTAGTTGTGGGAGCCACCCTGAGGGGAGTTAGGTCAGGGTGGGAAGAAGAGCGCCCTGGAGCAAACCTGCACGCTCTGAAGAAGGGAAGGACCCTCCAGATGATATTTTTCTAATAAATGTGGTGGCAAGCTTCCATGCTATTTTCATGTCATAGGACAAATCCGTCTCAGGTCATTTGAAGGCTCACGCTGAAGGTATAGCCCCAAAGATCAAACATTAATCTTAATTTCTCTTTTTGCCAGGAAATCTAAATAGTCTAATAAAACACTAAGATCTACTATTTTCTAAGACTTATTTTGACATGTTTTAGTCATTCAAGAAAGGTCAGTATTAACAGACTCCATACATCCTTTCACTAGGTTCACCCATTGTGTTTTTTCTTTTTTAAAAAAAAAGAATTATTTTTTTAGAGAGGCAGGCATGAGTGAAGCCACGTGCCCAGACAGGAAGATGGGAGGAAGAAGCACTTTATTAAGTTGTTCGTGGTGGGAGTTTTCACACACACACACACACACACACACACACACACACACACACACACACGTTGTCAACACTGGGTCCTTGGCCTTTAAGTGGACTGCGCTCAGGCTGTAAACTTAAACACTAGCCACCAGGGCACACTGAAATTCACCCATTATTGGCAGCATTCTTTGCCTCCTTTGCTTTTTCTGCTTAAATACAAAAAGCATTTCCTAGGAAAAGGATCTTAACAATACAGTGATTAAATTCAGGAAGTCTCAGTACAAAATGATTCAGATGTTAGCAAATTATCTTGATAGTATCCCATACAGTCTCTTCCCCCAAGTCTAAAAGTTTCCATTGTTTCTGGGGAGGCTAATATTTAATTAGCTCAAGTTAGGTGTTTAAATGTCCCTCCACTTGGCCGGAAGGCTGCCTGAGCCACACAGTTCCCCTGTGCGTCACACTAAGTGACGCCAACTTCCGGAAACCTCAGTATGAGAGTTCTTGAAGTTAGTTATATAGTAGTATAGGCACAAAAGTCTTCAAACATCCCTTGAATTTTCCCTGTTCAGGATAAAGCCAAGTTTTTTGATTTGTAAGATTTTTCCTACCCTACATTTAAAAATGTGAAAATGAACATAGTTCCGTTGCACCCCATGGCTCAGGCAGCTAAGAGCTGTGGCGCAGGCCATGTAAAGCCTGCAGACCTGGCTTCCAGACCTGGGCTGGGGCGTTAAACAACGTGGTTCCTACATTCAGAACTGTACATAGAGGTACATCAAACTAGATGCCGTTCCTTCTCTCCTTGTTCCCCTCAGCCTCTAGTCACTTTGCTTCTGATTTATCTTCAAGTTTTTTGTTTTGTGGAAATGTCTGCTGAATCTTGCCACATAGCTTCTTTTTTACACGACCTTCACCCACTGGAAATCACTCCATCAGTTCAGAAAGATCTTCCTATTTCTATAGCTGTCTTCTACTCCATTGTGGAGAGCAGCAAATCCTGTGCACCCTGGTAGCTTAATGTTAAGTCCCCTGGACACAGTCCACATACATCCCAGGGACCAGGGTTTGTCCCAGGGCCAGAGAGGGGAACAACCAAGATGAACAACTGAATAAGATAAATGGTTCTCAGCCCACTACTTGCATGTCTGCTCACCATTCCTGCATCTTTCCTTTAAAATAAAAGCCATGAATCCAAGCACTTAGCCATGTCATAAGGTCTACGCTAGCTGCATTTCAGCCCATTTCATTCATAGACTCATTCTGAGAGAGATGTTCTCTCCAACCATCTTGGCTACTAGAGGTTAAGTGGACCAAAGTCAGAGCTTGTCAGTGTCCATTTAGGGCACACCCTTGTGGAGCAGCAGTTAGGTCAATTGCCTCTGAGGGAGCACAGGCCACAAACCCCTGGGTTTGAGTCCTGGGTCCTGGGGGAAATCAACCAGTTTGAAGAACTAAATAAAAATTAGATAATTCCTCCTCTCCCTGCCTGCCTGCACTTTTCCTTTAAGAAAAAGATTTTCATTTAGTCCACTGGCTGCCATACAACAGATGTCCCCGTGGAGATCACAGCAGACTGAACACTCCCAGCCCCCCATCTTTGTGAAACTCATCCAGCGGGTGCCTGTGATGGGCTGTGTCAGGTGGAGCCCAGGGTGCTGGAGGAGAGGCAGGTGGTGGTTACAGTGCAAGATTATATCCTTTCTAAAGTGGGGATATTACTGCAAGTACCCATGTAGCCCACAGCCAGCCCTGTCAAGCTTTAATATGGTATTGTGTACCAAATTAGGAAATAAAGCATTCCACATCCTAAAAGTGTCTGGTTTGTAAAGAAAAATCTTTTGGGAACTTGGACTAATGTTGGTGGAGAATACCTGAGTTTCTAGATGTTCGTACCCGTGAAGGGTGGGAATGGGCAAAGTGGTGGCCACTGCCCACTATAGATCAGTTGTGGAAGAGCAGCGGAATCCAGCTGTGTGGAAGGGTTTTCTAGAATGTTCCTTAGAATCCTGGAGCATAACATGAATGAAGTGCTACAGGGGGGAGCCCTTCCTAACCCCAAGGGAGCACAATTCTTTTACCTACTTTGTCTCATTGTGACAAAAATCTGTAAGGAAGACCAAAGATAGGGCATCTAGCTTGCTGCCTTCAATATAAAAGTTAAGCATTTCTTTTTGTTGAGAAACTCCTAAATCGTAAAGTGAAATACCAGCAGCCATGCACATCTCCACAAATCTCCAATGCTAATAAAATTTCTTTCGGCACAAGCAGGTATTTAAAGTGAATTTATGAGCTTTTTTTTTTTTTTTTTGAGACAAATGAAGGTGAGTAGGCAGACAGGAAGAGAGAGGAAGCAGCGGCATTTTATTTTTATTTAGTTGTTCTCATTGGCTGTTATCCTGGACCTGAGACTTGAACTCCAGACCTTGGGATGTATGTGGACTGCACCCCTCCAGAAGCAGCTGACCTAACCACTACTCCACTAAGCTCAGCAAGAATTTCTATTGTGGTTTGTTATGTATACATCATTGTACTATTATTTCTCACTGTAGAAGGCCGGGACTTAAGATAGAAGAGGCAGTAGTGTATAGTAAGAAGAAGAAAAAAGGTTTGGAGCCCTCGCCTGGACTCAGGTCACTGCACCTGCTGAGTAACTAGAGAAAATTCTTTAACTTCTGAGGCTCAATTTTACTTGTTGCAGAATAGGGACAGCCACCCATTTCATGGTATTGTGAAAAATATTTGAGAAAGAGACCTACAAGCTGTGAAATACTACATAAATGTTAACTCACATATACGGCATAAATTCTGTCCCTAACCAAATTAGTGCTCATGCTGCTGCTTTTGCAAAACATCCTAAATGTTCACAGCTCATCCCGTCCCTGTTCGATGATGACTTACATGTGATACAGACAGGACCTTCTATATCTTAGCTCTTAGCAAAGAATGCCTTTTCCACTTTTTGATTCCATAGCATCTGATCATTACCTTTAAAAAAAATCAAGCTATCACTGACATATAAAATTGTGTAAGTTTTAGCTATGTGGTGTATTGATTTGGTGCATTGTATTGCAATGTGATGGATATAATAGACTTAGTATAGCAGTGATAACTATCTTTTAAAAAATAAGTCAGTGAAGGCCCTGGGGAGTAGCAGTTAGGTGTTCGGCCTCCGAAGGAGTGCAGTCCACATACATCCTAAGGACCCAGGTTCACAAACAGGTGGGGGGAGGGGGGCACGGCAGGGGCAGGCGGAATAATCAATATGAACAACTAACTAAAAACAGAAGAAAATGGTTCCTCCTCTTCTGTCTTCCTGCCTGCAACATTCCTTAAAAAAAAAACCAGTTGCACCCTGGCGGAGCGGTAGTTACACCTAGTCCACAGACATCCCAAGGTCTGTAGTTCCTGTCCTGGTGCCGGCGGGAACAACTCAATAAAGTCAATTTTTAAAAAGTGCGTCGTCCTGCCTGTCTGCCTCTGCTTGTCTTCATTCCTGCCTGCACCTTTCCTTGGAAAAAGTAATAAAAGTCAATAAAAGCTAGGTTCTGTCATGTCACTCTTCTGCTTACAACTCTCCAAAGGCTTCCCTTTTTATTCAGAGTAAGAACCAGACTCCACCGTGTCTTCCAGACCCTGTATCAGGGATTAGTCAACTGTTCTCAGACGTCAAGACAGAAAACCTTTTACCCTTGGCTGACAACAGATCTGTCACAAGTGCCCACCCTGTCATTGCAGCACAGAAGTAACCCAGACAAGACATAAACGAAAGGTCCGTAGTGACAAGCTATTCAGTGCATCAGTACAACTTTATTTCCGCAGCCAGGCCGCGCGGCACGTTAGGCGCCTGCGCTGCGGTTGCTGGTGCAGCAGTGTGTGCTGTCGCCTTCTGCCTGAAGTCCAGACCTGTCCCCCTCTCACCTTCCTCTGCCTGCCACAACGAAATATAATCAATAAGTGCTTCTTCCTCCTCTCCCTCCCTGCCCGCCTGCCTCCACCTTCATTCCTGCCGGGCCTTGCCTTTAAAAATAAATAAATAAAAAGGGAACTCTGAGCAGGAACATGATAAAGGGGGTTGTAAACGTGCAAATAACAAACTATTCATTCCAGCTTTTCTGTCATCAGGACTAGCTGCTTTTCTTTAAGAAGAGAGGAAGGGAAGGAAGAAACATCTTTAGTTACTTAGGTGTTCATTTTGGTTCTTCACCCCCGCCTGGAAACTCGAACCCTGGTCTTGAACTGTATGGTGTTCACGCACCAGCCTCTCAGATGCCTGAGCCAGTAGGATGCACAGCTGGACTAGATACTTTGAAAGGTTAGGCTCTGGTGCCCCCCTGTGGCCTCTGCCCTTGGTGGCTGAGGTGGAGGCCATGTAAAGCAGAAGGACCTGGGTTCAAGACCTGGGAACAGGCAAATAAAGTGTTGCCACTTCCGAATGATTGTTTTTTCTCACCTGCTGACCCTTCACCTGAGTAGAGGGCCAGGAGCCTCTCCCCACCCCAGGAGCTGTCACCTAGAGCCAGGCGGCAGCCATGCGATGCTGACAGGGAATGAGCTAAGGTGCCGGAACGCAGCTCCCGGCCAGACGCGAGGGCCAGAGAAGCAGACAAGAACCTCCTAAGAGGAGAACACAGGGGATCTGAAATCTGGTCCAGGAACGTGGCACATCAGAAACCAACCTGAGGACGCTGGATGGCCACCTCAGCTGGCAATGGTCACATGTCCCCAAACTCCTACAAGGAAGTCGGCTCCTCCACACAACCTATCTGTTGCTCTTGTTTGCCAAGCAGCAAAACTCAGACAAAAATGATATAAAATGGATGTGCCTTGTGGCTCCGGCAGCTGAGACACTGCTGTGCAAGCCACATGCAGGCCAGGGCCCTGGGTCGAGACCTGCGGCCGGGGTGAAAAAAACAAAATGAACAACTAAATTAATGAAGGTGTTTCTTCCTCCTTTCCTTTCTTTAGATAGAGAAATAGAAACATTTTTATTTCTTTCATTTAGTTCATCCAGCCCCCAAATGAGAGCTCAGGTCTCTGTGATGTGCATGGTCCATGCTCAGCCAGCGGCAGTGGACCCAACCACTACTCCATCAGGGCGCACACAATTTTTTTCTTTTAAGAGAAGGAAGGAGGGAAAGGAGAGGAAGAAAATCATTTAAGGAAGAAATGTCTTTATTTAGTTATTCATTTTGTTTTTACCCACCAAGCCCCTGGTCTTGAACCCATGTCCTTAAGCTTCCATGGTCTGCATGCCAGCATCTCAGATGCCTGAGCTATAAGAACACGCCCCTGAGAACAAATTTCTTTAAAAAGATAAATTTTGCTTAATAAAAGTATACTGGAAATATGCTAATTTGCCTGCCCCCACCAAAACAAAACAAAAAAACTGAACTAGGGCAAACCCTGGTAGCCTGGCGGTTTAAGCCAGGAGAAGTCCACATGCATCCCAAGGTCCCGGGTTCAAGACCCGGGCCTGGGAGAACAACCAGTGATGAACAGCTAAATAAAGTGCTGCTTTCTCCTCTCTCTTCCTGCCCGCCTGCCTACTCACCTTCATTCCTGCCTGTACCTCTCCTTAAAAAAAAAAACAAAAAACTGAGTTAATCATCTAGACAGAAATAATTGCGCAGAAATAAATGACTTGTTTTGTATTTCGTAACTATATTTTAAAAAATATAAACTTTCAACTAAAACATCCAAAATCCTGACATTCCCTGGTGGCTCAGGTGCTAAGCCTGTGATAAACCAACAAATAAATAAATGTTACCTCTCCTTCCTTCCTTCCTTCCTTCCTTTCTTCTTTTCTCCCTCTCTCCCTCCCTCCTTTCTTCCAAATGCTATTTCCTCCTCTTTCCTCCTTCCTCTCTTTAAAAAAAAACATCCAAAATTCTAGCACACAGTTAATTAAATGTGACCGATGATGGACATGATTTGAGGTTTCATAGTAGAAGGATGGAAACTGACGAGATTCTGGCTTTAACTTGACTTGGAGAAGACTGACAAGGAAACGCTTGCTGATCGAGGCAGTGCTTGAAGCCCGATTTGCACGTTCGTGTACTCAGAACACCTAGTTAACCGGAATTCTAACAGCGGGCGTTTCTTGATCGACTCTTCTTGAAGACAAGCTATATTTAATGGCACAGTTACTGAGATTTCCAAACCCTCCCCATGGAAGCAGCCACACAGCATGTCCAAGACTCCGGCATGTTTCGAAAAACAGCCCCCCAGTTATTAGCTGTTTCTACCTAATGCATACGGACAGGAGAGAATCTTCAGAGAAACGTTAATTGTCTAGATTAGTGTGCTTGTGTGTTCATGTATTTAGAGGGACGTTCTCCTTATGGAAACCCTTTTAACAGTGAGTGATGAGACTCTAACTCTGTGACCCAGGATGACAAGGAAGTGAGAGACACTTTCACTATCAGCTGCCTAGATCTCTTCAAACATCGGGAATAAACGTTTCTCTCCCCGCAGCCCTCTCAGCGCTCAGTGCCTGGGTCTTGGATGATGTCTACTAAATGCTTGCGGAATTGAATGCATGACTCGCACCAGTTCAGAGAAAATAGTCAAGGCAGGAAATGCTTTTTCCTTGCCTTTCTTGTAGTTTGCTTTTGGAAGTGATGAGAGAGTTCCTATTCCTGGAGGTTATCACCAGAAAGCTGAAGTACTTGCGAGACAAAAAGAACTACCATTAAAAATGGGCCTTTTTTTCAAATTGAGGTAAATTTTATTTACAAAATAATATGAGTTTAGACCTGCGTCATTAAATGCACCACCCATGCGAAGTCCGGATTTCTAGTGGCCCTTCCCTACTGCTCTTTGGACCCCATTACCACTTGCTTCCATCTCCTCTCCCTCCCCTCTGATAACCTTGGTTCTGCTATCAGTGTTCAAAGTTTAGATCTTGTGTTTGTTCTTAAAGGAAAGGTGCAGGCAGGAAAGGTCAGGCAGGCAGACAGAGAGAGGAGGAAGCAGCATTTTATTTTACATTTATTTTAGCTGTTCATCTTGGTTCCTCCCCGCCAGCCCCAGGAGGTGAACCCGCGTCCCTGGGAGGCATGTGGACTGCACCAGTCTGAAGTGGCAAACCCAACTGCTACTCCACCAGGGTATGCCAAGTTTTTGTTATGAAAAATGTGTCCCTTCTAACCTTAGATCCTGTGAGTTGGCACCAAAATTCCATTGGCTGCATCGGATAAAATCTCTTCACAGGTAATGCATGTCATTTCAAGAATTTCGGTTTAACCAGAGTGTACATCAGAGGTTGGCCCGCTTTACACAATCCCTAGCGTGACAGAAACCCAATATCATGACACGTGTGCTGTGCAATGGTGACCGTGCTGGTGAGACAGGAGGGCAGGATGGGGCGGGGCTGGCAGGGGAAGGATCATCTCTCCCCTAATCCAAGACCTGCTCTCACCAGGGATACTTGGCTGGTAGCCACAGGAACCAAGGAGAACAACAGATGTCCATGTCCCCAGGAGGCCTCCGAGCAGGGCTCCCAACTATCACCCCAAGTCTGTCATCCACAGCTGAGAGAAAAGCAAGGGGACTTTGGGGATTTCATGTGCAAAAAAGCAGCCACACGCCTGGAGCCTGGACGCAGCGCCTTAGGAGGTGACTAATGAGGCTGTTTGTGTTCTTTTACCGGCAGGAGGCTGGAGGACTCCTGAGGATTCTCCTACCCTTGCTTTTCATTTCCAGACAGTGAAGACAATCAACAAGCGTCCTGCAGCTCCTTGGTGCCAGTCCGCTCCACGGGGAGGTGGGAGGGCGGCCTTGAGGACGCTGTTTCCAGTCGACACTCCATGCTGGGTACTTACATACTCCTGGGACCCAGGGCAGCTCGGAGAAGACCATGGGAATTGTGCAATCTTGAGGTGACAGCAAATTAAAGCTGGAGGGAACTTTAAGACTATGCAGACGAAAGTCTTATTTTTTTGCAGATGAGGCAACCAGGGCTCAGAGAGATGACTAATGACTAATTCATTGTGACTCTACCAGCCAAGGATACTAGGTAGGGGCTGGGAGCCAGCTCTGGGCTCTTAGGGTCTGAGTTCTGGTCCTTGCCTCTATCACTGACTAGCTGGATAGCCTGGGTCAGCCACAGACCTACCTAGTGCCTCAGTTTCCTTATCTGCAAAATGGGGTCTATTCCCAAACTCTCATCATACACAAAAATTGCTGCCTTGTGACTCAGGTGGCTGAGACAGCTGGGGTGTGGACCACGCAAAGCCTAGGACCAGGGTTTTCCACCAGGACCAGGGAGAACGGGGAACCAAAATAAATACATCAAAATGCTTCTTCCTTCCTCCCTCCCTTTTAAAGTCTATCATAAACCTAAAATAAGAACTAACATTGTAAAACTCTTAAAAGAAACCATATGTGTAAATAAATGTTCCTGACCTTGGGTTACGTTAGGTTAGCTAGGACACCAAAAATACATGCAATGAAAGAGAAGGCTGAGAAGTGAGACTTCATGAAAATTAAAAACTTATTAGCTTTCAAAAGATATCGTCAAGAAAGTAAAAAGTAAAAGTAAAAAGATAACTCAAAGAATGGGAGAAAATATTTGCAAATCATGTATATCTATCCGCTAAGGGACATTTGCTAAAAACTTGAACCGCTCAATAAAAACCAGTAGCCCAGTTTAAAAATGTGCAAAGAACTTGAATGGACATTTCTCCAGGGAAGATATGTAAAAAGCACATGAAAAGATGCACATCACTCACCAAGAGGGAAATGCAACTCAAAAACCTCTAGACACGCCCACCTCACACTCTGTAGAATGACTGGAACAAACAGGACAGACGATTTTACGTTCTGGTGAAGAGAAAGTGCAGCCCTGATCCTTTGCTAGGAGGAATGTAACGCAGAGCAGCTACCTTGGAAATAGCTTGGCGGTTTCTCAAACACTAAATGTAGGGTTACCAGCAATTCTATTCCTGCATATTTACCCAAGAGGAAACAGATGTCCATGTGAAAACTTGTATGCTGCTTAGAACTGTTTAAAAAAACCGTTCTTTTAGACTTAAAAAAAATATTTCAAGGAAAGGTGCAGGCAGGAATGAAGGTGAGCAGAGACAGACAGGAAGAAGCATATTTATTCTATTGAGTTGTTCATCTTGGTTGTGCCCCCAGGCTCTGAGATGTAAACCCAGATCCTTGAGATGTGCAGTGGACATAACCACTATGCCACCACGCTGTGCCCCTTTTTATATGTCTTTCAAGTAGACTTTGTACCACTTTACACATGGCCCACTGAAGTGCTGAGGTCCCCACAAAAGTTCCTCTTGACCAGTAAATTCTCCATGAACTTCCATACTATAAAACATGCTTTAATTTTTAAATGCACCTAGATAAGTCTTCTCATTTCATTTTTCTATTCATAGAATATTTTAAAACTTTGTGTTTAGTGGTTCCAGATCTTACGGCATTCTAGTACTGTGCTTTTGTCTCTATTTGCTGACTTACCAAATTTAGACAGTATTAATATACTTTGTTTTACAAAAAAACTAGAAACTTCACTTAGTCTAGGATGAGGGTGAGAAGGTGTGAGGCACTTGCCTTCAGCCACGAAATTTAAGGGAATGTCAGAAAACTCAGTATTCGGCACTCCCTGGTGGAGTAGCAGTTAGGTCAATCACCTCTGAAGAATCACAGGCCACATACAGGGCCCTGGGCTTGAGTCCGGAGTGTGGGGTCCCCAGAGTGGAAAAAAAACAGTGTGAACAACTAAATAAAAAATAAATTAAATTAATTAAATGCTTCGTTCTCCTCTCTCTTCTAGCTTGCCTACTCACCTTCATTCCTGCCTGCACCTTTCCTTAAAAAAAAAAAAAAAACTCAGTAATCAAGGTATCTTAATATCATATTAAAACAAAGTTAATAAAAAGTCTAGGATGAAAAAAAATTATAAATTATTTAAAAACGAGAACAGGCATCGGGCCCCAAATAGAGTCCCTCACGCTAAGAGAATTAACTGAATTTTAGTTCGGGTTCGCCCTACTGGCATCTCAAACCAGTCAAAGAGGGCACTCTCCCTGGTGGAGCAGAGGTTGGGTGCAGCCCACATACATCCCAAGGACTCAGATTTGAACTAAATAAAGGGCTTCTTCTCCTCTCTCTTCCTGCCGCCTCCTCTCTGCTTGCCTTCACTCTTGCCCATACCTTTCTTTAAAACAAAGCAGAACAAAACACAAAAAACCCTCGTCAGTCAGATCAGCACTAAGGAGCTGATGCGGCATCTCTTGATGGAAGGTAACTGAGTAATAACCAGCGTCGTTGTGCATTTTTTTCTTGCCTTGTAACTTCCGTGTTCCTGCTCTCTCCATCCTATAAAAGTCTTCTACTTAGTACAGCTCCTGGGAGCTCCTTTTCATCTGCTAGATGGGACACCGCCCAACTCATGAATCATAGAATAAAGTCAATGTGGTCTTTAAAATTTACTCAGTTAATTTTATCTTTTAATAAAAGAAGGTAATAAATGATTTCTCCTTTTGCTTTTGGCTCAATATGACGTGACGTGGCATTGTGACTAAGCCCATCTTTATTTAACAGTTTTACACTTTATCACAACTTTTTTTTCTGCAACCCGTATGGATTTTTAGTAGCATGGTATTGAAGTGATATTTATCTGGGTGTCTGAATTTTCTGGCATGCCCTTAAATTTTACCCCCAAGAGTTCTGTGCCCTGTCCATCTCCCTTTCCTCTAAATGGTCTCATTTCTGACTTTTCTGATGATTATCACTTTAAACTTTTATTATTTTCTTCCTTTCCCTTCCTTTCCTCCTACTTCTGGCGGATGAAGACTACTGTAACTTTTACTTTGGACAGAGATAAAGCTTTTGCTCTGTCCTGTTCATTGTCCAAAGTAGGACAACTTTCATCTGTTATTTTTTATTATTATTATTTTTATTATTCTGCTTCCCCCCCTCTCCCCACCCCGTTACTGCTACCTTCTCCACCAGACTTGGATCAGCTCCTGGGGAGCAAAAGCAATTTTGTCCCAGATGATGAGGGGCTGAGCTTCACACCCAGCAGTGCTT
The DNA here is from genome assembly GCA_004363575.1 of Solenodon paradoxus. Taxonomy (NCBI): domain Eukaryota; kingdom Metazoa; phylum Chordata; class Mammalia; order Eulipotyphla; family Solenodontidae; genus Solenodon; species Solenodon paradoxus. The sequence continues at coordinate 406,309 of RJWH01000896.1, forward strand.
CCAGTGGGCCCACGCAAGTGCAGAATCTGAACCTTGCAAAGAAAGAACTTTCCCAGGAGCAAGTCTTGACTTTCCAGCCTGGTTCCTCTCCAGCCTCAAAACCCAAGTCCGAAGTCACAGTGACTCAGCAGGACTGAGCTGAATTCTGCCTGAACACTCGCGTTCTCAGCACACCCTCTCTTTGCCAGCCCAAGTTCAAGTTGAGGCAATTTCCCTCCAGCTGGGGAGAGGCACAAGGGTGTGTCTTGTAAGAGCCCGACTCCATTGGAAACTTGCCCCTGGTGTCCCCACGTTCAAGTTTCAGGACCGGGTTGTGGGCATGCTTCCCTCCCCCACCCAGACCCCTGAGTGCGGTTACCCTCTTCCTGGGGACGCTTCTTGACTTCTACTTTCGGGGCCCCACTTCAGCGCTCCCCACACACTCCATATTTAGACTCTCCCTAAAACTGCTCCGCACTGCACCCCCACCCCCAGGGCCCCGCCCTTGCAGGCCGCCCAGCTCCAGTGGGCAGGGCCGGCGGGTATAAAGCAGCTGGTGCAGGGCAGGCGGCTCCCGGTCCGCTGCAGCCCACCACCATCCCCGGCTACTCGACTCCTTAGCCCAGCCAGGGTCGCCGCGGCAACCAGCAGCCCAGCCAATCAGCGCTCAGCAGCCATGGCCGGTGAGTGCATTGATCCCTGGCCCGGGGCCCTCCTCGGCTGCAGGAACCAGCAGGGTTTTGACCCAGAGTTTTCGTCCTTGACCCAAATCTGGAAAAGTGAAGGCTTTAGGGTCCCAGGATGAGCCCTGACCAAACTGCGGGAGGGAGGGAGCTCCTGTTTCTACCCCACCCCCACAAACTCTGGTGGGCATTTAGGAGAGACGACCTTAAAAGCAAAAAACAGACTGTCAGAGGCCGGAAAGCAAAAAACAGACTGTCAGAGGCCGGATCTGGCCCACCGGCACATCTGCTTCGGCGTATTGTATTTAAACTACTTTGGAATAAATTGCTATGGTTTAAAATAATATAGACGATTTCCGCTTTAAAATGTGGATTCTCAGCTTTTGGAGGAAAATTGGGAGATCTGGTATTGGGTGGGTTGGAGCCAGGCAAGCTGCTCCCTTTGGCAGACCCAGCTCCAGATGTCTGGCCCTGGAGACATTTTCGATGGCTACCCTTAGACTGGGCCAAACTGACCTGGTTTCTGGTCCATTTCAGATGACAGAGCTGCCCTCTCTGCCATCAATCCGAGGTAAGTGGAGTCACCAGACTACCTGATGCATAAAGGGCCTCTAATTCACTCTCTACCAGCAAGACCAGGAACCTGTTACCCAAAGATCTCTCTCTGAGGTCGGACATTTCCCTGTTTCCTCAACTGGTGCAAAAGTGCTTTTGTTCCTTCTCTCTGAAACTAGTCTGGCCTTCGAAAATACCAGCCCGCACAGAATCTCATCTTGCTACACAGCGAGTGGGGGAAGAGATCGCTGTCGCAGTTGACAAGCCAGTTAGAATCTGAGAACAGACTGGCCCTGGGTCTAGAAGCCCACCCAGGGGTTCCCCAGGGAGCAGAAGCGCTGGGTGGGTTGCAGGGGCCCGACAAGGCTTCTTCCTAGGACTTCGGGTTTTTTCAGCTGCCTGAGGCACTGGCTCCCACCCCACAACCAGAGCAAGAAGTATTTCTGATTTTCCATAACTACAGAATGTTTCGTTTATATGTGTAAATTACATGAGACCAAAACAAGGGTGGGGGAGGTGGGGAAATTTGTATTTTGTATAGTAAGTATTAGCTGTACCCAGACAGCCAAAACTTGAGGTTAACTGAAGAGCATTTGTTTGTAAAGAATAGTTGCATCTGATTTTCAAACATATTCCTGCAGGATTTTGGTGAGAGCAGAGGGCAGAGGCAGAATACACAGCACATGGTCTGAGAGCCTAGTGTGTGCCTGTGTGCGGGCAGGAAGCGAGAGGAGGCAGCAGCATTTTATTTTTATTTAGTTGTTCATATTGGCCTTTCTCCTCGGCCCCGGGTCCTGAACCCAGGTCCTTGGGAAGTATGTGAACTGCACTGAGCCTCTACTCCACCGAAGCAGAACTTTACTTAGTTGAATGATAAGCTAAACACATACCAGTGTATGGTATAAGATCTCTTGGCTTTTTGTTTTTAGAGGAAAGGCACAGGCAGGAATGCGGCAAGTAACCAGGCAGGCAGAGAGGACGAGGAAGCACTTTATTTGATTTTGTTGTTGATCTTGGTTGTTCCCCTGGCCCTGGGTCTTGAACTGGGGACCTTGGGATGTCTGTGGACAGTATCCAGGGTGAACTAAAACACTAAGTCACCATGAACGCATCATTTTTTTTTTTTTTTTTTTTTTTTAAGGAAAGATATGGGCAGGAATAAAGGTGAGTAGGTAAGCAGGCAGAAAAATGGGGAAGAAACGTTTATTTTTATTTACTTCATCTTGGCTGTTCCTCCAGCCTTGGGTCCTTGGGATGCATGTGGACTGTACCAGTCAGCGGCTGGGGACTTAACTGCTGAGACACCAGGACTCACTTCTTATATTTTTACAGGGTCTTCCTTGATTACTTTTTCTTTGTACCAAAAGAATCATGTAGGTAATCTTTCTGTCACTGCTAAAGCTATCCAGGCAGGCTTTAATTAAACTAACATACATGCCCTGTGCTAGCTTTATCTTTTTTTTGTCACTAAATTCTCTGTTGTTCATGGCTGAAACTGCATTTCGACACAGTCCAGTTTAATCTGGAAGGTTAGTAAACATTCTGGGTTTCAGGTGGGTTGAAGGCAGAGAATGCAGGAATGCTGGAGCAATAGGAACAGAGGACAGAGTCAGCTCCAAGGGGCAGTGAGGGTGCTTTGGCCACCAGAATGCAGGCTTCAGACGACAGAGATCTGTGCCTCTCTGTTTTCTTTTATTCTTTGTGTCTGTTTTGTACACAGATGCATCTAGAGCAGGGCTGGTGCAAAGCAGGTGTTCAGTAAACCGCGCTGGGTGCCTGAGGGGTGGGTTAGTGAGCTTTCACATTTCAGAGGCGAAAGAAGAAAGGCTGGTGTGGCTGTGGGGTGGATTAGAAGGCAGAGGAGAGTAAAGAAGGGGCAAGGGCTCCGGGACACAGACATGAGGGCGACTAGGAGCATATTCTAGGGGCTGAGATGGGGGAGACACCTTCATGGAGATGAGCTGAGCTGGTTAGACACAGATGTTTCAGTCAGAGGTGAACCAGTGAGCCCTTGAAAAGCAGAAATGGGTTCAAACTGGAGGTTCTGATCATTCCATTTGTCTTTTAAAACTCAACTTAGAGGGCACTTCTTTGAAGGCCTTTTCTAATCAGCTAGCCCTTCAGAGAACCGTTGTTCTCTTTGGAACTTTGTTCCCGACCTCTCCCTGCAGGCCAGCGCCATTGGTTATTTGTATGTGTTTTATCTTCTCTCTGGGTAAATTCTGAAAAACTATCTGGTGGGGTAGCTCAGTAAATGGCAGGAAAGGAAAATGAATTCTTCCATCCAAAAACTCACAAAAAATGTGTGGAAATGAGCAGTGCAGGATGACGATGTTTGGCAGTAAATGTCTGACTTACCTTTGACCCTGGCAGATAAGGCAACTGTTCTTTTCACTGTAATTGAATAATCTATCAGTTGCCTGTTCACAACCTTTTATTAGTTTTCTACTGGGTTGTTTTCAGGAAGCTGTATATTTCAGACACTGACTGTTAATGGTTGTATTTTCCTTTTTTTTAAGGAAAAGTGCAGGCAGGAATGAAGACGAGCAGGCAGGGAGGAAGAGAGGAGGAAGAAGCATTTTATTAATTTTATTTAGTTGCTCATCTTCATTGTTCCTGCCGGTCCCGGCACATGAACCTGGGACCTTGGGATGTGTGTGGACTGGGCACAACCCCTGCGCCTCCAGGCTGGGCCAGCTGTTTTCAGTTTTCTGATTTTGTTGTAAAAGTGAAAATCTGCTTCAGATTTCTTTCCGTTAGCCAAAACAGATATGACACAAATCCTTAGTGGAAGTGAAGCAACGTAAAGCGAACTGGGAGACCAGGACAGACCTCTGCTGTGATCACCTCCCATTTTCACAAACATCAAAGCAGCGTGTCCCACACCTGAAACTCGTGTTGTCAGTCCCTTACACGTGTTTTAAAAAGATGCCACAAGAATTAATGCTACAATGCACACCTGAAACCTAAATGTTCTGACACAATATTCCTTTAAATTAAAAACAACAGCAACGGCGAGTGCTGGTGACCTAGCAGTTTAGTCCACCGGGCACAGTCCATAGACATCCCAAGAACCCAGGTTCGAGACCCAGGATCAGAGGGAACAATCAAAATGAACAACTAAATAAAACAAAGATGTTTCTTCCTCCTCTCTCTTCTTGCCTGCCTGCTTGCCTTCATTCCTGCCTGCAGCTTTCCTTTAAAAAAGAAAAAAAAATTAAAAAGCAACCTAGAAAGGAAAATAAAGAACGAAAATTGACAGAGCAGAGCAGTATTCAGTAAACAATGGTGTGACTAATGCAAAGACAAATCACAAGCCAGGCCCTGGTGGCCCAGGCTCGGCGGCTGGGGGTAGACCTGGTAAAGCCCAACACCCACGTTCAGACTGCGGTTGGGGAGCAGGCAGGGGACAACTAAAATAAATAAAAGTTCTTCCTCCCCCTTCCTTAAAAAAATACTTCTCCTTCTCTTTTCTTTCCTTTCTTTCAAAACAAAACAAAAGAAAACAAAAAACCAGGTGAGTCACAAAAGAAAGGCAGGGCAGAAGGTAAAACACTCACATTTCTAGTGTGAAGCCCATGGTGAGAGTTGTTTGGCGTCACTGGAGGGGTTCCTTCCCCTTCTCCCAGGCTGTCCAGAGCAGATCAGTCACTTCCACCAGCAGTCAAACCCTCATCAAACTTACATTCCACCAAATCTGGATTTATTGGGGCTGAAGTGCCAGCACAAAGTGTGGACATCCTCATTTTGGGCCTGCAGCTGCCCGCAGGCTGCTTCTAACTCCGTGTCTGCCTGCGCCAGGTGTGGCTAATAAAAGCAGGACAGGAGTGAAGGCTGGGAGGTAACTTTCTAGTTATTTGTCTTTAAACAAACATATTGCAGGTGCTTTCTTTCCTTGCTCCACCCACAGCCTCCAATGTTTAAGCGTTACTCAGGTGGTGTGCCTTGGTGGCTTGTCATCCACAAACATATCAAGAACCTGGGTTCACATCCCAGTGGAGATCGGGGAGACAACCAAGCTATGCAACCAAATAAAATAAATGAGGTACTTCTTCCTCTTCTCTTCCTGCATGTCTGTCTGCTCTCCTTCATGCTTGTCTGCACCTTTCCTTTAAAAAAAGAAAGAGGAATGAAATAGTGGTACCTCCCATTAGGAGAAATTGTGAACTCTTTTCTCTGATATTATTTCCCAGACCCTGCACTTTATTTTTATGCATTTGTCAATGATTGAAACTTCATTTGTTATGCAAACTTGGGTGACTTGCTTAAGGTTTTCTCAGCCTGGGTTTTCTCACCCACCACGTGGGGCTGCTAATAGCAGCTGCCTGATGGTGTTGCCATGGCAACGGGAAAGCCTATGAGGCGCCAAGAGCAGCTCCTGGCTCGGGAGCAAGCGCCCATTTAGTGTTCTTTTTGCAAAAGCAAAAGCAAGCTTGTTCTAACAACATTATTAATCCAGAGACGGTCCAGGGAAACATTCAGCGTTCCTCTCAAATAACTTACTCACCTGAGAAAACTATCAATAGTTTCAGGTGATAGTAGCCATCCTTTTCACCTTCAAACCAATAAACCGTAAAACTATCTACATATATGTGTATATGAATGTACATATGCATACACATACATATATCTGATTTCTTTTTTTATAAAAATGGATTTACTTCAATTCATTTTACCATTTACCAAGGTATCATGGATTTCTTTCCTGGTGAGTATGACTCAAGGACATAAACACAGGTCCTTGGGATATATGTGGACTGCGCTCAGTCAGAGACAGCGGACCTAACTGCTACTCCACCAGGTGTGCCCTCATTAACTCACTCTTGTTAGCAACATGATACTTTTTAAGTGTGTGTGTACCACAATTTATTTATATGCTCCCCTTAAAGATACACTTCAATTACATCTTTTTTGCCAATGAAAAGAATGATACAGTATGTCTTTGCTCATTCAGCCTTAAGACCTGATGCTTTCAGTCTGTAGAACAAATTCCCCAAAGTTGGAGAGACAGATCAAAGATTTATGGATCTTTAAAATGTTAAGAGATTCAGCCTCATTCCTTTTCCCAAACACTGAGGGGGACTTCATAGTTCCACAGGCAAGGTGCCAGTTTTCCTGCAACCCGACTAGCTCTGCATGGGGCCTGACTTGGTTTGTATTGCCAGATAACAAATATCTCATTTTAGTTTGCTTTTCCTGACTGGTCAGGCAGGGTCTTTTCTTGTTTGTTTTTTGTCTATTGTATTTCCTCCTCTGTGAATAGTGTGTTCAGAACTTCGACTCATTTTTCTATTGCATTATCTGTCTTCCCTTACTGATTTGTAGGCATTCTTTGAAATTTCAAGTCTATGTGATAAGACTTGTGAATACCTTCTAGTTGACTGTCTCTCTCTTTTTTTTTGGTGTTTTACCCCTTCTGCTGGGCCCTGAATCTTGAACCTTGGTCCTTGGGCATAGCGGCCCCGCACCTTAGCCGCTGAGTCGCAGGCGTGTGCCTTAATCGATTGTCTTTTGGCTTGGTTAATGGTGTATTTTACTAAACACACGCATTTTAAAAAAATTTTTTCTCAGTCAAGATTTTCCTTGGTGGCTTCTGAATTGTTCTTCCTCCTTAAAAAGTATTCTCTACCCTGGGTATGTACAGTTCCTCCTTTCCACTCATGCTATTATCGATTTATCTTTGAAGGAAAGGTGCAGGCAGGAATGACGGCAAACCCAGGTCCTTGGGATGTAGGTGGACTGCGCTTTTAGCGGAGGTGGCGGACCTAACCACTACTCCACCAGGGCGTGTCTCTACTGACTTCTGACACCTGATATTAGCTCTCTAGGAGAGACTGATTTTCATGCAGATGGATGATGAAGTCTGCCAGCATCATTGGTGAACGCGTCTGTGGGTGCTGGGAAGGAGAAACTATTTCCATTCGCCGACGCTTGACTGGCTGGTAGCTGACTTTCCGCCTGTGCCTCTGTGTGTCTTGACTAGTGAGAAGAGCCCTCATCGTTCTGGCTCATTCAGAGAAGACGTCCTTCAACCATGCCATGAAGGAGGCCACGGTGGAGGCTTTGAAAGCGAAAGGATGGGAGGTGGCTGAGTCGGATTTGTACTCCATGAACTTCAACCCAATCATCTCCAGGCGGGACATGACAGGTAGGCACAGTCCCCACTTTAGTAGGTCTTTGCAGAACGTCTTGCCTGTGGCCCTGCAGTCCCAGCTCTCTTCTCCGCAGGCAAACTGAAGAACCCGGAGAATTTCCAGTATACGGTCGAGTCTGTTCTCGCTTATAAAGAAGGCCGGCTCAGTCCAGATATTGTGGCGGAACAAAAAAAGCTGGAAGCTGCGGACCTCGTGATTTTTCAGGTACGATGGGACAGTGGAAGGGGTGTTGGGAACTTGGGTTCTAACTGTCCTAGTGCTGTCTCTTAATTAGCTATTGATCTGAGAAAGTCATCCACTCTCCTGCGTTCTCTGCACAGAAGGGCGGGTACTTCAATGGTGTGAATTACAGATTTACAGGTAGTGGGAATCTTTGAAAACAGGAATGTGACTGTAAAGATGACGCCTTGAGCTTTTTTTTTTTTCCCCCTTCCATTGTGTTTAATCTTTGTTTCAACTAGAGATTCCCTGTGGAATCTCTCCAAGTTTGTTGACCTGCTCCCACTCTGTCTGCATCTGAATAATTGGTGGGGTGATGCAGGAGAGTGACGTCTCTGTTCTTGAAGCTCCCCAGCGGAAAAGCACTATGTTCTAGCAGCCAGCTGTGGCCTTTCTTCTGCAGGAGGCCGCCTCACATTTGACAGTGGTCCCTGCTGTCAGTCATCTTTCCTGTGAAAACCAGACTCTACTTCTCCCAGCTCCAACCAGAGTTTGGATCTAGAAGTGGAAGGGGTATGACTCTGGGAATCTCACAAGCAGGGTGCCACCCACTGGGGGGTTCACAGTTATTCAATCAGCTGCAGAGAATCCAACCTGTGGAGTCCTTCGCTCCACCCGCAGGCGTGGGGCTAGGAAGCAAAGCCACACCCGTTGACCAGAGCGCCCAGACCTGCCTTCCTGGTCCCCGGTTCCTGCTGCGTGTTATTCTCATGCCACCAAGCCAACAGCGTATGGTTCTCCCCCCTCAGAGTCCCCCGAAAGGACCTGGTGATCTTTCAATTTAGCTTCTCCCTGATGTGCACTGTTTCTTTACCCTCCGTTCGTCTTACAGCTTGTCCACCGCAGACGAGCAGCACGTGGAAGGAGCACAAACACTGGATGAGTATTGACTCTGGACTGGTTGTATTATCACACGTTCCCCGTCGGTCTGTAGTCTGACTTTAGCAGAATCAGTGGTGTCTGCTAGTCTTCTAACATGAGAGTAAATTGTCCAGAGGAAGGAGAACCTTCCTTCCTACCAAGGTGTCATACAGGCTGGCCCCCTGCCCAGTTTTCTTCCAAGAACAACTTGAGGGAGAATACTTTTTTTTTTTTTTTTTAAAGGAAAGCCACAGGCAGGAGTGAAGTCAAGAAGGCAGGCAGGCAGGAAGCATTTTTATTTTATTTTTATTTAGTTGTTCATGTTCATACTGGTTGTTTCCCCCAAGACCCAGACTCAGACTCAGAGGTGTGTGGTCTGCATCCTTCAGAGGTGACTGACCTAACTGTTACTCCACCAGGCCTTGCCTTGGGAGAATCCACTTTTAATAGCTCACAAGCCAGACACTTTTATGTCTAGCTCTGACTGAAGAACATCACAGGGGGCTAAATCTATTTGCCTAGTCAACCTGCGATGTCTCCTCCCAGTTGCAGAGTGAGAATGGCTTCGCGCATTCACTCCAGTCCCCCCTTTACAGAGTGGGAGGCAATGGAGCTTAGAGAAGGTGTGAGGCTTGGATGGCAAAGGTCATGCATCAAGTTGGTGGCAGTTTTAGGGTAAAGAATGCAAATCTCTCAACTCTGTATTTTTTTCTAAAATCCTATAGCTGCTTAGCTCTCTTGGGGGCTCACACCCTTCAAATATGAAAGGAAGTTGTCCAGCCTTCCAAATTCCTTCTCTGTTCTAGTCTGTTTTTCTTCTAGGCAGGTTCCAGTTATCAAAATCTTGAGTCAGCTTTAAATCTTGAGTCAGGCGCACCCTGGTGGAGCACAGGTTAGGACAATTCCTTCCAAAGGAGTAGGCCACATGCCCCTGGGTCCGAATCCTGGGTCAGGGCCTGCGGCAGGGGAAGCCACCAGTGTGAACAACTCAATAAAAATAAAGTGATTCCGCCTCCTCTCTCTTCTTGCCTGCCGACTCACATCCATTCCTGCCTGTACCTTAAAAAAAACACCACCATGCACACACACATATATAATATAGTGTCTATAATATCGCATCTCTATCTATATATAGATTAGATATATATATATCTTGAGTCAGAGAGAAGAAATACTGGTCTTTCCTCTGCTTTTATTAGGACAAGAGGCCAAAGAAGACTTTCTCATGGGATCCCCGACACACCTTGGTCACAGGGATCTTGTTTGTCTCTGTGGGTAGCTCTGTTTATTCTAAATGAGCAGTATTTGCATCTGTGAGCGCTGGTACCTGTTTCTTATTTTTCACACCACACCTACTAAATAAAGCAAGTTCTTGGGAAAATGTTGATGTAGCCATGACATTTGTAACCCTTGCTATTTACACATTGATGTCAAGGTGTTTCCATTTCAACACAAGTCCTATTTGCAGGTAGCTTTGCACCAAAGCGTCGGGCTGACCGATTAAGGAGAAGAATTTTCTTTTCTTCATGTGTTAACTCCTCCAAGGGTGTGAAGAAGACTTTGTCCACAGCGATGTCATGGGCAGCAGCGAAGTGTCCGGAGTCTAATGTGCTGATGGTGTCCCTGAGCTGACCTCTTTGTCCTCTGTCCCGTAGTTCCCTCTGCAGTGGTTTGGGGTCCCCGCTATCCTGAAAGGCTGGTTCGAGCGCGTGCTCACTGGGGAGTTTGCTTACACGTACGCTGCCATGTATGACAAGGGACCCTTCCGGGTAGGTGATATTTCTGTCCTTTTTTCTTTTAAAGGAAAGGTGCAGGTGACCAAGGACTAGGCAGGCATACAGAGAAAGGAGGAAGAAGTATTTTAAATCATATTATTTGGTTGTTTATCTTGGTGATTCACCTGGTCTTGGGATGAGAACCCAGGTCCTTGGGAGGTGTGTGGACTGCGCCAGTCAGAAGCAGAAGGTTTACTGCTAAGTCGCCAGGATGCACCTTTCCCCTTCTTTCCTTGTTTTTTTTCTTTTTTCTCTCTCTTTTTTTTTTTTTTTTTTTTTTTTGAGAGGAAAGGAGAGGAGGAAGAAGCATATTTATTTATCTATTTATTTATTATTTATATTTAGTCCTCCCCACCCCCAGACCCTTGGTCTCTACTTGGTCTGCACACCAGCATCTCAGCCTGAGCCACAAGGGTGCACCCTGGTTCTGTTCTAATAGTTGGAATCTGGGTAGAGTTTTGAACTGAGCAGAGTTTTGAACACAATGAAGTGCTAAGATCAGGCTCCCCTGGCGGGGAGAGCTGCATAACAAAATTGTTAAAGATGACATGACATGGTGTTTTAGGACTTGCTTTGAAATACTTCAGGGGCAAAAAAAGGGGCAAGGGATTAGATAAAACTAGAAATACAAATAATTGAGCTTTGAAGTGGCAGAGGGGCTGCATCATGTATTCTTTCTGGAGGTTTGACATTTCCTGTCATAAAAATGAAACGATCTGCCTTCATTTTTAAGAGATCCAAAGATAGCACAAGAAACTCTTTTTTTCTTACAGGAAAGGTGCAGGTAGAGATGAAAGTGAACAGGCAGACAGGCAGAAAGAGAGAGGATGAAGCATTTTATTTAGTTGCCCAGGACACGAACCCGGGTCCTTGGGATGTGTGTGGATTGCACTTTGGTGGAGGCAGTAGACGAAACCTCTGCTCCACCAGGGTGCACCAAGAAACATTTTGAGATTTTCTAGATGACATGTCCTGTGAGGAGACAAGGCAACAAGAAGTCACTCCACCTCCGGCACAGCCGTCAATACCGATTCTGCCTCATTGGGACAACCTTCCCCTAGTCTGCCACTCCCAGGGGTCTGGAGTCCTGGGCTTGCCCCTGGCCGCCTGTCTGTGTCCCCTCTTCTGCAGAGTCATACTTGGTGGCTCAGAGGAGCCAATGAATGAAGTAACATAAACAGGGTGCACTTTTTCCCCTAGGGCTCTTTCATTAAGTTCTTGTCACCCAAGAGATGTGGAGGGTAATGACTTCTCTCTTCCAGAACAAGAAGACAGTGCTTTCCATCACCACGGGTGGCAGTGGCTCCATGTACTCTCTGGCGGGTGTCCACGGGGACATAAATGTCATTCTCTGGCCAATTCAGGTACCTTCTTTTTGATGACCCTTCAGGGGAATTAATTAATTGAGCCTTTTCTGGGGTCCAAAACTTCAAGATGGCAGCTGAGCACAGAACTGAGAGGTGAAGATGGAGGCGGAGTGATCATGTAGAAATACAGGGCTTTTAGGGCTTACCTGTCTTCCCACACCCCTGTGCTTCTAGAAGGAACCATATGTACACATATTCAAGTGTCTCTCCTAACCAAGGATGAGTGCAAGTGATGCTTAGATTTGAACAGTCCTTGGCTCCCATTCTCTCCAGACGACCTACGTCTCTTCCCCATTTCCTGTCCTCCAGTTACTGCCAGTCTCACAGACTGAGCCCAAGAAAAGTGAAGAAATGATTTCGTCCAGAAAAAAAAAAATCAAATATGAAATAGACTTGATGGTGGTTACTGACCTCTCAAGATCCTGTCTTTTGGGGAGGATTGGAGAGGAAAGCAAACGAGGTGGCCACTTACAATAGTAAATAATTACCAGTAGAGACGAGATGATAAGAATAATTTAAAAGCTGTGACGCAGCAGCTAAGGACCAGGTCGTATAAAACCCGGGGGCCTGGCCTAGAGACAGGGGGCTCGGGGAAGGAAACACTTTAAAAAGGCTAATTTATTAAGATGCTCCTGGTTATTTGGAGAGGCAGAGAAATGCACATCTGTTTGCCTCGGCAAGCGTCACCTGCAAGATGCGGCAACTCTCCCTGATGTAATAGAACTTCCGGCACTTTTGGCAGAGGCTCCACGGCTGGCACGGTTTCAGGATTTTATTCAGTTAAAGATGAGCACAGCGGAATAGGCTCACTTAGGCATTTGTTCTGTACAGGGGGCCGAAAGGGTGAGAATCTAGTTCCAAAGGGATGCTCTGGGGGCTTGGGGGCTCCGTGCTGGAGCATCTTGTTGGGAGGCCCAGGTTAGCCCTGCGCACGGTGCAGTCTGCATAGGGCTTGCTCTCTGACGCCCCTGTGTGCTCTGTGCACCCTTAGAGCGGCATTCTGTACTTCTGCGGCTTCCAAGTCTTAGAACCGCAGCTGATGTACAGCATTGGACACACCCCGGCGGATGCCCGGATTCAGATCCTGGAAGATTGGAAGAAACGCCTGGAGACTATTTGGGATGAGACTCCACTATATTTTGCTCCAAGTAGCCTCTTTAACCTAAACTTCCCAGCGGGATTCCTGATGAAAAAGGAGGTCCAGGATGAGCAGAAGAGCAAGAAGTTTGGCCTCTCTGTGGGTCACCACCTGGGCAAGCCCATCCCGACTGACAACCAGATCAAAGCCAAAAAGCAATGATTCTTAAGACTTGGTTTTCTTCTAAGATGTAACCACGTCTAGATGTCTTTCTTGGGCTTCTTTGACTTAAAACTTTGCATGTTTCTCTTTCCATGGGGAATGAATAGACTATTCATGTCTTTTGAGGTAGTTTTATTATGAAACCTAACTGATGATTAGGACCGCTGTCGTGGCAGTTTGATTAGGCTCAAGGGGCCATTTAGGATGTAAAGTAGGGAAAGGAGTAGACAGATGCTAGACATGTTCTTTAAGCTTCTCTACACAATTTCATTTTTCTTTCTAGAGACACACTTTTAGAGCCATAAAACTGGCTAGATGGGTTCAACTATCAGTGATCTGCTTTTCTTTTAATTATCTCTCTGTGGCTTATGGCAGAAGGGAATGCTCAGAGAAAGAATGAATCTGTTTGACCTGAGGGACTAGTTCAGTAGTTCGTAAACTACAGTTGTTTATGATATATATTGGTTTTAATTATCACATAGGGACTAATATGCCTAATATGAGTGTCACTCTTCCTTTAACGTTTGTTTATATGCTGCCTATTGATTCCTTGAAATGAAGTTAATAAAAGTCTCTGCCTCAGTCTTCTCATTTAATGTCTACAGAAATAAACCAACATATAAATATACTACATTTGCTATAATGAATGAGTTCAAAGAAGGAAATAGTATCCCAAATACATAAAAATAACCTTCCACAAACAATTTTATTTCTGGTCTGTATAAACATCCAGAAAGTTATTTTCTGTGTTATTGCTAAATGGATGACTTTCCTTTTAAGTATGTGTTTGGGTCCCATGACTTTTTGGGGGTAAAATTACAAACCTAGAGCTTCCTTAACTTTGGTGAACAATGATGACATCATCTTCTAAGCGCCCACGTCAATGTTCGGCGAGCATCCTCGCCCACCGCTGGTCTAGTTCCTATAGATGGGGGAATGCTGCCCTCTTGTGGTGCACTGGAAGAAAGCGTGCAAAGCGAGGTCGCCTAGGACCGGCACTGGTCTTGAACCTGCTGCGGGAAGTATGTTTGGCCAGGAGCCCTCACTTCCCCGATGCTCACTAGCACGGGATACGCTCCCCTTCTATCATATCCACAATAGCATGACTGGGTGCTGCCATTTGCCTTCATCTCATTGCAATTTTGTGTCAATTTCTGAAAGATTTAAGTGAAATCAAGTCCATTTGTACAAAATGGACCGATATTCACGGGTTCCCGTGAAGCCAGTGAGAGAGGCATTCAAGCAAGAGGAATCTAATGGGAAGACGGGACCAGACGACTCACTAGTAAATTACCTTAGGCCAGAAGCCTAAGGTGACTTGGCTTGAGAATTTCTCCAACCGGGCTGTTTCCGACTGAGTGTGAGTAGAAGAACCTTTTAAGCAACTCTCAGGGAATTTAGAGGACATTTAAAAGAGGTCCAGGATAGAGCGATGTAGACATGAAGACAAACATGGAATGCAGCGAGTACATGTCAAAGGGAGTATTTATTTTGACTTGCCTGATTTATCGTCTAGGCCCTGGGTGGGAGCAGCATGAACAAACTGCTGTCACGGAGGTGCCTTCTAGAGAACAATCGTCAGGTGGTGATAAATACTAGGGAGACAAAAGCACAGTCATGAGCACGGGAGAGATGGAATAGAAGGTTTCTGTTTTAAACAGGGTGCTCAAGAAAGATGTCTCCAGTCTTTGAACCTGAGGGACATGGTACCTGGGGGAAGAGCACTCCAGGCAGGAGTGTAACGTCTCAAAGAGCACGCTTTGTATGTCTGAAGACAAGAAGTTAGTGTGACTAACGCAGACGCAGTAAAGGAATAGGTCAAAGACATACCTGGGATCAGATCCCCAAGGGCCTTGTAAGCCCTGTAAGAGTGTAGAGAGAAAGTCCCTGGAGGGCGTTCAGTATCTGGCTTATGCTTAATTCGGGCTGGCCGTGAGGAATGAAGTTTACAGGGCACCATGGAAGTAGGGAGAATCGTTGGCCAGCTGTTGCAATAATCTGGAAACAAATGCTTTAGACCAGGATGATAGCACTAGATGTATTGAGAAGTGGTTAAAATCTGGATAGAGGCACACACCCTGGTGGAGTCGCAGCAGTTGGGTCATTACCTCCGAACAAGCGCAGGCCACATGCCCCTGGGTTTGAGTCCTGAGACTGGAGGTGGAAGGGAAACAACCAGTGTGAACAACTAAAAAATAAAATAAAATAAAATGCTGCTTCCTCCTCTCTCTTACTGCCTGCCTGCCTGCCTGCCTGCCTACTTGCCTTCATTCCTTTCTGTACCTTTCCTTTAAAAACGAAACAACAAAAAACCAAAAAACAAACAAGTAATCTGGATATGTTTCAAAGGTTGGAGAAACAGAATTTGAAGAAATGGACCTAGACTAATTAAAAAATAAATAAATAAATAAAGACCCAGTAAAACCCGAACAGTAATCTAAATGGAGATTCTATTTGCTAAATTGAGGAAGAATCTGGAAAGAGCATTGAGGGCAGGGTGGGCCGTTGATGTCAGTGCACCTCTCTGGTTCAGTAGCTAAGGTGTCGGCCATATAAAGCCCAAGGACCTGGGTTGGTGATCCAGGGCAGAGGGGGGAAACAAACAACAAACAAAACACATTGACATCAGATATGCTATGTTGCAATATCTATTAAGATAGCCAGCTGAAACTGTCCAGTAGGCAGTTGGATAATAGGAATCTAGAATTAGGGGAGAATTTATGACTGGAGACAAACATTTTGAAATCTTCAATATGTAGGTAGTATTTAAAGCAATGAGACTGGATGCGATCACCTGGGAATTATGAGAGAAAAGAGATCTGAATGATTGGGCTCTAGGGATCTCCACTGCTAGGAGCTCATGGAGATGATGGAAGAGTGACCAGTACAGTAGGAAAGCAGACGCGGTGTCCTGAAAGACAAGTGAGGAATGTGTTTCAAGGGGGAAGTGACCAGTGTGTCAAATTCTGCTCATAAGAGAGGCCTGAGACTTGACCTTTGGCTTTGACCATGAGGAGGCCATGGGAAATTTTGACAAGCGCTATTTCAGTAAGATTGTGATTGACTTTTCTTTTACTCACCTCGCTGTGGCGGCAGCAGATGCCAGTATGATTAAGGATGACTGGAATGGGGTAAAGAGGAAAGGAAATAAGTGACTAAGTGGAAATAGTGTGAAGGGGGAAGTGTGATCCAAGAGATTTGATTTTTTAATATTTTTCATCGTAGTGATTATTAAAGACATTAAAATAATTTCCCATGTATAGATAGTTTCCCCATTTCTTAGATATGTTTCAACACACCCTGCCCTTCACCAAATCACCAAGTGTTCTTCCCCTTGGTCCAGTGGCCTCCGCCACCCGGTGCCCCCACCCCCCATTCCCTGTTGGTCACCTCAACTCTGTTGCCGATGTTTCAGGGTTGGTTATGTTTCATCTGTTCCTTTGTCAATTAGAAATTTGATTTTTTAAGAGCAGAGACATTACAGCAAACGCATATGCTCAGAAAAGGTTTTGGTGTTGGAGAGACGACAAACACATGTCTGGAGGGGAAAAAGGATGAGCGATTCAGAGACAGAAGAGCCGAGTAGTAAACAGGACTAGTAACACTAACACAAGTTAGCATGTTAGGCACCTACTACGTGACCAGAACCAAATGATTTTACCTGGATTAATTTATTTTAACTCTTGCCAACAAACCTAAGATGGGGGTACTATTTTAATTTCCACTCTTACAGATTACGAAATTGAGGAGGTGATTAAATAATAGGTGTAGGAATCAGAAGACCCAGGCAAACTCAAGAGGCGGTGTTGTAAAGCATTATTATATTATACCACCTCGATCGAGGCAGAGACTGGCACCAGGAAATAATGCACGAGTGGCAATCAATACCTGCTTCTAAGAGCAAGACCATTAGTTCATGCTGTTGAGAAACTAGAGTCGTTTTTCTGTTTCTAGAGTCCCTGTCCCCTTGTGTCCTGAGTAGGGAAGACTGTTTCAGCTCTCCTGTAGGCCTGATAACATGGCTTCCTTACAAGATGGCGGTAGTACGCTTACCAGCCGAGCATAAAGCTGGACCACGACCTCCCTTCTGCACCCTCACTGAAACTGTGTAACCCAAGCTTACATGAGCTTTTCTGGCAGCCACTTGTGGTTCCATCTTGAGATCTGGCTTTTGCCCACAAAAAACTTTGTGGACTGAAGAATTTGATATACTTACTAAATCTCACTCGGTTATTCCTCCTTTCCAGGGTCGTTGGAAGCCAATACATGTCGAGACAACTTTTAAACATATTTAGAACAATGGCAGCATTATTAAAACATACATACATATATACACACTCAAATATGGCCTCCTGAAGGACAACTTATTTCAGGCACTGCACTTTTTAGGATTGGATAGCAAGAAGCATGCTGTCCTACAGGGCACCTGAAGCTTCAGTTATTTATGTCACATTCACGATATCCATGTATCATCTATATTCCTATTTGTCACATTTTTTTTTAATTCATATTCCCGCCCCCCGTCTAGTAGGTGGAAACAGTGTATATTTTTCTTTCTTTTTAAGGAGAGGTACAGGAAGGAATGAAGGCCGGCAGGCAGGCAGGAAGAGAGGAGGAAGCATTTTCATTATAATTGTTCACACTGGTTGCTCCCTTGGGACATGAGTCCAGGTCCCTGGGATGTACATGGACTGCACTCCAGAGGAGGCTGACTTAACTCCACCAGGGCTTCCCTATATATTTTTCTAATGCACATTACTTTGTTTAAAAACAATGTTTTTGCCCATTTATCACCTGAACTCATTCTGGGTGCCATTAGTGACGTTATACGCACATTTCTGGTAAACACTGATTTTGTGCATGTGGAAATAATTGCCAGAAGAATACAGCTTGCCTCTGGATGTGGGACTGATAGGGAGACAGGGTTTTCAACAAAAGTACCTCCACACTATAGGATTTGCTGCCATGTGTGCATGTGTGCACGGACTGCTTTTCTCAGCATGAATCATTCAAACAAACGCCACGTCAGTAACTTTGTACAACGCCTGGCAAAGCAGTAGGCACAAACTTCTTAAAGGGATTTCTACTGAGCCCTGGTGGTTTAGGGGTTTAGTTTGCTATGGCACAGTCCACTTGCACCCAAAGATACCTAGCTCAAGACTCAGGCCAGGGGAAGCAACCAAGATGAACAATAAAAAGTAAAATGAAACACTTTTCTCTCCCTGTATTCCTTTCTTCTCACCTTCACATAAAGCCAAAGGACCTGGGTTTGCAACTGGGGATGAGGAGAAAAAACAAAAATAAACAAGTAAATGAAAGTGCTTCTTTTTCCTTCCTTAATAAAATGCTTTCTCCTCTCCCGTCCTTGCTTAAAAAAAAAAAAAAAAAAGGTGCACCTTGGTGGAGTAGCATGGAGTAGCAGTTTAGGCCAATCACCTCCCAAGGGTGTAGGCCACATACCCATGGGCTGGAGTCCCAGGTCCACGGGAAAAAAAGTGTGAACAACTAAATTCAAATGTTTCTTCCCCCTCTCTTCCTTCTTGCCTACCTACTCAGCTTCATTCCTGTCTGCACCTTTCCTTTTTTTTTTTTTAAGTTATTTTCTCTCATTTCATACCTTTTCCTAGTGACTTTATTATTTCAGCCACACATTCACATTTCTCAAAGTCAGCATTCACAGATATAAACTTATGCAAAGTTTGAGGAAAAAGACAGTTATAGACAGCAGAATGAAAACTTTCAATGTTTTATTTTTGACTGCAGCTGTTTACAGAAATATAGTTGCGAGTATACAAATGTTTCAATAGAAGCAAAATATCTTTTTAATATTTAACAAGTTATCACAGATAGCTAAAAACATAGATGCAAATGAAATTCCCCCAAACTGAAAATATCTTGTGTCAGTGCTCTGAAATCCCAACTATGAAAGCCATATACACAAAAACATAACCCTTAGATCACCGTAGGACAATGAGAAGGCAGTTCAGTGGTTGATCAGTGAGCTCAAGCAAATAAAATTAAGTAAAATAAAATATGGCAGAATGATAGCTAAACCACTTGAGAATAGGCTAATGAAATATTTATAGTTTATTTATTAAAAGATTAAGTAATGTAAGTTAATGAGACTAACACATTGTCAAAAAAAGGAGCAACTACTTGGAGCTTACCAATTAGAAGGGAAAAGGTGAACAGATACATTCATTAGATCAAAGAAATGAGCTTAAGGTCATTGGAATCAGTTTGTAGCTACTAATGTCAGAAACACTTCAGTGCATGATAGTTCCTTACTGACGCATTTGTCTGACGCCAAACCCACTCTCAAACCTCTAAGATGGTTTATTTGTGTGTGTACGTTGTCCTGAGGTTTATCGGCTAACATAAAAACAGTAAGAAGCAAGTCCTAGAAACTAGTTCGAATCAGGCAAATTACTTCTGGAACAAAAACAACAAGGGTGATACGGTCAAACCTGGGGCCTTTAAAGGTGCTATTACAGTTGGAATCAAGAACAGCGGTAGAACACTTCAGGGGTACAGGAGTATATCATGCAATAAAGTGGGAAGGAGGGAAAAGGGAGAAGAAAAGGACAACTGTAGCTAGAGCATCTCCCATCAGTCTGCCTGTGTATCTGCCAGCACCAGTTTAGCAGAGTAAGCCACATATATTTCCACTGCTAGTATTAAGCAAAGACAGCAGCGGTGATTTTTATAAAGTTAGCATACATTTATTTTTATTTTGACATGTGCATTTTCCTTTAATAAACTGGTGGTTTGTAAACAGTAGGAGGAAGATTAGAACAGTTATGCAGGTATTCAATTACAAAGGGAAATTAAACAAATGAACATATCTACCTTGTGGCTAATTTGTATTTATGATGATGCATGCAGTTGAGAATGGAGAAATGCCCAAATTATATAATGCATTTTCTTGTTTAATAATTCTTGTCTGAAGCATATATTCCTAAGATAGGTATCTCTACTACATTAGTTCTCATATGAAGCAAGCTACTTTTAAAGAAGATCTATTGTTTAAAAAGAAAAAAATTAAATAAGGTGCTTTGTTGACCTGGCTAGTCATCTGGTTTAATATCTCAGATACAAATACAAATACAAGGAATGACAAGGAATTTTGTTCTGAGAGTTGTTGGTCAAGCCAGAGCAAAACTGTGGTCTGCTGGTAAAGAGGCAATGAAAAGAAAGCTTGTATTATCACTGCCCACAATGTGCCCATTTAATGGAGAAACGAGACTTTAGCACCATCAATATTAGCTACTTAGGTGTCATAACAATGAAAAGAAATAAAGAACATTGCACCTATTTAATCATTTAATGTAAACTTTTTAGTGAGCAGTAGAAAAATGCCAAACTAACGTAAGTAAATGATAAATAACTAGTAGATAAAAAGTTTACTATATTTCTGTAGGCAGTACTGAGAATAAATTATCATTAACAATAAATGTTTATGGATAACCAGGTTAAGCTGAATTGACGTGAAGAACAATATAGAACTGTATCTACATGGAAAAAGACCTTTCTAGCGCTAATTGTAAATAGTTTATGCCAGTGGTTTTCAAACTTTACTGTATATCAGAATTACCTGGAAGCATGTTAAAATAGCTTGTTGGGCTCCGTTCTAGAGTTTCTGATTCAGTATATCTTGGATAAGGCCCAAGAATTTGCATTTCAAACTAGTTCCCAGGTGATACTGATACTAGCTGGTGGGCTGCGGACCATACTTTGAGAACCACTGGATTACACATACTGTATGTGCAGATTACATACCATAATGCTCTTATGCACATAAAATATAGAGGAAGAGGGCTGGTTTTAATGAACTTTCAAACACAGACACAAACAAGCTAAACATTTCAATATTTCTAAAATGATTGGCCAAAATTCAATCACTTCCCCTTTATAGTCAACCGTATTTCAAAGTATTAGATCCTACTACATAGTCATTTTAGAAAATATCCACGTTAACACTTATACCATGTTGGCTATCCAAAATAAAAAGGACTTTAATATTTTAAATAGTTAAAGGTTACTCATCAAGGAGTTCTCACTATATAGCATTCTGACTTCTCTGGAATGATTAAAGTGCATAATATCAACAGGATATTAAGAATATTGCATAAAGGTTTGCCATCTTGAGTGCTACTAACAGTCACAGAAATACCTGCGTGGGGAAAACAGCTCTATTCCAAGACTACCCTAACCTGCTGCTGATGGTCCTTTCTTCAGGCACCAACGCTGTGGTGAGGTGAAACATAGGCTAATTAACCAAAACCAGAAGAACATGCAATCCAACAGTATCTAGTTGAAATGAATTAGTATCTCAGTTCTAAAGGGACTCAGAAAATACTTCCTTTGATGTTATTTTCCCTAGGCAGAGTAACTGAGGTATGGCGGGCAAGCAGTTCACGACCATCAATTATTTAGACCTGTCTAGTTAGAAGAAAGACAGTGTCAGGCTTTACCTAAACTGTGTTAGTGATTTATTTTCATCCTTCTAAGATCAGAGAAGATGCGTTAAACACATCCTCCCTGAAATTTAACTACACACATTTATGTGCAGAAAGTCTCATAGATAGTAAACTTTTTCAGTGGCATTCAAGTAAGACCTATCATTAGTTGATTGAAATGAAAACAAATGTAATTTATAAAAGTCTAAAGAGTATAATTCTATATTTTATTTACCTTCACTGAAGGAACAATTCTAGCAGGGAATATTTAGTTATTCTTATGCCAAAGTGAGTTAGAGATTTATGAAGTTGTTTTTCATGGTGATCAAGAAATGGAGAAAAGAATGACTAAATGCATCAATGAAAAGTTGGGGGACCTTTTAAAGCCAGTTGTTTATGTGTGTTTTGGCAATAGTAAAAAATGAAATAATAAGAAAGGGGCACTACCATGGTAAAAAGGCACTTTTCCAGAAGCATTTAATCTAAATATAAAATATTAATTTAAAAAGTTTCCTGAAAGAATGGAGTAAAAATAGTTTTATTAAAAATGAGGCTAGAATGGCATGAAAATAAATGAGGACTTAGAGAAGTAATGAGAGCACTGGGACAAATCACAAAGATAGTATGTATTATTCTGATCCACAATTTAGCTCTAGTGACAAAAAGGCAGAGGAGAAAACCTCTTCATGTTCAAACATGTTAAGAAATACTATTAATCCACTTATTTACTAACTCAAATGAGTAATTTTTCTAATAAAGCTGCTGGGCTATACAGTCTCTCTTCCATATAACAGATGTGCAGACAGAACACGCTGTCTTCATTAGGGATAACGATAGAGGTCATGAAGCAGAGTAAAGCTAATCAGGTCGCATATACTTTCAATTAATCAGAAAATGGCATCTAGGAAACATATTAGAACAGAAATTTTCACCTGAAAAGATGAAACATTTTCAAATTACTTCTAGTGAATATTTATAAATTAAGTTGAATTTGAGATGTTGATATTAAAACATTTAATTCTGGTCTCTAATTGTTTGATACATTTAAACAGATTTTACTTTTCTAAAATGAGTGTCTGTAATGGTTTAAATAGTCAAAAGTAATATTATCTTAGTTCTAAAGGGACAAAATTATAACTTCTCGTTTCCTTTGACACTCTTTTTTTCTAGGCAGATTAACTGAGGCTCTGATGGGCAAGAAATTCACTATAATGAAATTCCCAACTATGGCATATATAATATTACAAAAGAAGGAAGGAAGATTTCTTATTAATACTGCTTCTAGAGTAAACAGAGCCCTTTAAAGACCTGTTCTGGGAGACTGGAGAAAGCAGATCTGCAGTAGCTAAAGAACATGACACCAAATTAAAAGGGTAATCATGTAAAAAAAAAAAAAAAGCTAACACAATAAAGCTCTGTAACAAAATATGACTGCTAATTATCTTCTCCCAAGTTGCTGTGGAAATACAAATGGAATGACAATAAGGAATAAAACATACACAAGCATGTGCACACACTCTCTTACAAAGAGATAAGCTCCAAGCATTGAGTTGCTAAAACCAAGAAAAATTGAGTATAACAATATAAAGGAATAAAATGTGGTTCAGAGTTTAGATTCTTCTGCCAAAAATAAATTTAAGAAATTATCACTTCCAAGGTCTTTGCTGGCTCACTGAGCTCTCCTGTGTGTAATTACAACCTGTCACAGTAATCGGGAAACTGCGTCTATTAGCACAAGTGCCAACCACTGACCACGAGCAACTCTTCAATGAGACAAACACTTACATTCAGAATGCAGTACTTAACATTGACATTTAGGGGTAAGGAACATTTTAACAATGTTTTAAAAACAAAACAAAACCCATCATTATTGAATAAGAATATGGTAGCATAGCACAGCCCTTGTATAAATAACCACAAAATTGATGAAAATAAAATTGGGTTTTCTGCCTCCATTCAGTCGAACCACTAGAGTTCAGGTCTATGTTCTGTTCTAAACTTAGGTATTGTAAAACAGAAAATTGGTCCCTGGTGGCTTGGCATTGGCAATCAGCATTTTACAGTGATAAACATTTGCTAAACAACAGAATAGAAGCCAGTACACAAGCCAGTCTTCTTGCCATCATTTCATCCACAGTGTTAACAAACATTTTAACTAGATTTTGGTGAACAAATACAACTTCCTGAGTCTCCTGTGTAATCTTGTAGAAAAAAATCAGAAAACTCAGAAATAAGCTTACAGTATATTATTTCTACTTATTTTTATGCCAATTGAGTAAGTTTTCTTTGACATTAGTCAACTCTTTTCAGTTACGAGTTTTACATTTTAAAACTGAAGCACTGGAGTGTGTAACTGGTCCTTCTCATAACCTGAACTGTACTGGATAATTATTTCTGGTAGGTGTGGAGAGAGGAGAGTTACACTGAGGAAAATGCTTTTGGTTTAGAGAATTTATAAAGTAGCTCTGGATATTATTACAAGATGGGAAAAATGTTATTAGAATTACAAACATGGTTGGGTTTTTTTTTTAGTGTCTTTATAAATAAAAGGCATAGGATACAGAAAGCCAATTAATTAATAATAACAATAACAATAATAAAATATTAAATATATAGTGAGCAAAGACTGAATGGCTCATTCTTGTGAAACACCATTTGACACAACTTGCCTGAATGGGTTTCCTTACACTAGCATTTTGGTGAGTGGAAGATCCAGCAAACAAACAGTAAGCTGCCTTTAGCCCACAAATAACATCAAGGAACTGCCTGATGGAATGGCCACAGATGAACAGGTCATTTGTTTCAAAAGATACTTAAATACTCAATAAAGACATAACAAACCCCCCGCCCCCCCACTGTTATCAGACGCCACGTTGTGGTAGAACATCAGACAAACTCACAAATTTACCACAAAAATGTGTGGCAAAAAAAGAATAGTTTATATATATGTATATATATAAATTTCTATATTTATGCCAATGTACTCACTCAGTACAAATAGCAAAATAGTATACCATTTCCTAAATACAAAATATAGCTTTCCAAAAAAATGAAACACACATTAGATATAAACCATCCAAAACTTGAACGATTGAAAACTGTATTCAAAATTAAATGACCTAGAGTAGGTCTCTTTCTGAAAGTTCCCTTCATATCGGCAAGAAGCCTGTACTACTGAAAACGTAATTCAATGCCTCTCAATCAGAGAGAGAGAAAGAAGAAAGGGTTAAGTGTGGAAGGAAGAAAATATGAGAATAAAGAGAAAAAACAGAAGAGCACGAAGAACCACGGAAGACCATTACATAAAATGGGGGGGGAGAAATCTGACTGTAGAAACAAAATCAACACCACAATTTCACAAAGTTCAACTAAATGTATAGGATAGAAAAAAACAAAAATAAACAATCAGAAAAGTAGCCTTTAACAAACAATTATTAGGCTATTTTTTGTACACTTAAAAATTAAGTGAGACAGAGAAGATACTGAAACATCCACATATAGAAGCCACACACAATTTGGCCTTAAACTGTATTAACAGATTTCTACATGCCAAAAGGAAAATCAGACAGAAGCATGTGTCCAGACAACAGGTTGTAGAGAGAAGCAGGCATCCCATGGGTGGCAAGAACACCCAAAACTGAATCTAATGCTACAATTGCAAGTTCTGGAGTGTGTTTATTTTGCTCTCGATAGATGTGACACATGTTAATTCTTCATTTTAAGTCAATGATATGACCCTGTAAAGCCTAAGGCCTGTGGGAACCATCAGACAAGTGACCACTTCAAACTGTAAAGCACTGAGGTGACAAGTGAATTAAACTCACTGCAGCTCAGGGAGAAGTGATGTCTCAAGAAATTCTAGTTTGCTTTTTTTAAAATGAAAATTTACAGTTTCCTATTAAAGGGAAAATTTGAAGACTTCAGAACAGCACCGTTCATGGGGGAAAAATGCATTGTTTCTTGTTTCTCAAGAATCAGTTCCCCTCATTCCTGAAAGGGTACCTCCTGCCTGTGCTGCAGGAGTTGCTGGGTTACCCCAGGTCAAAGTGGCCTTTTCCTTGAAAGTTGCTACAGGGTCACAAACTAGTAGTAGCATATTACTAACTGTCCAAAATAAAAGTGAAAAAGAGGGGAAGAATAACATAGATGAACACTGAAAAAAGGAATACCAGCCCAAGAGTGGGTTAAGAAGAAAATAGACTCAATTTACTCTGTCAGTTTAAAATACTGAAGGAGGACGTCAGAACATAATTTATTATATATTCTCTCCTTCAATATTTTATAGAACAAGATCATTATTTTTCTACGTAGTTATGGCTAAACCCTTTAATAGAAACATAATTAACCACTCTCTGAAAATAAAATCAGTAGCATTCCAGCTGTCCCAGTTTGTGTGTTGCTGTCTGCTTGTTTGTCTGTCAAATCAAGAGGCCTCTTATCTGTGTAGAGCGCTTACTACAGCTTACTTGTCAGTTACCCTTTCAGTTTCTTCATAAAAACTAAAAAAGAGTCCTTCACTTTGGCCAACAGCTGTGTTTTTTATACTTAAAAATCACCACCTTAGTTATTATTTGAACTTTACTTTTTCAAATGCCATTACTTGACTAAAACAAAGCCAGAAAAAAAAATGAACAAAAAATAAACATGACAGTATAGATTATTTTCTAATAGCAATAATAACTGAGTGGTCCAACTTTTGATTTAAACTGTACTTTTAAAGAAACAGTGCCTGGGAAAATAACGACAATTAACTCCATCTGGAAATTCAGGTTCTCGGTTATCATTGCTACTAGGAATATGAAGTACGAAGATGCTAACAATGGCGGCTGATCACTGCAGCAGGCAGCATCGGTGTGCTCTTTTGCAGTCAGAGTAATATCTACTCATTTACTCAATCACAGTTTTTCATATTTTGTTTTGCTTTTTAAAGTAAGTTTAATAATCCTCATGGAACCACAAGATCTCAGGACATCTGGGAATCAGGTTTTTCTTCATGGAATTTCTGGGAAAAAAAAAAAAAGAAAGAAAGAAAGCAAGAAATTTAATGTAACTCACATGGGAAAGAAAGCATTTATAAAGCTCTTATCACAGTATTTATAAGTGATACTTATACATCTACAGACTTTTCTGTATTTGTACTTATTTCTTAAGGAAAGGAGAAATGAAACATAATTGTATATAACATAGTATCAGATATTGTCATTCCAAGGCAAAGAAGCTTTAGAGCCAGAAGGAATGACCAGTATTTAACAATATGAACATAAGCAATTATTCAGAGTAAAAAAGTACCATCTTGAGAGAAAATCATATTTAAAAGATTAAGAATTTAAACAATGCTATATCTTAACCCACATTTGCTAAGAATAATAAAATTTATTGATGCTTTTCAATAAGAAAGAAGTCAAAATGCAATACTTACATATCCAGTTAAAAAGATCCAGATAAATTATTCCCTTGATTTTGCAAGGAGACAAGCAAATCAATCTTTTCAATGTTCTGGTTGGTGTTTATAGAGGATGCTAGAGGCGAATTCTCTGGCATTTGCTGAGAAATAAGTGTTGTCACAGGTGGCTGGCCCTCGTTTTGTGGTTGACCTGTTTGACTTATGGCCATCAACTGATCTGGCAATGTAGCTGGTCCAGAAGATAAAAGCTGACTACAGTCTGCAGAGACATTTAAAATAGAGAAGCTACCTGATTAGTTACTTTCTGTTAGGATTCACAAGAAGATTAATTAGTTGTGTGGAGAAATTCACTATTGTATTCACTTAGTATAGAACTAAAAGTGAGGCACCTGATAGCTCCCCAAGAAAGGTTTTCATCATATCACACTGGCATTCATCTTAGGTTTCTTCTAAGCAGTAAAAAAATATATCATTGCTTATTATAAATTCAAATAATTTCCTTGGCATATAAACATTAAATAGGTATCTGTATTCTTGGAAATTATTTACTTTAATTGGCTGAGATATTTTCTGTCACTACTAACTTCATTTTCCTTGCAAGATCACAGTTTAAAATAGCAAATACATACATTTATATACATTATTACATTTAATCCTACCCAATGTCCTTGTCAAGTATGTAATATGATCACCATTTAAGATGTAGAAATAAAGGATCGTGCAGATTAAGTAACTTGTCTAAGATTTCAGTCAGTAAAGTGATACAGAACTGTTGTCTAACTAAAACCTGATTCTTAAAAATCACTGTGTTGCTTAATGAGAATGATAATGATAAAACCACTTGATTGTTTCAGTCAGTAACATTTAAAAAATGAGAAATGAGTTTTCTTACTATTTTGAATGCCAAATAAGAACATTCCTGAAGTCTGTTGAGATGAGCCTGGAGAATTTTGCAGTTGGTTCATTGTGCCTCCTGTAGTGTTGTGAAATAAAGTAGCCTGTGGCTGAGGTGAGGATGTGGCTCCTTGGATTCCAGGTATGTTGTTCTGAGGGGAATAAAGAGGAGACTGTTGCATGTCTTGTTGATTTATACTGGTTTGCAATGCAGACATGGATGCTGGAGAGAGGAAGAGTGTTACTTGCTGCTCTTGAGAACTGGGTGACCCTTGGACCAACTGAATCTGAGGAGAGCTATGGAACAAGGAGGTCTGTGTTGATTCTGACTGGGTAGGACCTGGGTTCTGAAGTGAGGAAACTGTGGGCTGGTTCTGAAACTGCATGGGCTGCTGCTCTTGATTCATTGGGGCCATATTATTTTGTTGGTGAAAAATTGACGGGTTCTGTTGCTCCTGATTAGCCATTGGATTTTGACTTGGGTTGAATATCATGTTTGGTGGTGGCTGCTTTTGAGATGCCATTGTAGCCAGGGTGCTCTGATTACCGAATAAAATGCTCTGCTGCTGTTGCTGCTGCTGCTGCTGCTGCTGCTGCTGCTGCTGCTGTTGTTGCTGCTGCTGCTGCTGTTGCTGCTGCTGCTGCTCCTGGGAGGGAGAGTTACTCTGGATGGCAACAAGTGAGTGCTGTGACTGGAAGATTGTACTTTGCTGATTTTGAGGCATTGGATTAGGAGGAAGGGAGCCCATGGGCACCTGAGGCTGAAATAGACCTTGCTGGGAGGATTGTGCCTGTTCTTGGGAAAGCAAGGGGGTCTGGATATGTGACACTGGAGTCTGCTGTTGGAAAGCAGCCTGCTGCTCAGTGTCTGATGTTGACTGAAGTGAAGAAATGGAGTTCGGTGATGCAAAAAAAGAAATCTGTTCTTCTTGGGTTACTGCATTAGTCTGAAGATTATTCATTGGACTCTGGGAAAGAAACATGTTGGCTGACTGCTGGTCTTGGGGAACAGAAGATGCCTGTAGCACAGCCATGGTACTCTGCGAGTGAAACATTTGTTCGGAGGAGGTTGTAGAAGTCTGACTGTGAACAATAGGACTTGGTGTATGAAAAATAGAACCTTGAGTTTCTTGGGAAAGGTTCTGAGCATCAGCAATAGGATTTTGAGGATGAAAAAGTTGAGCTTGTGAATGAGAAGACTGCTGCAAAAAATTCCCAGACTGGAGTGACATCATCTCATTACCTTGCGGGAATAAGCCATTACCCTGCTGCTGAGTACCACTATTTTGAACAGCTATCATACTTTTTGTAGATGAAAAAAGGTTAACTTGAGGTTGATTGTCCCCACTATGTTGCATTTGGACCATGGTCTGAAAGACACTGTTCTGAATCTGTTTGGCTTGTGCTCCAGTTTCTTCTCCATCTCCTGAACTGGATGTCTGAAACAAAGTAGTGCCAGGAGTCGCAACCTGCTGCGTGGTGGTTGTAGTTGTCTCGTTTCCAGAAACTGCAGGAGAAGAAAACAATTCACACTGCATTTGCATGTCCTCACTGGTAGGTAAAGCACCCATCATGTGAGACGTCGGCTGGTAAACTGGAGATTGCTGAAGGCTTCCATTTGCTGAAGCAGTTGAAGGAAATAACTCTGACTGCATCTGGGCAGCTGCCTGGCAGATAGTCTGCTGCATCTCCATCACCATTGCAGCTGATGATTCCATCACTTGCTGCTGCTGTTGTTGATTAGATAATGTGTTTTCTGTTTGTGGGTGAACACTTTCAGCTCTTCCAGCTATTAAATTATCTGGTCTGCTATGGACTGCTGGTTCTGTTGAGGAAAACATTCCAGGGCTTACGCTATTTTGAATTTGACTGACTTGTTGAAAGATGTCAGCACTAAGCTGTTCTTGAACATTCTCATTACCATCTGGAGCAGAAAATAAAACTGAAGATAACTGTTGTTGCGCCTCTAAAACTTGCTGGACCAAGTCAACATTCCCACTGCTGCCACTAGCAGTACTGCCTGCAAAACTTCCTGCTTGCAGCTGCTGGATAGTGTTCTGTAGCTGACTCACACTATTTGGTGATGAAAAAATATTTGATGAAATCTGCTGCTGTAGAGTCTGAGCTTGTTCTTGTAGTGGTGACTGCTGTGACGCCTCCGTCAGGTGTGACAAGTTAACCACTGTGCCATCGGACTGTAACACCTCTCTAGACTGAGTTTCTCTCGTCTGAAACTGTGTGGCCTGCTGCAGTAGTGCATCACTGTTAGGCAGCTGATTAGAAGCAGAAACTGATGGAAAGGGACCAGACTGTGAAATGTCCTGTGTTTGGATAGTTGTCAGGGTCTCTGGGTTGTATGTCTTGGGTTGAATCTGCTGCTGCTTTTCATTTTCAGGAGGTAAGTGGGAAGATGATGATGAAAAAGACCCATTTCCTGTGATGTTAGAGATATTTTCTAAAGTTTGTTGAGTTGATCCAACTGCCTTTGTAGTCTAAAGAAAAAAAATCCCCAAACAATATATAAATATATATAACCATTAAAAGAG
This sequence comes from Solenodon paradoxus, assembly GCA_004363575.1. Classification (NCBI taxonomy): domain Eukaryota; kingdom Metazoa; phylum Chordata; class Mammalia; order Eulipotyphla; family Solenodontidae; genus Solenodon; species Solenodon paradoxus. The sequence goes on from RJWH01000896.1 coordinate 436,506, forward strand.
ATCATATGCTACTTCAAGAATTATTATTCTAAAACATATGCATATACAGGATCAAGTTTTCCACTATGGGCAAACAGGATTAAGACTGGTTCTCAGTGACAACATATCTGTCATCAGAATTTTTTTTTTAAAGATTGTAAGTATCATAAAGATAGTCAATTCAAAGATAGCCACTCAAAAAAAGAAGTAGAAGAACAATCAGCTATTGATATGCTTAGGACAATAAGGGCACATTAATTCTACGATTCATGAATTTTATGATTCAGCAAATTTTTAAAAATCTCCATTTTGTAGCTCACTAGTAACAGTATTGGGGCAAACAAGTGAAAAAAGGGAAGTGGAGCTGAAGGGAAAGACTGGGGAAGAAAAAGACATAAAAATGTCTTCAATTTTGAAAATGCTAAACCAGTAAGTATATTAATACCCCACATGTCCAGATAAAATATTTATTCTGTTTGTGTCAAAAATACATATTGGGAGATCATGTTAAGCAAAATAAGTAAGAAAAAGAAAGACAGGTTGGTTTCATTCATATGTGGAAAATAATGAAATGAAACAAATGAACACATAAATCCCAACCAAAATATCAGGACACGGGGGAGGAGGGGGTGAATAAGAGGGGAAAAGGTGGTGGCAAAGGACACAAGAACTTCAGAGATTGGTGTGGTGTGAAATATAGACTGAGATGCAATTCAATATCCTAAAATGAATATATTATTATAAATTAAAGAAATAATAAATATTGCTGTTTAGAAAAGATGCACATTGGAAGTATGAAAGCATTCACTCTAAAAAGTAAAATTCATCAAATCAAGGAGAAACAAATGTGAAATAGGAAGGGTGAAAAGCACAAACAGCAGGAAAGGAATGAACCCAAAATACAGCCATTTTTAATATTTGAGATCAAGATATGGGACACCAACAAACATAGCTCACCTTAAAAATAGATCTTTTTTCTGTTACTTCCATTGGAGTAACATCTTCACTCTTAATCATACTGCTTGATATGAGTGGAGTGATCAGAGCATTAGGAAGAATGTTTACCTTATCTAAGTTACATCCTGTAGTTTTTACTGCTGCACATACACAAAAAGAAAGAAAAGTTTATAATCACAAAAAAATCATTTATTACATTCTATATAGTGTGGTGACTCTTCGTCATGATTCGTCCTTTTTTTTTAAAAAAAAAAAAAAAAAGGGAAAGATACAGAAAGTATGAAGGTGAGTAGGCAGGCAGACAGGAGAGAGAAGGAAGTATTTTAGTTATTTCATTTAGTTGTTCATCATGGTTGTTTCCGCCCCAGGTCTTGAATTGAGGACCCTGGGATATATGTAGATTATGTTCAGTGAACTAAACCTCTAGGCCACCAGGGCAGTCCTGGGTCTTGAACCCCAAGTCTGTGGGCTTTACAAGGCCTGCCCACATTAGTCACCTGCATCACAAGGGTATGTACTACTAGTCATGATTTAAATATCTGACTTGTGTATAAAACAATGTGTACTTCCATTTTCTGAAGTAGCATTGGATGGAGAACTCCTGAGATGGATCTGAGATTGTGGGTTAAATATTAGCAAGCTTGAACAGTTCAATGATGAAGCTATAGCCCAACCTCCCACTCCGACTGCACCCTTCCAAAGTGCCTTGTACTACAATGCTTGACAGGAACAGGATATATTACAGGATACAGCTTGGAAATCTCCCAGAAGTTAGAGACAGTCAATTACAACTGTTAACACTTTCCTCTTAGCATAGGGCTATCTGGAAGCAGAGTCTAAAAAGTTTTTAAGGGTCACAGGATTGTTTACACATTGTTCAACAAAACTTAAGCCTCTTGTAGAAAATGCCATCCAGCACTCAAACAGATTTAGCTTTTTTAAAGTAATGTCTTAGAAAACTTGAATTCGCCAAGTGGACACAATAAGCACATTTAAATTTCTCCTTTAGACAGGTCTTAACAATTTTTCTTTTCATAAATTTAGGGTGACTAGGTCATCAGATAGGAAGAGGAGGAAGAATTTTATTGTTTTAATTCAGTTGTTCATCTTGGTTGTTTCCTCGGCTCTGGGTCTTGAACCAGGGACCATGGGATGTATGTGGACTGTACCTGCTTTAAACTCTGCTAGGCCACCAGGGCTTTTTTTTTTTTTTTCTTCAAAGCAAAGGTGCAGGCAGGAATAAAGGTGAGCAGAGAGAGGCAGGCAGGAAGAGAAAGGAGGAAGAGGCATTTAGTTGTTCATCTTGGTTGTCCGCCATTGGCCCCAGGAATCAAACCTGGGATCCTTGGGATGTATGTGGTATGCACCCAACCGATACTCCCCCAGGGTGTGCTTTTTTAATTAATTTTATTGAAGGAATACTGCAACATAACATACAGAGGTTCAAGTTGTACATCATTGTAAAACAAAAAACCAGCAAATAATTTTCCCTTTTTCCTACTGTCATTTTCAGGAGTAGGTAGAGGTTTACACCAAGGGAAGTAATATACAGCAGACAAAGTAGATTCCACCATTTCATTATATCTACTTTTTCTCCTTGATTCCTTTTATTTCTTGTTTTTCTGTCTGAGTCTGCCGTGGGCACTTAGTGGAGCCTAATGATATTGCTGATAGCAGTCTTCTGAATTTGAACTGAACTCATAGGTAAAATTCTGATCCACAGTTTACTACTTTGAGACCCTGAGGAGAGAAACAGAGATTCCCTAGAAGGTATAGCTATTAAACTGCCTTTTTTTTTTTTTTTTTTTAAGAGAGAGGAAGAAAGTGAGAGGAAGAAACATTTTAAGGAAGGAAGAGAAGGGAACACTTCCATTTGTTTTTGACTGTTTCCCCTGGCCCTGGATTAGTCACAAACCTGGGTCCTTGGGTTATAAACAATCTACACCCTCACAGCCAGCTTAGTCTGAACCACCAGGACATGCCAAACTTCTTAACTGTATACTGAAAAGAGAGTCTGGCTACAAAGAGGATTTAAAAATGGTATATGATATATGATTAGGATTGCTACCTCTGTAATTTTTAAGCCCAGGCTTAGGGTCTCAAACCCGGTCAAATCTGGGTCCACAGGCTTTTTACCTGGCTCACTTCTTAGTTACCTTGACTGCCTGAGCCATAAGGGAGCACCTGCAAATATTTTGATTTAAAATATTTGAAACTATCTGGTCTAGCTTCAATTTGTCTCAAAACTAATTAGTTAAAACAATTTCAGAGGCAACTGATTTATCAAGTAAAGGAAAAATGCTTTTAACTTTTGATATTTGATGATTTATTACTCTGAGAAATTGATCATTTATTGATGAGTTCTCTGGATGAATTTTTACCTAGATTCTACAATTCTGACTGACATAAAACTTCAGATCAAGTACAAAACAGGCATTTAAAGGTATTCTAGGACTGTTTCTCAGGGTACTTTGAAAAATTACTAGACAGTCTTGTTGATCCTAAAATATTCAACCATTATACTTGTTTTTTAATTCTATTAGATTTGAATTAATCAGTCAATTTAGTTTGTTTCTGTTTAGTTTAGTTTGTGCAGGTTAACCTTAATGTATTTGGTTTATAGGCAGTGTTATATATTTTTCAGTAAACAGTACTTATGATCTAACTTTTTCAATATCTAAGACAAGTTAATAAACAGTTCGGTTAAGTCTGTACATACACTGGTGTACACTGATGCTAACTCTATGCATAGTCCAAACATAACCAAAGGACCCAGCTTTTGCCTGAGAGAGGGGAACAACTAAATAAACAAAATGCTTCTTCCTAACTGCTTCCTTCCTGCCAGCTGTCCCTGTGCCTTCATTCCTCTAAAAACAAAAAAAGGCTGCATACTACATAAGGGCAGAGAAGAAAATACATTAAGACAGACATATTTAACCAACTCAGTATCAATGTGAATTCATGAAGAATAATGGTATTGGTAGCACATGCCAAACAACTTTTAAAAAGCATTCTCTCTTGGCACACCCTGGTGGGCTCTGCAGGTTGGGACAGTGGGAGTGTGAACCATTGGCCCAAGACCCAAGACTGTGTGGGGTGGGGGCAGGGGTGCCAAAGTAAACACTAAATAGATAAAAATATTTCTTCCTATCTTCCTCAAAATAAAAAAAAAAAAATTCTCTTGCATTCACGTCAAATAACTATTTAGAAATTGAGAAATTTGAAATTTAGAACCATCTTTACAAAAAGTTTGTTGTCAGATAACAGTCTTTAGGTCAAGTATAAATATGGTATGAATTAAAGTTTATAGGAGAAGAAATAATAGAGGGGAAAAAATATAGTTTGGGGGAAACTAAGTTGCAACCAGTGTCATTTACTGGCTTGTATCTTGAACAAATCTCCTAACTTCCCTAAGTCTTGGTTTATTTACCTGTAAAATGAGACTGAACTACTAATCCAGTTGATAAATAGGTTCTAGAGACCTAGTGCGCATGACAGTGATTAGAGTCAACAATACTGTATCATAAATTCCAAACTGTTTGGAGACTAAATCTAAATTGTTCTCAACACAAAAATGTATTAAATGTGTGACCTGATAAAAAAAAGTACTAGCTAGGGTTACTATAGTAATCATATTGCAATTTATAAAGTTATCAAACCAACCTTAAACTTACACAATGTTATATCAATTATATCTCAATAAAAAAACCCAACAATAACAAAAATGAGATTGAACTTTATTATCTCTAAGATTCCTCAAAGTTCCCAAACATTTTCACATAGCTGCAAACAGAAAAGTATATAAAATCTCGACTATTTTTCATAATCATCTAATGAACTACTCCTTACAAAGCTGAAATGGAAAACATGTTTTTTGACACTTCATCCCTGGGTCCTCACCTGCAGCAGTCTTGGAGCAACCTGTCTACAGTTAATACTCACATCTACTGAACTTTCATGTAGATTTAGAAAATCTTCTAGAAATATTCCAAGAAACTGTTGATAAAAGTTTATAATGTACACATTCTTATTTAATTTGTATTAACTTTTTTTCTTTTCTGGTTTGTTTTTTAAAGAGAGAAAGGAAAAGAGCATTTTTATTTACTTATTTTTTTTAGATCCTCTGTACCATACCTCCCTCCCCCTGCCCAAGTCCTAGGTCCTTGGGCTTTGCATGGTCCACAACTCAGTTGTCTCAGCAGCCTGAATCACAAGGTGTGCCCAATTTGTATTACTTTAGTATTAAAGAACACTGTTGGGTAAAAATGAACATTAATTACTAGACTTGCTATCACAATAATGAGCTGTGCAGTTGTTCCCCTAGTCTTGGGTCTTGAACCCAGGTCCCAGAGCTTTACATGGTCCACACCCCAACCACTACCTTAGGGGCCTGAGCTATCAGGGCACACTTGTATTAGAAATTTGCTCTACTAGCTTATAATATTCTGAAGATACCAAATACATATTTTTATCTCTTTAGTCTCAATGTTAAGTAGTAATCTTTTTTCTAAAAAAAAGATTCACTTTTTTGTTTTAAAACGAAAGGTACAGGCAGGAATAAAGGTGAGTACGCAGGCAGGATGGCAGAGAGAGGAAGAATTTTTAAATTTATTTTATTTAGTTGTTCATCTGGTTGTTGCTCCCCAGCCCTGGGTCATGAAACCAAGACATTAGGATGTATGTGGACTACATTGCAGTGAATAGCTCACTAGGCCACCAGGGCATAACAAGTACTAATCTTATTGGTAGCAAGAAGCCTATAAACTTTGTTTTACATACATTATTATATTTTACATATACTTTAAGATTTGTAATAGTGAATGAAGGAAAATGTGAATTGGGAAACAAGTCTACATTCTGCAATTAAAAAATGTTTATTTTATAATATGGAAGACATCTTGCTAAGTGTTGCAAGTATGTAAGAGAAAAAAAAAAAAGTAAGCCTTGTAGGATCACCTATTTATGATTTTTGATTCCCACTGATACAGGCAAGAAAATATATAGGATCACCTATTTATGATTTTTGAGAGGAATCAAGTTGGTACCTTTCATAGCCTCTTCAAAAGAGCAAGGTCTTGATGGACTAGATATCTCCTTCTTCACATTTACATTCAAACCACCAGCTGCTGCTATTAAAAAAAAATGTTATAAACATTAAAAGAGATCATATGTCACTTCAAGAATTATTATTCTAAAACATATGCATATGCAGGATCAAGTTTTCCACTATGGGCAAACAGGTTTAAGACTAATTCACAGTGACAACATATCTGTCATTAGAATGTTTTTTTTTTCTTAGATTATAAGTATCATAGTCAAATCGAAAATAGTCAATCAAAAAAAGAAGAACAAAAAAGAAACACATGTTTATTTATTCCTGAACCAATGGTAAGCAAGGCAGAAACTAGGCCTAGGTCACTGGAACATAGGAAGTCTTCTCCACTTCCAAAATGTTCTCCCTAACCACCAGGAAAAGCTCTTTCTTCATCAGGTATTTCATCTTACTACACATTGGAAATATGCAATGAATTGTAATTCTTAATAAGGAGTAACCCATAAGGTAACTCGGAAAATCTAATCTTAGAGCATTTATAGCTTTTCTTAATATATGGTAAGGCAGAAATGAGTTCCTTAACATAGTGGTATCTCAAAAAACAAATGAAAAAATAAAACAAAACAAAAAACAAACCAAACCTAGTATTAATTAATCTTAGTGAACAAGTTTTTCTTTTCGGTTAGTTCATTTTCATATAGTTCATTTTCCAAAGAACTAGAAAGTAATTTCATTTTAGTTCAATTTTTTATTTGGACATACCTGGGTCTGGAGTGTAAGTAAATGGCTGAACATCATGGGATCGTCCAGCATTGGTCACAACATATATTCCCACTGATACAGGCAAAGTTATATGTTGGTCATGATATGGGGGAACTTTCACAATAAGATGATTCTAATTTAAAGAAAATTTTAAGAGTCAGAAAAGAAGAAATATTTAAATTAAATTTTGAAATAAAAATCTATGAGTACATTTGCTCTTAGCTTATAAAGTTTATAAAGACTCACCAGAAAAAAAAAGGATATATTAAAGCTTAAGTTCACAATCTTAAGACTGCTGTTAAGGTAAAATCCACATGTTTTATAATGCCTTACAAGGTTGCTGCCCTGACAACTTAATCTCATTCCCATTCTCCTCCGGTTTATTACAATCTAGACACACAAATTTTCACTGTTCACAAATTAAATTTAATTTTATCTCAGCAACTTTACACTTGCTGTTGTCTCCTCCTGAAACAGTCTTCACCTCCTTAAATGGCTAGTTCCTTACCCATTTTCAGGTCTTATTCAAATGCCATCACCTCAAAGAAATCTTTAAGGCTTAATTGCATAATCTTATTTACCTCTATAATAGTACTAACTTTTACCACCTGAAATTACTGTGATTGTCTATTTTTTTGTCTTTTTCTAATCACAAGAATGTAAGCTCCATAAGAACCTAGAATGTTTACTCTTCACTATTTCTTCTGTTAAGCACCTTATGTAAAACATACCAAAATAAACTCAAATATATTTGTTGACTAAAAGAATGAATAAATTTGATGAAAAAAATATGCCCACTCAGCACATTATCTTGTACAATCTTAATTGTGAAATATATTTCACAATGTAGTTTATTGCGTTCTAACCACTGTAATCTTACTTAAAATATGGTTCCGTTTATCCAAGTCCCAGAAAATTATTATTTTTTTAATAGTGGCAGAGCACCCTTATAAGAAAACGAGAGGTGTGCCTGTCCTAGTGGAGTAGAGGTTGGGCACAGTCCACAGATATCTGAAGGTCCCAGGCTCTTGTCCTGAGGCCAGCAAGAACAACCAGGATGAATAACTAAATTAAAAATAAATAAATAAATAAATAATTAATGATTCTTCTTCCTCTCTTCCTGCCTGCCTGCTATCTTCATTCCTGCTTGTACCTTTCATTTAAAACAAAAAAGGAAAAGAAGAGATCATAAATGCTTCATCAGTACTTATTCAAAGAAAACTGCAACTTCTGGGAGAATAATTTGAACAATATTAGACTTTTTGTCTTCTTCCTTAGTACATTATAGTAAGGGAAGGAACACTAAAGGGTAGTGATTGTTTTTGTACTGAGGACATGATATGCAGGAGGCCAGTGCTGATGGATGAGGGTAAAGTGAGTTTGGTGACAGTTTTTATTTAGTTAGACTATATATACTTTGTTGACTCAGTTGAATAGAAAATGTAACAAATAAGGCAAATGTATTTCTGAACTTTGTTTCTGAGCCATTTTAAAACACTCAGAAAGTCACATTATATCCACAAGTATTAGGGGAGAGGAATCTGAAAACAGGTCCTCAATTACACATTAAATAATCAAAACACAAACCCACACTGATCCAACTTTGAAGAAATGGTTTTGAATCTTGTGTACCCTCATTCTTACTCTTTTATTTAAACTCTACAACTATATGACAAAGTAGCCCTACCCAGAGTTGAGGAGGTTGAATAGATGGGCTTGAAAAGTATCCTTCTAGACTTAAAATTACTTAGCAAAATCAATTACCAAATTAGTCTTCTGAATAAAAATTTATTTCCTATTAATCAGTAACGGAATAGTATCTAAAAATCGGATGCCTATTTTGTCAAAAAACTTTTACTCCACTTGCGTTGGAGAGCATATTTAAGCAAATTTCATTTGAAACCCAAATTTCAAAAGTACAATACTAATTGCTCATAGTTCCTCAATTTGAATCTAAAATTTTCACAAGTGATTTGAATTAAAAACTAAGTAAAATGTGAATAGTGACAGGAAGTTATTTGAAGTATTATTCTCACAAAGTCAGAACAATTAGCTACCACTGAGGTAGGAGTATGATGCAGACAAAACATACAAAGGATTGGGAGGTTTTTGGAAAAGGTACAGGCTCTCTGCAGTAAAAAGAAAGGAATATATGAATTTTAATTTCTCAGGAAAATCTGCTTGGATTCACAATGATTTTCTTTTTTTTTTTCAGCAGTTAAATCTTTTTCAGGGCTTACAAGCAATGAATGGTGCTAGATATTTTTCACTCTCTTAAAAGATAATTTTATCAATGCTGTGTTCATTTTACAGTTAGGGACAAATACACACACACGTTTATATAAAAATTGTATTTTGACAGGTGTCATATATAACACATAAGCTCTAAACTTAAGCCTTTGTTTAGTCCACATGTTCCCACAAATTCTGAGGATCTTTTCTGGCATTTCTTTAAAATTTTTCTTTCCATGCTTATATGGAAAGATTCCATCTTCTTCAAAGCTGCTTTTTTCTTTTTTAAAAATTCCTACACTCTAAAAAATGCCTTAGAAAGAACCCAAAAGACTTAAGGGTGAGAAAGTGTAATGCATTCAATTTTCTATTTCTGATACACTAATGCCTGTTTCATTTTTTTGCAAAACAAGGTATTTTAAATCAAATTGTGTATCTCTTTCTAGTTTATCAGAACATGCTTTCAGCTTCTAGTTGCCTTTAAGTTACTTCTGCATTTCAAGCTAAACTCTCTTGCTTTCTTTCAAACCTAATATTTTAACCTAATACATATGTACATATTTAATATTTATATTTTATATTTAGTAGGCAATTGAAGTCACAAAATTCATCTGAAGTTAAAATGAAAGTAGATACGTACCTATCACATTTGCTTATATGAGCATGAGACAAATGGCCTTGATCAGGAGAGCCAAATATTAAACAATTTTTTTGAGACTTCACTGATGAGTTAATTTCAGGGTTGAAAAATCAGTAGCTATCACAAGTATTCGTAATTGCAATTTGCAAAGTTATCTTTACGTGGTCTTTTCTACTCTACCCTCCCCTTTTAAAAAAAAATAATTAGAAGCCCTTTCGGGGATTCTGTATACGTCTGGTATTCCTTTATTGATCACACTCCAAGTCTGTTTCTTCTTAATACATTTTCTTTTAATTTAATATAATCTCTAGGATAGATTCCTTTTTTTTTTTTTTTTTTGAGGTTTTTAAAGGAAGGCAGGCATGCAAGAATGAAGAAGGCATATAGGCAGCAGGCAGAGAGGAGTTAAGAAGGACTTCAGCTATTTAGTTGCCGCCGCCCCCTGCCCCCCCCCACATATACACACTCGGGGGTTTTTTGTGGACTATGCTTTAGTGGAGGTTTAACCCCTGGACCACCAGGGCAAGTCTCCAGAATCAATTCTTTATATCTAAGTTCTGATTTTACTTTAAAGCACTTCCCAGAAATCCCTTATTAAAAAAGGTGGGGGTGAGATGGGGTGGGAGGGTGGTTTCTCTGAAAAAGATTAAAAAATTTAAATAAACAACAGAACCAAAGAATTAAGGAAAAATCAAATTATAATTTATTTATATACATGCTTGCAAAAAACCTAGGACTTCTAGATACAGTTACCAAATAAGGACATAATTCATTTCTATTCCTCCATATATCTTATTTTTGTGATTATTCTTCTTTAATCTATTGTAGCTGGTATAACTTCTCTGAGAAAAAGTGTTTTAAAAATATAACCACCCCATGTTTCAAAGGAAGGAAGGGTATGAGGAGAGAGGGACGAAAAAAGGGAAAGAGAGAGATGAGAGAAAAGGAGTGAAGGCGGAAAGAAAACTTAATATTGTTATATATGAAATAGTAAGCTAAAACTATGATTTGTTGGGGCTGTTTTATTAAAAACGAGTAGTTACAAGGCAAGTCTCTCAGTCTTCAGAACTGTTTTTCTTATCTATAAACTGCATCGTAGGATCAGGTAAGGAAAAACAATATTACTAGCAAAGAAGTTTACAGCGATCTAAACTCATCAATGAAACATGTTTATAGCATACAGAAGAACTGCATGAATAACTAAACTTCAGTCAGGACTAAAATTATACGCATATAAGAACCTGATTGAAATTAGGGTTTGATATGCTCACAGAATGAAGACCAAGGGCCCTCAGACTGAAAGGTCCTCTTTTTCATCAAAGTGAATAAATACAGTAAATCAACACATTTTGTTTTCACCTGCGTGTTTGTTTTTGTGGTTTTTTTTTAAGAGGGAGGAAGCAGGAAGGAATGAAAGTAAGTTAGGCAAAGCAGTCTCGGCCACAAGAGAACACCAACCAACACACTTTTAATGAGAATCCATTAAGTGCTTGGTATTATGAAGAAAACAAAAGTCACAATACATTGTCTCCAACCTTCTAGGAGTCCTCCAGAGGAAGCCTCTGTTGGTTAATGGAGAATGAGAATGGTCTGATCAACAAGTTATATAAGTTATACAAAATATCAGAGTTAGAAGGAGCTTCAAATAATTGAGTAAGAGAGTTTATTTTATAAATTAGAAAACAGGAGACTGGTACTTAGGTAACATGATTAGCTGTCAACAACAAAGCAGGTACCAGAATTTAAGACTAATCTAGCAGAGATTGTCCAATGGTGACAAAGGAATGACTCAAATCCCATGTCTTTTTTTCAATAGCATATAGTAGCATAAGGCTAGAGGAACTCTTTCTACACAGAATTTGTTTAGGTATATTATCTACTCTATGATAGTATATGGAAGAACTATACTCAAATGAGGTCTAATCTTTGCCCTTAAGTACCCTTGCATTTGGCAATATAGTGAATGTAACATATTGGATACATAATGTTTTAAATTTTTACTAGGCTTTAAAACAAAAACAAAAAAAAACAAAGGAATAAAAACATTTTTGAACCATAAAGAAATTATATAATTTGTAAATAAATATAAACTTATTTTGGTAAACAGGCTATATAGCATTTCCCATTTTTGCTTCTTCTATCCTTCTGTATGTTTTTGTGTGTTTTTATGTCCCCATCAGCATTTTATGCTAAATTTTTGACTTTGGGTATATTAAAATATATACATTTATTTATTTTATTTAGTTGTTGATCTTGGTTGATCCCTCTGGCCCTGGGTCCTTGGGATGTTATGTGAACTATGTCTGGTAACCTTATTGGCTAGGCCACCAAGGTGAGCCAGGCTTTGGGTATTATACATATTAGTTTGCTACTGCTTCTGTATTCTATGACCTATACCTGTACACTAATGCTTCTGTAGATGCCTTCTATCTGATTTACTTTAAGCTTTCCCTCATCTGCTACTCTCAAACTGAGTTTGTTCCTATCTCTTTACATACTCACTCCTAAGTCAGTTCTTGTATCTGTGTTTTCAAATTCTCTTTCCTTGTTACTTCAAATACAACATGTGGTGAAGTTCTACAAACACACCCTTTTAATGTAAGTGTAACAGTGCTTCTGAATGCAAATGGTAACAAACATAAAACACCTGGCAGATACTCAATAAATAAATTTACCTTTGATTTAACTAAATAGTAGGCTAAAATAAGTACTCAGAGCAAATTATTAGGAAACAAATCACTTATTATCAATGGCAATTTGCAAGTGCTCTTAACTTTTTAAAATAGAGAACTGTCATTTAAAACATTAGTGGAATAATTCTATTTCAGTTAAAGAAATTCAGGAAATAAATTTCAAGTGATTTGTAACAATCCCACATAGAGGAAATTTAATCTGTCGATTTACCTGCTGATGAAACAAATGAATTTCTCAGAGAGTAAACAATCAAAACTATAAAAATACTTAAATTATACCTGATGAAATAATTCCATGTCAATTTCAGCTTCTGACTTCCAAGAGTTTTCATCTAATTGAAATAAAAGCAGTGGCATATTAAAAATTTGAAAATATTTTACTTTGTAGCTGTAACTAAAAAAGTAAAACATGCAATAATCTCTAAACCAGTATTATACCTACTTACCAGAAATATTTTCTTGGAAAATAACTTTAGTTCCTTTTAGAAAGTTCTTGCCAATTAAAAATACTTCTTCTTCTCCTTTCACTGAACAGCTATGCAAGCTTTTCTTTAAGATTTCTGGCACTCCTGCTGGCTGAGCTGTGGGTATACACAAGAGCTCCATAAAAAGAACCAACATTTATTTCTTACCTAAAATTAACTTGCAATTACTCATGTAAGTTTTTATAAATTGTTCTTTTTGATCTCTGTATTTGACTTTCTTTACTCCGCAACTTATAACTCTTGCCCTAACAGAGAGCAGAAGAACAGAAAGGTTCATATTAACTGTATAGATGATGGCACTCCCTGCTGGAGTAGTGGTTTGAATAGTTGCCTCTGGCCAAAGAGCAATCCACATATCCCAAGGACCTGAGTTCATAACCCAGGCCAGAAGAATAATCAAGATTTACAACTAAATAAAAGTAAATAAATAAAAGGCTTCTTCCTCTTTGCTCTTCCTACCTGTCTGGCCTATTCACCTTCATTCGCACCTGGAACTTTCCTTTAAAAAAAAAAATTTTATGGGATGGATTAATGTCTAATGTGTTTTAATTTATTATACATCACTTATTTTCTCATTACATGAATTACAAAAATATAAAATATAATATATATATATAAAATATTAATGTGGTCACATTTTTAACCAAACCTGGGTCCTTAGGATGTGCTCAGCCGGAGGTGGCAGACCTAACGACTAAATCTAACAGGGAAATTTATTATGACCTTAATAATACCTTAAAATTTTCAATTTATAAACAACCTTGTCCCACAATCTTAACTTTAAAAATGTCAACTATACCATGCCATAACATTACCAAAAGTTCTAAGGTAATGAATACCCAGGTCTGGTTGGTACTGAGGATTTCTTCAAGAATCTGGACACAGGACTCAGAGGTCCCATATAGAAGGGAAATCTGATAATAGACTGAACCCAATTCAGAATAATCCTTTTCACTAGGGGATCTCCCTGAACTGGAGTTAAAAAAGAAACTATAGTTGTTTTTCAATTACACAACTAATCACTACTAAATTTAACAAAAAGGCTGACAAATAATGAAATCAGGTGAATAAATTGTGATTAGTCTATAAACTTCTACAGGTCAGGATTTCTTTAATAAAATTTCATACCTATCTCTTAGCAAGGTTCCAAAGTCAAGTAAATCTGGGAATTATTGGGTTAAGCAAAGCTGAATGAACAAAAGGATTTCTCCAAGAATTTAACATTCCAATGTAATATAAACATCCATGGAGTGGGTATATAAAGCTTAGAGTTTCCCCAACATATCTGACTCCAGAAATTTCCTTCCTTATTGACACTAAAGAACTAGTTTTCCACCAGAATACTCTGGGATACCAGTGTATGGGGGGAAAAAAAAAAACGAACCCAAAACTCCCCATTAAGTCTTAGCATTTTGACATAGTTTAGTTATTTGTTGTTTACATAAATCTTACAACATACGTACTGCAAAGGTAAACTTAAATATGCCTTGTATAAGTCACCACCTTCTAAGTTAATACAATATTTTACTAAACTTTAAGAGAAGCTTAAATTTTTTCTCTTGATACTTTCACTCAATAATTAATTTTATCTTTACAAGAATATAATACAGGAAATAGTTACTGTCAAAAATTTCACCGACCCTCTTTTCCTAGGCCCTTCTTCCTTGTGAAAAGGCTGTATTTTTGCTTGGATCCCAGAATGCACAGAATGAACCTACCTCCAAACTGCAGTCAATATTATCATAAAGTGAGAGAAGCAAAATTTGTAAGCCATTTAGATTTTGTTGGTGTTGTGTGTTACTGCAGCATCATTTAGCCTTGTTTACTGATAAAAACAAATATTCTATCCATATTAAATATTTAAATGACAGCTGATATATTCAGCGATGTCTGAGGATTTAAGTTGTGAATGTATATACCTAACTGTCTAGAACTGACAGGGCTAATGCTTAAACAAAATAGAAACAGTTTTTGGTCACATACTAGCAATTACCCTTTTAAATGAATTAACTGATTTATGACTTTTTGAGTAATAGTAAACTAGATATTTGTTTTTAAAGAACAATTAAGAAAAATATGGGAAATATTATTTTGATTAGAAATAGTGTGGTGATCATTTTGCAATATGTATGAATGTCAAATCATGTGTGCCTAAAATTAATATAATGCTGCATGCCAAATACACTTCAATTTAAGAGAAAAATTAATAAATATGCATATTAATAAAATAAATTAGAAGTCTGTAACATTTTCCCTCATTTTCAAATAGTATGTAGAAATTCCACTCCTTTGATGACTAAACATTGTTTTCCTATTCATACTTCCTTTTTATGTATTAAAGGCATAAGATGGCCAAATAAGGTCCCTTGCGAAGCTAAAATGTTTACTTGTCTACTATATATTTGCATCTATATTACACAAAGAACAAGTCTTTTACTATTTAAAATAATTTAATTTTTGCATTTTCTATTAAAAGTTTAATGGTTTACCTAAGCGGAGAGAGACTCCATATTAAGCAGAACTAGAGTCTGGATTAAGTCTGGATTTTTAAAGACAAACTGACCTTTTTTTTTTTTAAGGAAAGCCACAGACAGAAGACAGAAAAGGAGGAAGAAGCATCTTTATTTTATTTTCATCTACTTGTTCACTCTGGTTGTCCCTCCCACACCCCCACCTGGCATGGTACTCGAACCCAGGGGTATGTGGCTTACTCCTTTAGAGTCAATTGACCTATAACTGCTGCTCCACCAGGGCATGCCTGAATTGACTCTTAAAGGTGATACTATTGCTTAAAAACTATAGCACACATATACTAAAAAACAGTCATCTTCTTGGCATTATAAAAACATTAATGTACTTTTAAGATGCTTTTCAAATAACAGTGTCAAAAATAAAGCTAAGGAAAATTAACTGAGCTGAATATTGAATAATAACAAAACAAATATTTTAATTTATTAAAAAAGGATTAGTAAAACTATCATAGAGCCTGTGGGAAAAAAAATGTACTAAATGATATTATACTTTGCTGAAAATTGTGTGATAGAGAGAAATAAGGGAAGTAGAAACTTGTTAAAATGAGCCATGAGCCAGACTAGATATAATAAATAATGTAAGAGAAATCTAATATATATCACATAGAAGAAATCTGTTATTAATTTTGCTCAATTAAACAAAAAATTATAACTATAGGAGTGTGAATACTAAACAAGCATGAAACAAACAACATTCTTCAATTGATATGGTATGAACAGATAATATCAACAAGATACATATACTGTGGAGACTCTAAGTCAGAGAAAATTCTTCCATCTCCTTAAAAACAAAAACACAGACAATGGATCCCATGGCCATTGTTAAATCAACAAATAGAAAGGACTTTTTTATTTTTTAAGGTCACAAGGCACACCACATGAACTCTGGCAGTAGGCCTTCTTTCCACTGAGTGTTTCTAGATGGAAGATCAAGAATCTGTTTCCTCTCCTCCCTTGCACCTCTATCACCTTTTGGCCCCCTCTTCCTTTTCATCCTCCCTCTCATCTTCCTGTTTCCTTCTTCTTCCTATTTCAATTCTAACCCTTCCTACCAACTTATTTCCTTTTCACCTTTCATTCTAGTCCAATTGTTCAAACCTGCCAAAAAGGTTATTATCAGAAATAAACACAAACCAGAAACCCATAATGGAATAAGCATTTTTATTTTTAAATACAAAGATCTTTGGGGTCCTTTGTTTCACTGTTTATAATCCATGTTTATTTTCCTTTTCCCTCATACCTCTGGACTCCAAAGACAAAATTCAAGTCTCCAGTTCCCTAATGTAGTCACAATAAAATTCTGATTATTTAGCTCAACACACATCTCTTTATAAAAGAGAATTGGCCTAGCTCTCTACTAGCTTCAAATCTTACATATGTGTGTGTGTTTTATATGAAAAATTGCTCTAATCCAACCTTACCAACTCTAAATCCCATAAAAGAAGCCTACCGTTTTATGGAGAGTATTTACAAACTATTCTATCTGCTCAGAATGATCTTAGACACTCTCTTGTATGTTTCTTTCCACTATAACCCAGTCATGCATCTACTATAGACTTTATATTATTTTATATATTATACAAAGTTTAATCTGATGAGTGTTTCCTCTAGCTTGCTAGACTGTAAGCTACTTTAGCATGTAAGGTACTATGCCTGTATTTCCATGGTTTGACTCATTGTAACTATCTATTAAATTAACTATGAAGCTTTACAAAACATTATTAAGACCTTCGGAGATTTTAATTAGGTGGCATTTTTTCCCCTCTTTCTCTTTTTCTAAAAGGAAACGTACAGGCAGCAAGAGAGAGGAGGATGAAGCATTCTATTTTATTTTAGTTGCTCATCTTGGTTGTTTCCTTCAGTTCTAGGTCTTGAACCAGAGATGTATGTGGATGTGTGTGGACTGCATATAGAGTGGATTAAACCACTAGGTCCCCAGGGTACATCCTTTTTCTGACTTCTTTTTTCTTTTTTAAAGGCACTACAGGAACTCAAAATATGCAGCCAGGACTGAGAAACACTGCATTTATACTGAATAACAACTGACTGAATGACAATGAGGTACTATATTCTAGCAGCACTATTTCTCTGATCTAAATTGCATCCTCAGTAAGTACAACAATTAAAAAAAAAACAAAACTCATTCAAACAATTGTACTTTCTGTCAAAATTTGCTGTCTGGTACCCTGAATATGAAAATTTTTGCTTTAAAAACTAGGTCAAATAAAATGATCAAGGAATAGAGACAAAATGAGAAATAGAAACAAAGAACTTATTTCCTTTTAACATTTTCAGGAAAACATGAAAAAATACAGAAATACAGATTTTTAAAAATTGTCTTCTATTAGTCATAAGAGAGAATTCAGAGAAATGCTAAATAAGAAACTGTCTACTATATAATCCAATAACTTCACTCCAAGGTACGTATCCAAGAGAACTGGAGTGATAGGGAAATGGAATGACTGCTAATAGGCATAGGGTTAGTAACCTTTTTGAGGTTGCAATAATAATGTTCTAAGATTAATGGTGATGAAAAACTGTCTTCTAATGAAACAGAAAGCATGAGCCTGATTATAAGAATTTTTAAAATAATTAAATGCCTATATGCTAATACTCTAATAAATTATAAGCTATATACCTTAAATATATCCATTATTACGTTAGTTGATCAAAATAAAATTTTCCTATATCTTATAATAGCACAAAACAAGAGACAAATAAAATCAAGTTATCTCTTTTATCTGCCATGTCCTACCTTGAACAAATAAGGTTTCTTCCCTCTCCTGTTAAATACAAAGTGAAACTCTAATCCTTTCTATTTTTATTAACATTAGCGAGAGTTGTCAGGATCACATGGGGTAATGCAGTATAATTATTAATGGTGAAACTCCATTGAATAATACTCACTAGAGAGGAGGAATGACTGAACTACTGAGGAATTAAAGGCAGGGCTTGAGGTAGGCATGATTAGTTCAGTCTTTTCCTTCCCCTCTTTAGCATCTGCATACTGGCAGCAAAGGATACATTTTAGGCCATTTGCTGCCAGATGGTAAGAGGCCTTCAGTTGTAGAGGGCTGCTTTGACAGGTTAAGGTAGGTATATCCTACTGACTATCAAAGAAAGCTGAATATACAACCATAATCCTCCAACTCAGCTTTTGCTAGTTTACTTTACCTTAGAACCCTAGAAAATAGAACCTATTAGCTTTATAAGAAAATCCTCAACCTCTTACTTAAATCATACCATTTCAGAGTTGCTTTTTTTCTAACACTGCATTGAACTTGCTCTTGCAAGGGCTCCTGCTTGTAAGGAACCTATCTTTTCCTAATCCATAAACTGTTTTCCCTTGAAAGACATCTGTTACCAAATTGTTTTGTCATTGGATTAAATGACTGGAGTGATACTTTTGCTCTGTATTAAGGTACATATTGCAAAGAAGTAATGTCAAAGAAAATGACACTTAAATGAAAATCTTAAATTATGTACAAAAGAAAAATTTTCCTATTATTGTTTGTAATAATAATCACTAGAGAGAAACCTGAATGTGGAGTGAGGCACGTATCTTGACATGATTGAATTTAAACACACAAAAATGTCATTTACTTTCTATGCTAAGGTTAAGCAAAAGAATTTTATTTTCTACTTTGCCAACATCACACTATAATACTCTAATATGCAATCAGAACTCTAAACATAATACATTTACAAAGTTCTGCTGATGCTTTTTATATGTTCGAACATAGAGTTAGGATAACAGCAATACATCACACAATGAATATGCTGGGGAAATCTTTTGGCTCTGCAGTTTACTTCTGGTAATCTATTCAAATGACTTGAAAAGTCATCACAGTATAACAGGAAACTATAAAACACACCTTTCTTGTCTTTTATTCAAAATTAACCAGCTTTAGTTTATTTCAGAAAATCTCAGTACTATGTTTAAAATGCTTCAAATTTTGCATATGAAACATTTTAAACTTAAAAGTTACCTAGAAGATTAATTTAAAAAACTCTCTACATATTTAATATCTCCATATTTTCTTACTTACTACACAAAATTGGAGAAGACGGTGTTTGCAGTGTCAAAGTGGAGCCATCTTTCCTTGTGATATTAACTCGGAAAACCAATCTGGCACGAGTGCTTTTTTTCTTGGAACCAGCAATTCCGATTCTGGCTTCAACATCAGCATTTCTCAGTTTCAATATCCCTACACAATCCACCCTAATACAGAAAAAAAAATATTTAACTGATATATTCTGTTGTATAAATAGCACACTGTTCTTAAAAAAGTTTCTATAAGAATTCTTATTAATTTTTTGAGTATGTAGGTTTCCAAATAAAAAAGTACAGAAGGGTAAATTCTGAATATCCAGAATTTCTAATCTTTTCAACTTTTCATTTACAATAATGGAAAAAAAAGTAAAGAAGAAAAATCATTATTTTAAAATCTGTAAGTAATGGTTTATAAGAGATAACTGTTTCCTTTTGCAGTCAATTCAGATACTATTAAAACGGAAGGAACAGGATTTTACTTTTAAAAAATTAGTAACTGTCTCGCCTATCTTGGAATACTATACAGTTATAAGATGACATTCAATGTATGGGAAAAATGCTAATTATGAAGGAAAAGCAGGTAACAAACAATGGGTACTATCAATTTTATCAGAAAAAGAATGAAAATAGAGTATCAAAATAGTAATTATTTCTGAGAAAATTTGTTTTCAGGGGTATGTTTTTAGCTTATAATTTCAATTTATTATTATTATTATTCTGTATTTTCAACTTACAATGAGTAAGTACAAATTTTATAAGTAACTGTCTTTCTTCTACTATGTATATTTATTTTCATAATTTCCAAATTAAAAAACAAATATTTACTAAATATTTTTCAAAATTTCCCTTTCCCAATTAGCTACTTAGCAACCTCTTCAAAATGGCTTTCCAAAGGAAACAAAATTAAAGAGGAAAAAACTTTAGTTTTCTAATATAAATAATGACAACATAGATCTATTCCATCAATATTATTGGCTGTTGTTATGGTTCAACTTTACAATTAAAAGACTTAAAAAAAATAGCTTTAAAATAAATGCTTAAATTATTAACTTTTCTAACATTTTGCAGGCAGTGAAAATGTGTAAGATGAAAATTACACAGTCCCAGACATAATTATTTTAATATAGGAAAATAAAAACAAAGTGAATTTAGACCAGCAATATGCTTTTCATAGCAATATGAGTGAAGGCATTATGAATGAACTGTCAGTTTCTTAGGCAAGCTCTGAAAAAACAGAATTTGGAACAGAAAATCAAATTTAAATTTTGAATGTTAATATTATAAATTCTAACAAGTAAGTCTAAATTATTTTCCCAAATCCCTGAATTCCACATGGTTTTCATTTCCCTGCCTTTTTCACCTGCCATTTGCCAGAGAGAAATTAATTTTAACCCATTACCTATTTACAATAATCTTTTTATTTATTATGTTTAAACATTTACTTAAAATCTTCTTGTATACATCAAAGACTAAAAATTTGTCTAGCCTACCGCAAAAATATAGTATAGAATGAAAAATCTTTAGTAAGTACTTACGCTAGTGTCATGTTGTTGCTTGGATCAAGGCCAACTTCTATAACAGTAGTGCCTTCAATATCCACTTCTTTGCAGGGGGTTGTATTTCGCCCAGTTACCCTGCAGGCCTGATAAAATCCATGTGGTTTCACTCTACCAGAGTCGTTGCCCACAAACACTTGCAACACTACTGGCTCATTATGGCCTTCCAGCTGGAGACAGATTACATGGAACATAAACACTAATTACTTTCAAATACTCTAATTATAAAAGCAAACATTTTAGACTAAGTCCTATTTTATTTTTTACCCTTGGCCCTGGGTCTTGAACTTGGGTTCCTGGGTTTTTTATTGCCTGTACCTTAGCTATCCCTGAGTCATAGGGTGTACCCAAGTCCTATATTTCTAACTGGATTATAACATAATAATATAAATCCTCAAGAAAAACAGAGGTAAACTCTTTTATAAAGGAGTGTTGGCCAAGTTTTTCTAGAACACTTAAGTTTATCCTGTAATAAACACATTTTAATTAAAAATTAGATGTTTAATGATAAACTATTATTTATAACTAATTGTACACTAGGTGAGAATGATTACAAAGACCTTTAAGTATTTATAAATTTACAAACTGGAAGTATGTGGGTTGCCCAGGATTTATTATCACCACTGATGGAAAAATCCACTGAGCTGTGTTAGTGGCATCATTATCAGTATTATCAAACAAGAGCACATACAGGAAATTTTCTTTCTTCTGAAGCTATCTGAGTAGAAGAGTTTCAAGTGCAGCTACATACATGATAGGGAATTTGAGCTTATTTTCATACAACAGAGATATAATATATGTAACATCATGAAATCCTAGGCCAAAAGATTACAGTCTAAAAATCACTAGTTTGAAGGATCTATGGATCATTACAGGCCTCTAGCAAGCTTTCATAAATTAAATTGTAATTGTATCCTGAAGAATAAATATTTAAAACATCATTTGGGGACAAATGTTTCCAGTGCTGATTCTTAATAAAACACATAGGCTAAACATTAAAACTGTTCCTGTAGAATGCTGAAAAATACAAAATAACTTGTATAATGTATACCAAAGTGCTAAAAAAAAACAGAAAACAAAAACTTCGTAAATTTATTCTACCCCATAAAGCTGTATCTCTGTGAAATGATATGAGGAGGCAAATAAATACACTGCCCAAACTGTTAGTGAGCAGTATCTCTTCCTGGCACTTATGTCTGGGATATAGAGAGGACAGCAGTATTTGTTGAATGAATGGATAAAATTAACCTTTAGGTCAGTCAATACACTCCTTATCATGGACAGGCAATTAATTCATTAATACTTCTAATGGGACAAGTACTTAGACAAAAATACGAGTTAAACAGATGTATACACAAAGCATAACTTAAAATTTTCACTTGCCTATTGACTCAAGATTGAGGGAGTGAGATGGGTCTGTGTAGGGCGTAGTAAAGAGCGACAGGAATGATATTGTACTACTGTGACTATTAATCAACCTATATATATGGTCATGGATAAGTATCCTGATGCCCAGTTTCTACCATTATTTCATTCAAGTATAAAATAAAAAGCAGTTCAACTAAATATTGCTCAACGAATACTTTGCTAACTGTATTTAACAAGAATCTGCCACACAACTAGCCAAAATTCCTGTTTACTGCTTTGTAAGGATAAACATTCTTTGTTAACAAGGTATCTAGGAGCGCCCTGGTGGATTAGGGGCTGGGTGCAGTCCATATGTATCCCCACATCCCAGGTTCATGTCCTGGGACTAGTAGGAACAACTAAATAAAATAAAGTGCTTCTTTCTCCTCTGTCTTCCTGCCTATCTGCCTCTGTGCACCTGCATTCCTGTCTGTAAATTTCCTTTAAAAACACCAGAAAAACCAAGGTATCCAGGTGCTGAAATTTAACCCCCTTTTTTCGTTTAGTTTAAGTTCTGAAAAGATGATGACTCATTCAGCTGGCATCCTGATTTCTTAAAATGAAGATTTAAATTACCCATGAATAAAAAATAATTTTTTTAAAGGAAAGGTGCAGGCAGGAATGAAAGTGAGCAGGCAGGCATGAAGAAGCATTTTTAAATGTATTTTATTTAGTTGTTCATCTTGGTGGCTCTCCTCAGCACTGTCCTGTGATGGGAACCTGGGACCTTGGGATATATGTGAACTATGTCCAGCCAGAGGCAGCAGACCTAACCACTATTCCACCAGGGCATGCTTGAATCAATTCTCTTTTGAGCTGAATAGTCCTGATATAGATTAGTTTATCTCAAAACTTTATTTTGCAAGCCCTTAATAATTTCTACAATACATCCTTGATTTTATGTCAAAATGTCTTCTTAAATTAAAGCGTGTGAAGAATCTAATACGGATTCTACCAATGTTAAATATAAGGGGAAAATTAATAATAATTTACAGATATTATACTTATCAGAACACATTCACATCTCTCCTTATATGTAGCTTAAAAATTTAGATGAACTCAAAGTAATGATATTTGGCTTATGGTTCAGGCTTTTAATTTTTATTACATGTATCCAATAATTCTACCTTTCTACTTAAGGCAGTATTTTGTTATTTATAAACAAGTAATGAGCAGAACTGGAGAAAATTCTTCATATATTACTAACTAAAGTAAATACCTTAACTGTAGGAAAGCCTTGTTGTGTTCTGTCCTTTACCGAGCCACGGCTACCCTCAGTCAGATACCGAGCTCGGTGCTGTGTCTCAGGTTGTACAACGATTTTCAGTTCCTTTCCTTCACTTTTAACAGGATACTGTCCACATAACATAGGGCTCTTCTTTACTGCAGTTCCTTTTTGGTTTTCCAATGTTCTGAAAAGTCAAAGCACAACATGGAAAAAGTATCAGAAAGAGTTTTCTACAAAAGTCAACTAAAATAAAGGAAGAAAGAGGCAGTAACATTTCACAAACAATGATCTTACTGGCAAAATACATTCTAAGAGAAGACAGTTTATTAGCAAGATATCTTAAATTTTTGTAATAAAATTTAACTATATGATAAAGAATAAAAGAAAGCTGGACAGGGAACACAAAGAAATGTATTTGTGTGGTAGGAGGAAGATGGAATGCATGAATAGGTAAGAGACTAATGTTATAATGTTAGTATAAAGTGACAAATTTCACAGTGTACCTCAAATTAAATTTTAAAATTACATATATGAGTGCTATACAAAGCTATAAGGTTAACCACCATTATGTTCTAATCAGGTTTGCGAAGGAAAAAAAAAATGTGAGGATGGCAAAAAGAAAAACAAAAGGTCTTTAAGAAAACTGAAGGTACATGCAGGATATTCTTTTGGATCTCCTTCTCAGTATCTCAAACAGAAAGTTATAAGAAACACCAGTGATTTAATTTTATTGGGAAATTAGTTTTACTCTAAACAATCTTTTCCAGAAATATAATTTTCAGGGTACTTTTGTGATTAAACAATTAAAACTTTTAGAATATAAACATTTTATAATCTGGGCTTTAATTAAGCTTAATTTATTTTTTTAAAAAATTGTGATGTTCGCTGGTGGCCTAGTCGTTTAAACTAGGTGCAGTTCACGTACTTCCTAAGGTCCCAGATTCTAGACCTGGGGTCGGGAAACAACTACTCAAGAACAACTGAATAAAATAAAATAAAGTGCTTCTTCCTCTCTCTTCCTGCTAGCCTGCCTGCCTTCTTTCATTCGTGCCTGTACCCTTCCTAAAAAAAAAAAAAGGGGTCTAATGGCATGCCTTCGTGGTTCAGGCAACTAACTAATACCTTAGGCTAAGGTAAAGTCTACAGTTCCAGGTTTGAGACCTGGAACCAAGGGCTTAAAAAAAAAAAAGCCTTAATACATCTGTGTTTCTCATGCATTTGCTATTCAGAATGTATGTTCAGTGAAAACAATATTTCAAATGGTGGTTAGAATTTGAGGTCTAATCTGATATAATGCAAAATAATGTGTTAAGATTAAACAGAAAACAATACTACTGGTTTAAAAATAGGTTTAAACTGATGTGTGTACATTTTAAAATACAGTCAAGGCCTAAAATCCTTTCTGTATGACTCTTCCACTAGTAGGTTTACGGTCACAATGAAGATTCAGGAGTCAAGAGATAACTGTGGACAAAATCTCCAAAAGCCAACAGGTCCCCAGAGGAATATTAGGGACTTCAAACACAGAAGAACAATGGTGGCTTAGCAGCCTTCACTCGGTTCTAATGTTTACTCCTTCAGTTCTACTCATGTGGTTGGCTCAATCATCACTAACAAATAGAGAAAAGGCCATATCCTCAATGTAACTGGGAGAATGGAGTAGAACCCCACTGCTAGCTAGGAAAGGTAAAGAAAAAGGAGGAAAGAAAGGATGCACAAGAATGCAGTGAAACTGACTAAGAGGGAGAATTCTGAAAGTAAGTACTGGACTCAATCATTTTAATATTCCTTGAATCTTGCAGTTCCTAAAACAGCAGTTGCTAAGAAAATATTGTTGATAAAGGCAAATAGGAAGAAAGAGACAAAGAAAGGGAAGCAGAGGAAACATGCTCTAATAATACTAAGATGAGAAAGACAATTTTAACTGGCCAAGGAATGTCATTCAAGTAAGTTTGACATGATTAAATAAAAAATTACCTGTGTAGGTCATTTAAAAGACCTTGAAAGAATAAATTCTATAAAAAGAAGTATCAAGTTGAAGATGGAGCAATGGGCACTAACTTCTATTTTTCTTATCATTCTGGGCAGAAATTCAAACACTTGCTTTGAATAGTGTGCAGTACCTTCCACAAAAAATTCTACAATTATATTTTTTAACTCGTTTTACTGTCAAAGACAAAAACTGATTTACTGCAACTATGTAAAAACACCCCAAAATATGCACTAAAAGGGACTAAAAGAAAATACAACAAAATGCACTTGACAAATGTATTATGTGATTATGAGTTATTTATTTTCTTCTATTTTTCTGCATTTTTCAAATATTTACAATAGCTACTCACTTTACAATAGAAAAGGGAACACTTTAGATTGAAATATAAGGAAAATTTATAATCTCAATTTGGCAAGATTTTTTTTTTATATTTACTTATCTAAAGAAACTAAAAGAAAGATGAGCTTTACTAAAGTAAATAAAAATATTTCATGTGGGATAGATTATTGTGTGAGTTAAAATACACACATTATGGCTTAAAGAAGAATAGCTCAGCTAATTAAATAATTTCTGAAATTATACTTTAGAAAGTCCTAAAATGTATTTCTGGTGCACCCTGGTAGCTTAGCTGTTGTCTGCCGCCTAAGGTTGGTGCATTCCATATACACCCCAGGGACCCAGGTTCACAAGCTAGGGTTGGGGAAACAGCCAATATGAACAACTATATAAAATAACTACTTCCTCCTCTCTCTTCCTGATTGCCTGCCTACTTTTCATTCTTGCCTACATCCTTCCTTTAAAAAAAAACAACTATTTCCTAAGTTTAAATATAAAAATGAAATAGATACATTATGAATATTTATATCTGATGTATCAAACAAAAAATCAACTAATTCTAAGAGTAGTCTTCAATTATATTTTTATCTTTAAGCAGGAAGGAAGGCAGACAGGAAGAGACAGGAGGAAGAAACATTTTTATTTATTTGTTCATTGCTGTGGCTCTCCTGGGGCTCCAAGTCAGGAGCCTAGGTCCCTGAGCTTCACATGGCCCCAACACAGCTGCCGACTTAGCGCTTAAGCTACCAGGGTATGCCAAATCACTAATTCTTAAGGCATGATGGAATAACAAAAAATAAAGTAGAAGTTAAGTACACGGGATTTTACTACTAAATGATATCTGAAAGGTCAATCAATTTTCAGGCACATTCTCTTCAGAAATGTTAAGATGAAAGTCTATTTCCTTTGCCTTGTATATCCTTGTTTTATGTGCCACAAAATAATTTTCACTACAATATGTGTAAAACAGGTTTCACATCCAGATGACATTATATTTTAATTTCTAGGAATAGCTAGAAAAGATATACAGCTATGGATTTTCAGGACATTTAGTAAAAAAATTTAAGAATCATGTGGCTAGGAATGTTTAAATATTAAGCATTTTTTAAACAGCTGATTTTTATAAACTGTACTTTTATACAGTATCTTAATAATTTATAAAAGTGCTATTTCCGTCTTGAAGATCAATAAGCTACTGTACACAACATATTTGAAAGCACATTTTATAAATACTTAGCATCATATAATTGTAAATTTATGATACCTTACATCTAAGGCTATATATATATCATGTCTCTCAAAACATTTGTAAATATCTTTCATGTATCTAATATCTTTCTCACTGAAGAATATAAGATTTTTAACTTGAGACCCTTTTGATTATCTTCAAAGGCCTACTTTTCTACATATTTACATATGGCTTTATCTTTTTATTTATATAGACCTTATAAATGCAAAATTTAAACTTCTTCCATCATTTTCCATAAATGCTAGTGTCAAATATTTTTCCATTTACCTAAGAAGCTGGATATTTCTTCTGCTGCTTGATGAGTCTCTGTTCCATGAATTATTTCATGAGAGATTTTGTCTTGACAAATATTATTATACTTTCCCTGGGTAACCTCAAATCATTTCTAAGATATATCTATTATACAAAAGCAGAAGCAGAAAAGATGTAGGTCAAGTTATCTCTTTAACAGCAACTGCAAATAATGTGTGTTGACTTTCCCTAAGTCAAAATCTTATTTGTTTTTCATTTGAAACTTTAACATTTATTTCATATGAAAATTAAATCTCTTCTGGAACTTAAAAAAACAAAAACAAAAATCTTTTCTACAATGAAGCCCAAGTAAACACACACCTGTATTTAATGATAGATATACATGAGCCTTATTCTACATGTAATAGTTCTACAAATGACATAGTCTATAATTCTTGACTCCATTAATGGTAACATTTTAGGAAATGGTATATACCTTGTTTTATTTTAGAAAATTCCTAATATGGATTTCAAAATAATGAAAACATTTAAATGTACATTATTTAACTATATCAGCCCACAGGAGCTTTAAATAAGAATATAAGATAAATATAAGAATATAAGAATATAGGATAAGTACTTGTTTAAATGGTATATATTACTTTAAAAATATACTGAGAGAATATTTTAAGGGAAAGTTTTATACACATTAAGAATATTCTCTATATCACACAATAAGATATCAATGATATCATCAAGTAGTAAGCCAATCTAAAGCTCCTTTATCACCCTGTGACAACCTAAACTTGCAGAAGATACCTGGCCCAACACTAAAGGACCATACCTTGCTTCTGAAACAGTAATCTGTCAAAATTCAGTAAGATAAATTTAACTAAATTGTGTTGATTATACTGTAGTAAAATCAAATCAAAAGTCTAGCAATTAAATTTTATAATAAAAGCACTGATGGAATAAAAGTTAAAAATAAGTCATAGTATTCTACACTACAGCAATTAATACACTGTAATACAGCTATTGAAATATATTTAGTGAGTAGTGAGTGAACTGGTAGAGATGAAAGAAAACTCGAACATGTACCATGATCCTGTTCCATCAACCTTCAAATAGGTAACCCAGAATCGCAGAAAAAAAAAAAGTAATTTTTTAAAAAAATTCCTGAGTCAGCACATTAGGAAAAACCACTTAAAATACTAAATACATGAGTCTAAATTATGGGACTCAAAAAAATCAATTTTTTTCTTGTTTTCATCAAAGAAAAAGGAAAAGGAAAAAGAAAGTCTAAATCTTTATAAAATTGAAAATGGATCAAACCACTTAAGGACATAATATGAAAGAGTCTATAAACCAGCCCTTTGTGAATGTTTTGAGTTGTTTTAGCTACAGTTAGTACATTGCTAGCTATTTCTAAGAGTAAAAATATTTTAAAGCCTTTTAAAATATAAATTCATTTGAAATCTGTAAGTGATTTAAAAACAAATTATTTTCATTTTCTGTCACTCAACCGACTCATGAAATAGCTGCTGCTAAATTCTGATATTTTATTTTTTCCTAGAGTGAAACTTGGAAATTTAAAATTTTTCATGTATTTTAATGACACATTTAGTAGCTTTGCTTTTATGCAAGAGTGAACTGAGCACTTAATAAAAGTGGGGAATGATCTTTTTGTTTTGTTTTGTTTTGCATAACGGTGATAGAACTTTAAAAAATGTGAATACCAACCCATTTCCTGCTTTTGAGTTTCCTTTGTTGTCCGTGGTAAGCTGAGAAAGCACATAGTGAGGTGCTTTGGCACTGTCGGCATCAAATATATCCATATTAGATTCTTCACAATCTCGTCGTTTGACCCCCGGCCTCTGCTTTGGATTTCGTTTTCGTGATTTACGAGGTACCTCAGTGTTATCATTGTAGGAATTGGTGCTCATGTTACTGAAGTTGGAGGGGGAATCCTCCATCCACATACTGCAGCTCTGCTCAGATTCCAATCCACACCCCTCATCCTGGCAGGACATCCGACTGTTATCCAGCAAGTCCTCAGGTGGTGGTGAGATGTACAAGACTGTGTGCCTCTTCGGTGTTGATGGATGCTGCTGAACTGTGTTACTGGTTAACTGCTTTTCACTTACCCCTCTGTTACTTACCCCCAAGGCTGAGGAGCAGCTCTCCACTTGCATAGCCTTGCTGTCGGTGACTGAGGTAGAATAAATGGTAGGGCTGGAAGAGGTGGTAAAGGAGCTGCAAGCACCGCCCATGGAGGAAGAGGAGGGAGCTGAAGAAGCATCTGCAGTGTACAATTTAAGAGTAAATACACTATACATGTTTTCACCTACACTGGCTAGCAGTCCCATTGAAAATGTGATTTGTGAACTGATTGATTTTCCCCAAAATGAAGTTAGAATTTGGTTAAGTTTTAGAATTATAAATGCATCAAGCAATACAAGGCCTAGGAAATGCAATTTAAAAAATGCCCAAATAGCATTGTTTTACTAATTTATAATTGACAGATTTTAAAAAGTCTAATTTATGTTTTAGGATATAAAGCAAGAATAAAGCTTTTATTGCCTGAGCTGGATGTTCTGTTGAATTTTAATCATTTAAAATAATAAAGAAAACCCCAATATGAAATATATGCTTGTGGTCCACATTTCAATGCCAATTAAGTAATTCATTATAGAATTTGAAAAGTGGGACTGTGCTTAGCCACAAAATATTAAAATAAGTTTCTAACCTATGAAGCAGAGAACTACAGGTCATTTTTAATGCAGACACTCCCTGCTTCAGAGGCAAATCCTGGAATAAAAATATGAGAAAATAAATGAGAAAAGAGCTGCTGATTATTCCAGATATCAATTATAAAATGAGAAATAAATAGAAAAAAAATATGACCAACTGAATTGGAGGCAAAATAGAACTGGTACCATCACTATGATTGTTGCAAAATCCAGAAGAATAAAAGTGAAAAAAGTTTGATTTGTAATATGCTGGACTGACGAGGATAAACAAATTAACTCTTGAGCATCTCCAGAGCTGGAAGTGGTAGTTCAAATTCATGACCTCTAAAATAAATAAATACACCTTTACGGCAGAAAAAAAAAAAAAACCAGAGGAGAGACAGATTATTGGATGAATTTCTCTCATAAGGTAATTAAGGTAATTAATTACATACAAAGCAAGTGATTATTACCACTGTCCATTTCCTCTCTCTTTAAAGGGTCTACTTGATTTTAACTATTACGGAAATTTGCTCATGTGTATAACATTGAATTTTATTGGCTAAAGTCTAACAAAAAAGAGTTATATAGGAAAAAAAATCTCTGGAGAACAACAGAATTAGTTCTTATAAAAAACTGCTTTATAAAACCATTTGTCTATTAGACCTAGCAAAAAAATAATTAAGTCAATCTTTCAAAATGCGTGATGAATAGAAGAGCTCATTGAAAATACTACTTTAACCCTTAACAGCATAAACTCAAAGGCATACAATTAATATTAAGATATGAACTTGTTAGTCCTCAAATTTAAAAATACCATTTTATCTTATGTAAGCTATGAAAAATAATCATACACACAAAAAAGGGTAACATGTGATAGACAACAAAAGGTATGTTTTAATCTAAAAACTATTTTTATCTATAGCTAAGTATGCCAGTGTTTTAAAGTGGCAGGACAGAACTTAAAACTGTGATATGTAGCTATTTGAATTGTAACATTTGTATCAATTATAACAAAGAGTAAAATGAAAGAATGCCAATATTTACTCAAAAGCCAATGTCAAAGATTTGTTTTTAAATAGAAAACATGTACCAAAAATACTTAAATCACTTGAAAGAATTAAATTCACCCCTAAGTTTTCACTGCTGTCAAGGTTGAAGAATTAATACTAGTCACCAATGTGGTCCATGCAATGCTATATGAAAAGGTTTTTTCCCCAACTACTATAAATGAGTCAAAGAACCTATAACAATTAGATGATACCAGTTCCATTTTCCAGTTTGTATCCTTGTCAAATGCAGTAGCTGAAATTGGAAAATTCAGTCACTTTAAACTGCATTCCAATTTAAAGAAAAATTTTATCAATTTTGTATCATGCATTAATGCAATGTTTGCTTAGTAAATAAGTATTTTAAAAGATTTATAAAAACTACAAAATCTAGATCTAATGTCAGTGACAGTTTAAGGAGCTGATTTGTAGCCACTTTGGGTTTAAATATGCTTTATATTTTATATTGTTTCTGTTTCTAAAAAAAAGTACTACAAGATTCATTTTACAAAAAAAACAGAAAATATACCATGGCTAACATTCCTCCATCTGTTCCAACTATTGGCAAAAATGAAGCTAAATTGTGTGTGTGTGTGTGTGTGTGTGAGTGTGTGTGTCTATGTTGGTCTTCAATTTCAGAGAAATACAAGTATGCAGCATGCATGCTGCGAACTTGTATTTCTATAAAGCATTTTTTTCTGATGCGCCCACTTTGAATCTAAGTACCATGCACATGAGAATACAGAATATGAACATCTCAGGGATCCCTGTCCATGACAGATGGGAAGTACAAATGAAAAGTAACAATGAACTTAAAGGCAAGTTGTGTGGTGTTTATGAATTTAAATTTAAATGCAAGATATAACCTCATATTGCTTGTTGAGGTATGATTCTATCTTGCAAATTTTATCTAAGCAATCATGATTAGAAAACCCAACTGATAACTTAAAAGTCTGTTCTGGGACAGGTATGCCAAACTGTGATCTCATATCCTACATAAATCATTCTATACATTTTCCTTGGATACCTAGCACAAAACTTCTCTATTTTACCTGAAGTTTCCTGGATATACTTACTAAATAAAAAAGTTAATTAGCACAAAAGTATGAAACTGAAACAATCTGTCAGAAGACAGCAGTAATCATCCTTTAAGTACAAAAAACAAAACAAAACAAAAAAAACTGCTTTTTAAAGCCTACCTCTCAGTTTAATCCTAAATGACAAAATATTTATTTTAAGACTATACGAAATGAGATAATTTTTTTTAATATAAAAGCGTTTTACTGTTGTATAACTTGCTCTGATAACGGAATGGTGTATGAAATCTTTCTATTAAGATATTATACTCTGGTTAGCAAGACATCATCTAAGTGCATTAATAACTCTAGGTATGGTGGTAAATTGGAGAAAAAGAACTGTGAGTCCCTTTCTCATCTTGGTGCTCCCAATACCTAACATAACTGCTTTTGAATGCAGAAAAATTAAAAAAATTTAAACTAAATTGGTTTATAGGAAGTCAATATTTTGTATGTATCTTGCTACATTACAGTTAGATTGTCAACTAAATATACCAATGGGTTCATAATGGTCATAAAAAGGTTTAAAAGGAGAGGACTTACTAGTCAAAGTTCTTAAAATATAAATTTTATAACATTATCTGTTACAAGGAAGAGTTTAGAGTAATTTAAAAGCTTTTAGAGGTAACTATGTGCCATCTCTACAAAGAGTAGGCAAAAAACTTTCTTCCTGGAACTACTTGTAAGCCAAATTACCTACTTGGGTATTCAACTATAAATCTACTAAGAATAAAAAAATCCTTAATATTATCTGTTAAAAATACATGCATAAAAATATTATCAAGAATATTTTGGATTTCTAAACATTAATTTGTCATTTCTAAGTGTTTCTTGAAAACACTAATGAACATTTCTGGGGGTATTTTATATATTTGTATTTAAAATATCCCCAGCAATGTTCTTTAGTGTTTTTAAATGTATTTAAAATACCTGCAAAAACTTTTCCGTCTCTATATCATTAAATATCAAGAAAGAGCTTTACTGACATTCTACACAACTGAAATGCTAATGCAATCTTGCCTCATCTATATATTTTATTTATAAGTCCTTGTAAACAAAATATGTTAACTATACCTTCCCTCCTTTCTGAGCTGAATTTTCCTTTTTATCTGTTAGGAATGTAGACTATATTTAATTGCTACATGTCAAAAGTACAAAAATTCCACCATAAAAATGTTTTAATAACTGCTTGTATTCTCTCGCTGAATAGCCATAATGTATTTCTAGTCTCTAATTTTATATTTTATTTATTCTTCAAATAATTAGCCAATCCTTCATAATGTTGGAAGTTTTAAACTTTTTCCGTAAAAATGTTTATTCTTAAATAACATGTGAATGCATTTGTATTGCTTTTTTAATGAAAAAATTATCTTTGAACCTAGAAAAAAAATTATTTTTCCATAGTATTTTCTGTGATCACAGAGAGCACAGCAAACTAAATGGAAAACATCCTAATGGAAATATGCAATCTCCAATGAAAAGATTAACTAAAATTTTTAAGAGAATAATCATAGCTATAGTGGTCTATATCTAAGTCTAATAATTCCATTACAAGTAGTAGCCAATTCTGAAACCAAGTAAGAATCAATGGAGTTCATTATATTAAAAGCAGATATAATAAAAATAATAGCAGATAAGATGGGATCTGCATGGATATTCCAGAATTTGTATTATTAATTTGATGAGAAAAATGAAAATGGATTTTAATGGTACCAAATGTAGAAACTCATGTAGATTTTATATACTCCTTGCTTACACTGTATTTTAGAATTAAAAGAACTATAACTTGTAGATTTGTGAACTAGAAATTATTTTAATTACCATTTCATTTTAGTGCTTAAAAATACCATGATATTCTACACTGAACTGTCTTTCTATAGATAGGATTGAAATTAGAAGAATTCTTTAAAGTCCTCAAAGGAAACAAATACCTTTCATTGATTTAAAACATATGAAAGCAATGACATTAATTAAACTTCTAAGAAAAAAAATGTGACTCCAAGCATTTAAATCTACACATATAATTTACAACTTTTTAATGTCAGTGCAAAATCATTTCAATGTCCTTTAAAAGCCATAATTCTGCAAGTGTTTTAAGTGAACCAATAGTGGAACGGAGAAGGAGTAAATTGTTGACTGTTTAGAAAATAATCATTAAAAAAAAACAGGATGTTTGGAAATAATTTCTGGTCTAAAATACTTACTATTTAACCTCAGTAATTCTTTTAAGTACTTAAAATTTTTTTAATGGTAACGATGACTTAAAATCTAAAAATCTTGCTAATAAAAGTCACCAGGACATATTTTCAGATCAAAGTAGAAAGATTCATGGCGAAAAAAGTTATAAGGCCAACATTCCTGTTGCCAAGGAACTGAAAATCTAGAACACACAAAGTGGCTGCAAACCTGCTTTGTCAACACCTTACATGCCAACCTTCATTTTCTATTTTTCTTCTTCTTCTTAAAATATTAATGTAAAGTTTAAAACTTTACAAAATGTTTTAGTTTCAATCAGTATCAATCCACTATTTAGA
Source organism: Solenodon paradoxus (assembly GCA_004363575.1). Taxonomy (NCBI): domain Eukaryota; kingdom Metazoa; phylum Chordata; class Mammalia; order Eulipotyphla; family Solenodontidae; genus Solenodon; species Solenodon paradoxus. The sequence goes on from RJWH01000896.1 coordinate 471,280, forward strand.
AACAAAAAAAGAAAAGAAAGAAAGGAGGGAGGGAGGGAGGGAGGGAGAAAGAAAGAAAGAAAGAAAGAAAGAAAAAAAAGACTTATGAAGAAGTCTGAAAACGAGACCGACCTATACCCTGGGTGAGATTGGATGGGTTAAGTGTCTCTGGCACTATTTGTCTTCACTATTGACAGACACTGTCACACAACCCACCACACGATGCCTGTCTCTGAATGGCGAAGCTAGAATGTAAGTTAAGTGTATTAATAGAAAAAACAACTAGCATCCCAGCATATAAAATAAGCAATCCAGATTATTACACAAAAGCAAACCCCAAAATTGTAGGGTTAATCACTTAATTTACATGTTTAAAACAGTTTCAATTTCCCATTTGTACTTTTCCCACCCAACATAAGCTTACATGCTACACAGGCAATGTTCTAAAAAAACTTTAAAAAATTAAATCATTAACATCCAAATAAATGCAAATGGGGAAATTTACCCAAATTTTTGTTAATTCATATTCACCAATTTGTTCTCCTGTTTACTAATGCAAACTAATCCATAAACCAGAATGTACTCTCTCTCACAAGTGTGTTAAGGCTGTGCCCTTATCCAAATTCCCTTAAAGTGTGGAAAAGGATATGTTCCAATCCTTCCAGTAGCAAGAAATGTGTCAAGATTTTAACAGCAAAAGAATATTAATTCTCAGGTCAACTCCCACATACTTTCTCATCACCCTATCCCACTCAAAAAAAAAAGAACAGTTCACACTTTTAAGTTATATATACTATTGTGCATTAAATGCCTGACCCAAGAGCCTCTGTTTTAAAAAAATGATATCAAAGAAGAAATGACTAAGTTGCTGCCCTGTCAAATTTCCCAGGCATCTGGGAAGGTATGTGGTTCTTCTATTTCCCATGTTTTCTTTTGCTATCTTATTTCTTGTCCTGGCCCCTCTCTAAGACTGCTCTGCCTTCCCCTAATCTTCTCACATTGTTCCTAACCCCAAATGGCAATCAACTGGCCTCTTCAAGAGGGCAATGTAGCCTTAGGTAGCTGAGAAGATACTTGTGGAACTGCTAAATCAGTCATCCCAGTAGAGCTATTTCTTCTAAATTTTCTAAAAATGTCAGCACTATAGTCATTCACAAAATGGGTTTTTCCCACAGTCCAGTCATCCTTTGGTCTTTTCTTCTTGACTACACCCACAGGGCCATGCTCTGCTCCAAAGGCCTCAATCTTAAACCTGTACTTGCGCTCACCCAGTAAAGTCCTTCCCCAAATGGTGGACATTTCCTAACTTCTTGCCACAAGCTTTCCAGGCCTTCTCCCCTTCGAAACTCCACCTTGAGTCCTAATTTACCTGTGGGGTGTCCTGGGCAGCCAGCATTCATTGTAAGTTCCCTTTTTGGAAAATGGTGTGTGGGTGTTCAGTTCTGTGTCTGTTGAATATGGACAGACCAGTAAATCTCCCTGTGACCTGTGGTAGCTGTGAGGCAGCTCTGGAACATAAAGAGCTGTTTGGTTTGAATTGTGAAGGAAATTGTTTTGGATTTAGCTGAGGTTTAAAAAAAAAAAGTTCATCAAGTGACTATTAATGCAAACCTGGTTGTTAAGTATAAAATGGAAAAAAAAAGTAGAAAGATTTGTTACTAATTATTAACTAATTATTAGACTGTTTCCTTCTCTAGTCCTCAAATTGTCAGTTAATACTATATAATAGTCTCCCACTTTTAATCTGAATTTTCCTAAAATTACTTTATCAGAGTTCTACTAGTATATTCATAAAATATTTTTAAAAATTTCCTGAACAACAAAATGCTTATAAAAGTTTACAATGTTTTAAATGTATCCTTTATCCTAGTCCACCCAAAATATAAGCACAGTATAAGGTACATACTAGGTGTAAAAGCTATTGTTCAAATGTTTGTACACTGTACAACTTAATTTTTAAATCCTTTCCTATTAGAAGAGAAAGATGCTTGTTATCACCTACTTAAGTACTACTGGGAGCATCATTGTCAGAATTCAGCGGAGACTAAAATTCAGGGAAAAAATCCACTATCTCAAGTAATTTAAACACAAAAAGGTAATACACTAGTTGATAATACATTTATTATGCGTCAAAGCCCCCAGGAAGCACAAAAAAAAGAAAGAACTATTGTACTCCATGAAAGGCAGTGTTGTTACTTTAAGGCAAAAATAAAGATTATCATTATATTCATTTAAATGAGAACTGGAGAAAAAGGTTTTGAGCAATGTTATTTCAAGGTCATTTAAATGCTTTACCATATAATACATTTAAACATGGTTTAGATTAAATAATATAGGTATGGTTTACATACCTGGGTCTGGATTAGTGTTTATTAGATTCAATGGTAGACAAATTACATTATGAGTGATAAATGGCTCTGCTAGAAGTTCTGATAATTGATCATGCAATTTTATTATTTTATTAAAAGCAAGTGGGCTAGACAATGGGGAAGAACGCTTGATAATTTGGTGGAGGGCATGGTGTGTTAAAATATATCTAAGAAATGGGGGACCTATACATAGGAAATTATTTCAATGTGTAGACTAATTACAAAAACAAATTTTTTTAAAAGCCAGTGGGAAGAGAATTCTGGGAAGAACTCAATCAACTTTGCAGATGTTTTCCTATGACTCAAGGCTCCTACAGGGAGAATATTAATGGGAAAGAAAAAGATATTAAATCCCATGGTCCAGGTATAGCCACATATTGATTGATATGCAAAACTTCAAAATTAGGTAAAAAATAAGATTGGGTGATCAAGAAAAGAGGCAAAATAAGGTTAAAAAAATTTTTTTAAAGTTGCTTTTGCTTTTTTTTTTTTTTTTTTTTTTTTAAAGAAAGGTATAGGCAGGATTGAAGACAAGTAGGCAGGCAGGCAGAGACAGGAGGAAGAAGCATCTTTATTTTCGCTTTTTCATTTAGTTGTTCACAATGGTTGCTTTCCCCCAGACCCAGGACTTGAACCCAGGTGTGTGTGGCTTGTTCCTTCAGAGGCAATTTACCCAATCGCTGATCCAACAGGGCATGCCTAAAAAGATCTATTTTTAAACCTTAGTACAACAAATACAAACATATGGGGGGCAGGTGTCAATGTTTATTGAATGATCACTAATCGTTAAGTGATGTTAAGTATTTTATACATTTATTTATCTTTATAAGAACTGTGAGAAAAAGGTGATATTATTGTCTAGTTACAAGAGTATGGGTGGGTGGGGAGGTGTAAACTGATGTAGATAATGGGTCAGATGTAGATGTAGATAATGTAGATAGTGGGTTAGGTGGTCCGGCCATTTTTTTTTTTAAAAAAGAAAGGAAGGGAGTGAAGGAAAAAGCATTTAAGGAAGGAAGCAATAGGAGGAAGAAACATCGTTAGTTGTTCATTTTGGTTTTTCACCCTGGCCCCAAGTCTTGAACCTGGGTCTTTGGGCTATATGTGATCTGTACACTAGTATCTCAATTGCCTGAGACACAAGGCCATGTTGGTCCTGGTACTCTGAGGTGCTTTTATTCATTTTCTGTTTTGACAGTATAGTCTGCTATGAAGGAATGAATTTTACTTCACTGGGCTAAATAAATATCACCAATAGACATATATTTGCACATAAAGATGAAAGTTACTGTATCCTTCCTTATGCCAAAAATAAATATATCAAGTATCTAATATATCCTACATAGATACCTTTGTTTCTTTTGAAGAGCAAAGTCCACTGGCATTTTGACTTATTTTAATCACATGCCACCTGGTTGTTCTTTTAAAAAAAAAAAGCTAACATTGAAACCAACACTATATACCCTCTGCTCATATTTAACAAATGCTAACTTTTTATTACATGTGATCTTATTTTTAAGAAAAAAATATGCGAGAAAGGGTGAAGTCTCTTGTATCCTGCTCTAGACCAGTTCCCTTACTCCTATCCCAGGTGGAGTGCCATTTATACAACTTTTTCATATTCTTTATATAACCTGTTGTTATAAAATAATTAGTTATGGCAATACTTTTGGTTTATGATGCTATTAATCTTATTGGTGAAATAAAAAAAGCCTACTACTGTGCTTTAATTTCTTAAAGCAAAAAAAAGTGTACAAAATACACAAAATTATTATCTATTTTACATATGTACTTACCCATGAATGGCTGAGAATTTGTGAGCTTTAAAATGCTATTCTCTAAACTCAGGTAATAAAAAAATGCCTATTCTGTCAGAAACTAAATAAATCACACTATTTATAAAAGCTGTTCTTGAAAGTTGAGGATGATAAAAAGGGAAGGTAGTTTAAGAATGTAGCATAGTAGGCCGTGCTTACCTTTTGTCAATAATTTATAATGTGGAAAACTTCCTGAACTGACAATTCTGTTGCTGTGATTCATGTTTATTAAATGATATTCTTCTAGAAAACACATTCCCATTTTGTAGACTCTGAAATTTGCAGAGAGGAATATGGCCTTTTCAACACAATATGCTACATACTGCCTAGACAAAGATATTGTTTCCCTAACTGAAATGATAGTTGGCTGGCACACAATGCTAAATTCCCGAAAGCATAATAGCAAGGAGAAAAGAACTTAAAACTCCAGTAGAAAAAAAGGGGCGTTTTGTTCTTGGAAGAACTGAGATACAATATGCAATCTGTCTTTAACAATTTCTATCAAATAGTAGAAAGTAAAAAAAATCTTATGTTTTCTTTTATTTGTTTACTTATTTTAAAGAAAAGGTACAGGCAGGAATGAAGGTGAGTAGGCAGACAGGCAGGGAGAGGAAGAAGAATCATTTAACTTTTATTAGTTGTTCACATTGGTTGTACCCACACACACACCCAGGATGTTAATCTGGGTCCTTGGGATGTACATGGAATTCACTCCTTCAGAGGTGATGACCTAACCACTACTCCATCAAGGCGCTCCTATTTTCTTTAACTCAATTTTTGTAAAGTTCTGTTATTCAGGATTGTTTAGAAATCCCTATGGTTTAAATTTAGGTGATTAAGATGTCCTAAATGACTTAAAAAGCATTGTTGTTCTTTGATTAAAGGACATTAGTTCTCTAGTATCCTTTCCTATAATGTAAATAGCACTCAATTAACTACAGTATTTTGCCATGTATAATGCATACCTTTTTTGCCCAAATTTGTGAAAGAAGCACTAATTCCACACCTTTATATATGTTTTTAATTCTTTTATTTATGTTTATGAGTTTAGAGTAATTGTAGAAATGAATAACATTATCCGTAAGAATATACACCCTGGAATACGATCATCGATTTTGTTGAATTTTCGATGAATTTACAATGAAAGCAATTTCGGCCAACGATTCAACAAAATGAAACAAAAAGCGTTGTATTGTTATCTACAGAGTAAGTGACTCCGACTTGATATCAAGTCTTGTGACGAACAGTGGAACTCTTACCTTAGCACAATTTGGGCGGGAGCTAGCAATCTAGCTATTTTTACAAAAACACAAGACACTGTAAGTATTAAGCTAACAGTTATTAAATATGCTAAACGGCATGACCACATAGCTGCCAAGAGACATTGTGGCCCTCCCTCCAGAGTGTCCTCAGACTGTGCAAGTCACAGGAAGAAAAGCTTCTTGTACCACGTTATCTGTTCTTGTGTTTTGTCATTATGGGTTACATAAAATTTCTTGTACCACATGTAAAAAAAAAAAAAAAAAAAAGCTAAAATTCATTTTTAATAAAAAACAAGTACTTAATGTAAACAAAAATCTGAATTAAAATGGAAGATATTTCCTGAAAGTTTGGGCCAAAAAATGTGGGTACACAATATATAAGGAAGCACATTACACGCAGCAAAATATGGTACTTTCAATATAGAAAATACCTAAGTACTTGAGATTTATTAATTACTGTGGCAGCAAATTAAAAGTACTATTTAATAAGTTTCTTTGAAGAGAAAGTTCATTATGTAGATCATGCCAAGGTATTAAACTTTTAATAATTTAAATAACAAATTAAATTTATTACCCTAACTTACAGCCACCAAGGTATTAAACTTTAATAATTTAAATAACAAATTAAATTTATGACCTTAACTTACAGCCTTAAAAACTTAAGAGTGACCCAACTAGTGGAGCTATTCAAGAGATTTTTTATTCTATATGCTTTATGGACTTATATACCAACACATGTTAAAAACTACTAAAAACTGTTACTGTGCTGAGACTATATTATGTCTAAAAAGATTACTAACAAACTTATTAAAAGTGAAATGACAATTTTATGAAAACAAACACCAAGAGAATTATTAACTAGTTATCTAACTGGAAGGGAAAAGGGGTGGGCAAATTAGGTGAAAGCAATCAATTATAGCATGAAGGATAGAATTGAACTCTGGCAGCAACTTAATGTAGTCTATACAGATATTGATTTATAATGACTTTTTTTTTTTTTTTAAACGGAAAGATGCAGGCAGGAATGAAGGCAAGCAGAGGCAGGTAGGCAGAAAGGAAGAAGCAGCATTTTTATTTATTTTATTTAGCTGTCCCTCTTGGTTGCTCCCCCTAGTGCTGGGATGTGAACCTGAGTCCTTGGAATGTATGTGGACTATACTTAGTAGAAAGCAGTGAATTCACTACTCCACCTTAAACCTATATAATGTTAGGATGCAATGGTCCTTCAATAAAATTTAAAGATTATTCTTTGGCTAAATTATAAAACCCATGATTTGATTATGATTAATTCACTATTTACTTTGAAAATTAAAATTAAAATGTTAAGAACTTATGCTGTCACCTTAGCAAAATATCATATTTTGATATAAACTATTAATCATAATGCCATATCCCCAAAAGAGAGTACAGAACAAGAAAATAATTTGATTTCAAAAATTAATATTAAAGTTCATTGTTCGCTTCTATGAAAGGCTTCCTGTTTTAAAATAATTAAACCTAAGGATAAAAACTTTAAACATGGAAGTAGATTTAAAACAATACTGAATTGATATATGAATGGATTGTGTGTAATCAATACTTAAGAAAATTACCTGCTTTATCTGTCAAAAATCTCAAATTCTGGTGTAACTATTTTAGTTCTCCCATATAATACTTAATTTTAGTTCTTTACAAACCTATGTTACAAAATTCACTAACAAGCAAAAAAAAAAAAAATCTTTTCATGCTCTATAATTCTTAACTCCTTTTTAAATTAAAAAATTGCATCAATTAATTTGAATAGTTTTTTGTGTTAGGAAAACGTCTTGTCTTAACTGCTGAGATCCTACAATACCATTCAGCAAGTCTATAAACTTGTATTCATTATCATTGAATCTCATATTCTTAACTACCTTTCCAATAGGGCAAAAACAGAAGTATTTAAAAAGTGGGGAGGAGAAGTACAAATATCAGACTGGTGACTTTCAATTATACCTCCCGAGGATTTTGACATTTGGCCAGTGGAGAGGGGAAGAGTTGTGTAGAAGTAATTACGCCCTCTTTTCCCTACCCCTAAACACTGGAGCTTAATAGATAAAAAGATGTTTTTGATGGGAGTAAGTAAAAGTGTGAGTGGTAGAGAGGAGAAAAAGATTTGAGAGAGACACTTTATATCGGATATTCTGGATTGTGGATTAGCAGCATCATATTTGCTCATTCTCTCAGTAATAAGTAAAGACTGAGAAAGTTGGATTGGTGAATCTGAGAAATACAATTTTTAATAATAAAGACTGTATATAAATACCTATATGCCCAGCTTCTAAACTTTAAATTGATTTAGAACTTGTGAAACACAAACCTTTATGGCAGAACTAGAAGTCTGTTCCCACCAGGCCCTCTCATACCTGATAGCAGCCAATCCGGCTCCTTCAAAACTCTGAAGAATTAACTACACATCAAGAGTCATCATTTTTACGCATTTCATATTTAAACAGTAAATGCTACCGACTTAAAAAAAAAAACTCAGAGAAGTCTTAAATTCATGTGTCTTTCCCTAGACAACTAGTATTTTGATCAGGAAGCACCGACTAATTGGTACTTTACTCTGAACATCTTTCTTTGACAGTTATATCACTAAGGATATTAATATGTCAAATAAAAAAAACAGTTCTAATAATACTGATTGCCCTATAATAATTATCTTATAATTTAAACTTTCTTATGTATAGTTATATGACAAAAACTCCATTCTACCAGTAAGATATTAGAATCCTAGACTACGACTACCTTAAAAGTAAAATTACTAAAAATAAATATGATTGAAAAATTATAAGCAACTTAGTTTTAGATCATAGAAACTTTGTGTGTGTGAATTAAAAAAAACTGTCAAGGTTACCTCCCTCCTCTCTTCACCAAGCTTATAATGTCAATAACATCTGGATATAATATGATTTTATTACTTCAGAATACTATCTTTAGTTAATTCTTTTTTCATGATTTCTCAACTAAGCTTTCAAACTAATTTATCTGTAGAGGATTTTCTCAATTATAAGAAAGATCAACATTTCTTTTGTAGAAATATTCAAGAACTTTCAACATTTACAGATATCAACTTCTGAAATTGAGTTTGGTGTTATTTTAAAAGAAATACTCTTTTTTTAATATGTAACTAAAATTTTTCAGCTTTGAAAAGGAACTGGATCTACTGTCAACAGATGTTTAAAAAGCACAGAAGAAACAGACTTTTAGTTCTATACAGATTCAATGTCTTTAAAAAACAATCTCAAAAGATAAAAAAGAAATCAGTTAGTGAATTTCTACCTGTGGATTTAAAGTGAGTATTTCATTAAAAAATTTTTTAAATTTTCTTACATTTTATTACCTGGTACAGTTGTTTAAATAGGTTTAAACTTTATATTTTAGGAAAGATTATTCAGGGACTTTTTAAAATAGAGTGGATATTAAGTGAGACCAGGTCATATTATTGATTTGATTACTAAAAAGCTCACAATTAAATCCACAGACTATGTTAGAAATGTCTGGCAACACATGAACAGTGAGCAGGTAAGGATTTTTTGCCATGTTCAAAGTTTTCCTGCCCTTAACCAGGAAGGCTGCATACTGCACTACACAACCCAGGGAAAACACTGGTTAATGGTACATAGGTTAAAGTATTCAAGAAAAATATCTGGTTTTCTATAATATCAAGATCTTCATTTAGATTACAGACTTCCACTTCACTGTTCTTTTACAAATGAAAAGAATTTACTGAAAATAATGTTCTTATGGACTTAATGTGCTATTTTAAAAGATAAGAGGTATCACGTTAGACAAGAAACCTCTAACTATATATAGGACATATAAAACTTCAGAGTATGTATGTGTAAACATGTGTAATATGTTTATTCCTTTTTTAACCAACTTAATATACATACCCAAATAAAAAAAAAATTAGGGGCAGTCAAATATTGCATGCATTCTTAATTTATGAAGACTCTATTAGCCTATCAATCTTCTACTCTAATTAAAAATCAAAATTTGAACCTATTTTATATAATTATAAAGTGTATGATTTGAGAGTCCAGCAAAAATAAACTTGATAAATTTCAAACATTACTTCCCATATTTTTTCAGTGATACAAAAATATCTTTATATAAATATTGCTTTCACTGAATTTAAAATAATAAGTTTAATAATAGAAACATGCTACGAAGAGAAAAGGACGTATATGCTTGAGCCCTTTTTTAATTATACAAATAATTTTCCATTTGAGCAAAATTTAAAAGATAATAGTTAAGCAGAAACACAAATATGATTTTCTATCATAGTTTGATATTTAGCCTTTTATATGTATAGTCAATAAAAGAGCTTTAAAAAAATTCATTCCTATGGTTGAAGCCCAGGCTCATCATCCCAGGAGATGGCACTGAGATATAGGCCAGTACAAAATTTTAATAATTATACCAAGAAATATTGAAAAATTTAGTGCTGAAAGTATATATTTTACCTAATACAAACCCTCAAATCATACTCTTTGATAGGAACTCTGCCAGCACTGTTCATGTTGGCCAGATAATACTCTGGATGTCATTAATAAAGTAAAATAAAATGCATACCAGCAGCAACTACAGCTGGAGGAGGCGAGCCTGCCTCTCCACCACTTGTCTGACTCATTGATGCTACAGATGTTTCTCTAGATGGAGGTAACTGTAACTCCTTTGGGAGAAGATCATAGACAGATTCTGTGGAAGAGAAGAGGAGAAAAAGATGTTTAAATGAGTCAATAACCTAATATAAAAGCATAAAATAAGGATATTTTTTCACTCACAAGGAAAAGTATACTATTCATACACTAAAACACCCCAAAACTGGTATTACTGTTATAAAATTATTACTAATTTTTGTTGTATAATTTTACAGAACTGAAGAATAAATTTTCCATTAGTTCTGCTCCCTGTTTTCTTCTTGGCTTTCTTGATTCCTTATGTTGAAGACAGTTTCCGGAAAAAATAACGTTTTAAAGTTGAATAAAAATAGAATAAAAGGAATGAATACCAATTAATCCAAAATGGTCCAACGTCTTTTTTTGTAATAATCTGATGTAATTTATCATCCTCTACATAAGAGACAGCATATACGAATTAAATAAGCTTTAAATTGACTTTTCCAGTTAGACCATTACTGTAGTTCTGCCCTTCTACTTAGCATCTTTTAGAAAGTATTTTAATTCAATATTATAATGCGTTTTCCCCTCTTAAAAAAGAAAAAAACCAATGTCATAGTTCAAATAAATACTTCTTACTCTGAGGCATCTCCAACTCTAGAAAGATGTAAGTAGAGGAGTCTCATAAAACAGAAAGCATAAATGTTAATGTTAGATGATCACCATTTTTGTATCCCAGATACAAAATGCTACATTTTTACAGTATTTTATAATACTCTAATGGTCCATAAAATTAAATTTCTATCTACTACCTTAAAAATCCTTTTCTATTTACTACTATATGATTATTGGACAGAAAAAGTCCCAAAATCTCCTCAAAAGCTAATAGAATCAATGTTGGAAGAAACTTCAAATAACCAATTAGAAAGAGATGCCCATTTTTCAAAAGAACAAAGGCACAGAGTTTAGAGGACTTGCTTAGTATTCTAAGCAACCCAACATCCTAACAATTAAAGATTACTATAATTAGTTGAATGAATGACTAAAAAACAAAGATAACACTATACATTATTTTATACTTGGTTTAACTGATTATAGAAATAAAAGATTCTTTGGTTCACTCAAAGTATGTATACTACTGATGTGTATAAGAATAGGGAAGAATGTTTGATAGAAAGTTAAAATTAGAAATTATACTATTAAATGATCTTATTCACCGTAAAAAAATCAACTTAAAAGTTTCTTATGAGATTGACATGCCCAACATGGCAGACAAGCAAGATCTTTACAGACTCAAAAAAAAAATCCCATGTGGATACAAACTATAGCCTTCAAAAGAGAACCAAGGATGGGGAGGGGAGAGAAGGAATATTAACATTTTCACAAGGAAAACTGATAGAAGACATCAGAAAGGGTAGGAAAAGCTGAGACGTGGTCTCACCAGGATCACTCCCCAGGCACTAAAGATTAGTGATACAGAGGGACACAAGTGATAGCGAACCTCTTCCCAGGGACTGAAGGGCTGACCCATGAGGTACCCCAGCTTCTAGGAACTACACCCTAGAAAGGAGGCAAATACATCCACTGTGAGAAACAGAGAGGCTTTTCACTGGATAACAACAGGACTATGGGGAGCAGAGCTATCAGGACAGAGAGCATGGGAAGTCAACAGAAGTATACACAGGCCTGACAGAAGGATTTTCATTTCCTGAACAAAAAAATTCAACACAAGGAATTAAAAAAAAAAAGGCCTTATAGTACTGCTGGGTGCCCTCCCAGACTCTCTTATCTGTGTGGCAGTGGCACTTGCAGACACTATACTGGGGTTAGGGGTGGCAGTAAGGGATACCATATTAGAATAGGGTCAAAGATCAAAATCTATACCCTTCCATAATCAATGGGACATAGGACAGTTTGATCTCCTGGTTATGGTTTTTGAGGCTCCCAGGGCAGCAATCAACTAAGATAGTAGCAGGCATGCAGAGCCTCGAAGGTCAGCATAGGTAGCTGAGTACTTTTCTGCAAACCTTGGTTTGTGGAATTTCTAGCTCCTCTGCAGCGGTTCTTTCAGGGAGGATCACAAGACAGTTTTCAGCAGTCTAAGAAGCTGTTCTTGGTGTGCCCTGGTGTAGCAGTGCTTTAAGTCAATAGCCTTTAAAGGACACAAGTCACATACACCTAAGTTCAAGTCCCAGGTCTATGGGGAAACAACCAGTGTAAACAACTAAATGGAAATAAAATAAAAATGCTTCTTCCTCCTCGATCTTCCTGCCTACAGGGAGGGGAGGGAGGAAGAAAGAAAGAAAGAAAGAGAGAAGAAAGAGCTGTTCTTCCCTTGCCTGCTTGCCTGCAGTCTAAAAACACCAAGCCCCAGCAATGGGAGCTCTTTCCCCAGGCCTTTATTCTGCAACCTGAAACGCTAACAGTTTATTAGATCAAGACAGGGAAAGAAGCCTTTTAGCTTATTCCATAAAAATAAACACAGGGTACCAAAATGAGAGAGAGAAAAATTTACCTCCAGATGATGGATCAAAACAAAACCCCAGAGAAAAATCCTAATGCATCAGACTTAACTACCTGACGAAGATTTCAAAGCAACTATCTTAATGATGCTTACTGAAATTAAGAAAACAATATAGGAACAAAATGGTATCTACAACAAAGACAGATAGTATGAGACAAGTCCCAAAATAAATCCATAAAGCTAAAAAAAAAAGTGGAACTAAAAATCACAACTGAGGGGCTCAACAGGAGACTGGAAGATGCTTCCAACTTAAATCAGTAAACTAGAATATAGGGCAGTGAAAAGACCCAAGCAGACCAGCAAAGAGAAAAAAATAATTAAGAGAAATGAAGATAGCAAAAAAGTCTTATGTGATAACATCAAGAAGAATAGTATTTGCATCACTGGGTTCCAGAAGAAGAGAAAAAGGGACAGAAACCTTAATCACAGAATAGCTGAGAACATCCCTAACTTGGAGAAGGGAACAGATACCCAGATCCAGGAAGCTTAAAGACTTCCAAACAAAATAAACCCAACAAAAACACACCAAGACACACTGCTATTAAAATAACAAAAATTCATGATAAAGAGAGACTATTAAAAGCAGCTAGAGAAAAATGAATTTCAAGAGAATTCCCAGAAGACTGTCTATAGATTTTTCGGCAGAAACTTTACAGGCCGAAAGGGAATGATATGATATACTCAAAGTGCTGAAATAAAAGGATTTTCAACCAAGAAATCTCTACCCTGCTAGATTATCACTTTGAATTAAAGAAACCATAGACAGCTTTCCAGAAAAACAAAAAGTTAAAGGAATTCGTCATGAGTAAACCAGACTTGCTAGAAATACTAAGGAGATTTCTATAAAACGAATAAAATCCACTTAGAAGCAACAAAAGAACATAAATATAAAACGTGAGGGGAAGAAAAATAAAAATGTGGGCTCGCCATGATAGAGCAAGTGGTTAAGTCAATTGCCTCTGAAGAAGCACAGGGCATATACCTGGGTTTGAGACCTAGGTCCGGGGAAACAACCAGTATGAACAACTAAATAAAAGCAAATAAAATGCTTCTATCTTCCTGTACCTTTCCTTTTAAAAAAAAAAGTGAGAATATGGAGTGTCAGAATGAGCCTGTGATAAACTTGTTTTTAATGAGACATCATCTCACATCTATGAGTATAACATTTTCTAAAAGACTACAAACAAGTATTGGTTCAAATGTGGAGAAAAGGAAATTTTATGCACTGTTGTTGAAGAGTATAAATTGGTGCAACCATTATGAAAAGTGGTATGGAGATTTCTCAAAAACTGATAATTAAATGTCATATAATTCTGTTATCCCACTTCTGGGTATTTACATGAACATTTACATTTATTTATTAATAGCCAAGAATTAGAAGTAACCTAAATGCCCACTGACAGATGAGTGAATAAAGAAGATGCAATGTATATATACAATGGAGTACCACGCAACGTTTTTTTTTTTAAGGATGAAATCCTGTCGTTTGGACCAAGCTGGGTAGACCTACTAAATCAGAAGGAGGCACACCCTGGTGGCTCAGGTGTTAAGTTAGCAGCTCTGGTATAGTCCAGATAAAGCTTAAGGACCTAAATTTCTAATCTGGAGGCAGGGGAACAGCCAAAACAAGCAACTAGCTAGTTAAATGAATAACTAACTGAACATTCCATCCTTCTCTCATTCTTCCTGCCTATTCATAGTCATTCCTACTTACTTCCCCTTAAAAAAAAAAAGGGAAAAAGAAATGAGTCAGAAAGAGAAAGTCAAATATCAAGTGATTTATCACTCATGTGGTAAAGAAACTAAATCAAACAAAATAGACTTTTAGTCTATAGAATCAAATTAAGGGGCCATTTACATGATGAAGGATAGAGGTCTCAAAACCAAGTACTTAGGCTTTATACTGAGCAATGCAGAGGGAGGCTGCAATAGGGACTTTTTGTTTCTTTTTCATCAACAAAAAAAGAGCAAAGGAATGGCTGTGGCATGAGTAATGCTGAATACAGGTCTGACTATCCTGACACTGGGAGCTCCCCTCTGCTCAGGATCATGAGGCTGTTTTCTGGCTGAAAGATTTTGTCTTCTCAATTTGATCACTTTAAACACATGCTATTCATTCTATGTCAATTATACCTTAACAAAGTTGTTTAACAAAAAAAAAGTTTCTTATAAAAAAAACCCTATTATCATCTTTAACTTCAAAGTATTTGGCAAAGTAGATATCTGAATATATGTCCTGACTGAAAAGTAAATGACTTCCATCTTTCAAATAAAATGGGGGGGGGGGGGGGGCAGAGAGATAGGAAGAACCTAATTAAGACATAAATGCTGTATCAAATACTGATTTTAATACAATTATTGTTCTTAGTTCAAGCTGAAAATAAGAGTTCCTTATACATAAAGGAGAAGCACAATCAAGTTCTCTTTTTTGTCCAAACAAAAGGAAATTTGAAAATAAAAATCAGCTTAGGTGAAAAGAGAAACCATGTACCAAAATATATTTATCTCAAAAGAAAGAAACTAATACTAATAAAGTCCCATCACTTACAGTGCTTTAGTAGCCAAAACAATCCCTAGTTCTCTATTAAAATTAAAAAAAACAATGTAAAATTCTTGTGGACACTCTTAACTTTCCCCTAAAGAATGCAAAAAAGAAAAGTACTATTAATAAAAAAAAATGAAAAATAAATACATGGTGTGCCCTGGTACAGCAGTGGTTCAGTCAATCGCCTCCAAGGGAGCAGGTCACACAACCCTGGGTTCGAGTCCCAGATCCAGGGGTAGACAACCAGTTTGAACAACTAAATTAAAATAAAATGAAATAAAAGAAAAGTAAATACAGAACCTGTATCGCAGCACTCCCCATAGCCTAGCCTCCACAAGACAAAGTAAAATGTAACATCAAGTGAAAGGTATAGGAAACAGATTAAATTCCTTCATCAGAGTTTTCTAATTGAATAAAGTTGTTTGGAAATTAAACAAGTCAGAAGTTTTATCACATCTACACAATGGAAGCAGTAATTAATGCAATTGTAACTAGTACAGGCTCTGATTCCACACAGAACTGAATTGGCACTACTTCAAACAATCTGTCTGAGACTTAAATTCTCATTTAAACTCTTATTTTACCCCTTTATCTCAAAGATATTCCCTCCAACCTATAACTGACCACATATAATGGTCTTTCTCTTAAATTTGCTTTCCATAGACATAAAAAGATGAAAGGAATATAAATTATATCACTATTACTGTCTGTCTGAAATTTGATACAAAGGAATGACTTTTATTGCCCACTAGCCAATAAAGAATTCTTAAACAAGAGCATAGGTTCTTCAAATTAATGGAGAATGACAGAAGTACTAAGTGCTAGATACCTTATGTCATGCCAGCACGTTTCTTTTCTTGTGCTATTTTAAAATCAATTAGATAGCTAATGGAGGAATAAAATTCTAGATTTATAAATAGAGAATATGAAGAAAAAGAATTGGGAAGCCATAAAGAATGGAAGCTTCCTGAGGAAAGACTTTCTTAGAAAACAAAAGTAAAATTACATCTCTAAATTGTTTTTAAAAGAGAGAATGGTTACAAGGTTTATTTTTGGGAGTGGTAAAATGTTAAAAAACTAGATTATGATGATTACACAACTCTCTAAATATAATAACAACCCCTGAAATTTATACTTTAAATAAACTCAATAAAACTGTTTTTTTTAAGGAGAAATAGAACAAATATAGGTGAGAATTGCAAAAGAGCAAGCTAGGTCTCTCAAGGTTCCTAATAAACTTCACAGACAAAAATATCTCTTCACATAGCTTCTATTTGTGAAAAGTGAAATGATGACAATCAAATTGCAAACTAATCTAATTTGCTTTTTAAAGACCCTTGTGCTGAAGAATCAGGAAAATGCTGCAGGCACTTATCCTAAATTCAGTAAACTACCTAATGAAAATCTTTAAAAAATTCTTATGAATAAGATAAATGCAGCCTTAATGAAATAAATGACTAAGCAACACCATCTCAAAATTTATTAATTCAACCTGTAGGCAGGTAGTTATTCCATCAACAACTTGAACAAAGGCATGCAATTTGCAAATGACACAGGTTTTAAGAGATTGGCTATATCATGTGTCATAATTCATCACAGATCATGAAAGGCTGAAATAGCTACCCAAGGAATAAGGTGAAATTTAATAGGATTACTATAACAGCTGGTAAAAAGTGCTGTTGTGTAATATATTTAAATGAACTCTCTTCTAAAAAATTCTAGAAATAATTTTATTTTTGTTTTCTAAGGAATTCTTTTCCCTTGGTCTGTTAGAATTAAACTGATATATTTACTCTATTTTTATATTATTTTATTTTTTTCTTTATATATTTTTTCTTTTGATGTTGCTAATAACTTGTGCTATATTGTTCAATTAACTCACTTAAAGGTTCACTGTGAGTTTAAGTTCAGCAAAAGCCCAGTATAAATGCACTATTTATCCATGTAGTAGAAAATTGGGGCAAGTGTGATATAATAAATAACTCCATTAATATAAATTATTAGCATTAAGTATATAAAAAAAGTAATTAAGCAGAAAGTGGGACAAGCTCAGAAGATCAACAATGTGTCTTATATTGCAGAGAGCAATATTAATAGCAGAGAGCTATTATTAATAGCAGAGAGCTTCAGGCAGCTAGGGGAAAGAAGAAAAGGAAGGAATGAAATAATTTTCAGATATTGAAGGCAAACTAATACTTCCCAATATTGGATAGGAAGGTGAACAATTTACGAAATGGCTGCCTTGTTTTGTCATTTAGTAAACTAATTGATTCTTTATGTCACTGATTATTTCTGGGTCACTCTGAGCCTTTATTCTTCAAATTGGTTATGAGAGTGAGTTTCAAGCGCAAAAGGAGACAGAAATCTTATCTTAAGGGTACAAGGCTGTGAAAGAAAAGGGAAAAATTGGTAACCTAATAGTGCAGTTTTTCTCTTGTTCCTTTCTCAATTGGAAATTCTTGTCTCCTAATAGAGATTGCCCAAATCCCATTCTTTACTGCTTCATTCTTCATGTTATGCAGTTTCAGGAAAAGATGAAAAGCCTTCAATTCCCCACACCCCATAATTTTTTGAGTTTCCCCCAAAGAGTCCAGGGAAATAAAACAAAGAAAACAGCTGAGAAGACATGGTTTTCTTGTACTCTTTCAGCAAAACAACAACAATATAATAATAGCAACTATTTATTATTTGTTTGGAGGCAGGGATATGCACTGTGCAAAACTCTTTATATGCATTTTCTCTCTTCAAAACAATCCTGTGAGATAGGTTTTACCAATAAAGACTTTTTAAGACTTCTATAACAGCAAAAGATGAAAAATACATGTGATAAAATAACAGAAAGGAGTGATAAAGTTTAGGACAATAAGCAATAAGTTGGGCTGAACAGCTGGCTCACAGATGTTCTTGTTACTAAAATAAAAAACAAAATTAAAAATACAATGAAAATCAAAGTTATGCATGAACAGTGCACAGTCTCAGGATTTTTGCAGGATTTCAATAAGATTATTTGCTAAAAAGAACTCTAATTTATTAACTTTTTTTGGGTTGTTCTTTTTTTTAATCCCTACCTCACCCTTATTGACCTGATAGCATTCAATATTCAACTGCTTTAAGGTTAGAAAATAAAGACAAATATTGTCAGAAAGTTCACCAATTTTATGACCTTTCTGAAGCTGACCTTATTAACTTTCAGGTAACAAAATAAGCAAAAATCGTACAAAACTAATACTACAGACAATCCATGTGCAGATGAACAATAAAAGGTAGAAAAGTTCCTAAATAAGATGCTTCTGTTCAATTCTTAAGCGAATAGCTAACTAGAAATATCTGTAGTAAAAAGAATGGTACTTGGGACTTTTTATGAGGCTATTTTTAAATGAAAAAATAATTTAAGAGAGGAAGGAAGAAAGGGAGAGAGGGAAGAAGCATTTAAGGAGGGAAGAGGAGGAAGATACATCTTTATTTCATTCATTGGCCCTAGGTCTTAAAGCTGGGTTCTGGGCTGTATGTGGTCTGCACATGAGCATCCTGGCCATGTAAGCAACAAGACACACATTACTTGAAATTTTAACAAGGTACACCATTATGGCTTAGGCAGCTGAGACAGCTAAGTTAGAGACCATGCAAAGTCAGAGACCTGGGTTTGGGACCCAGGCCCAGGTAACAAAAAATGTTTTTTAAAGGGAATTAATTCTTAACACAATTATTTGTTGTTCAAATAATGAATGCTCCTTGCTATCAAATGAAAAAACTGTAATACTGAACAATCCATTTTTATCTTTTAAAAACAGAACATTACTTTTTTTTTTTTTAACGCTAAATACAAAGTTACTTTACCACCCCATGCCCCCTACTACCAAAAAGAAAAAAATAAAATAAAAAATTAGCACTCAAGAAAGTCCTCGCAAATGGTTTGGGAACTGTCTTACTTTCATCTCTCTATTAAACTATCTTGATAAACTGGTCAATCCCAAAGTTATAGTTTCACGTCACATATTCTAAAACAAAATGCCTGGCACTTCCACTGCGCCAACATAGTTCTGCATTGAAAAGAGACAGCATTCATTCTGTTCAAAACACTTAGGCTTGACAGTCATCATACTTGGCATCTCTACTGGAAAAATGAACTGGCTGCAGGTCTACTGGATATTTGGTTTCTAGAAGATTATGAAGTCCAAGAATAACTGGTAAGAGATGCTATGTTTTGACAAATTTTTCTCATCTAAGTCAATTTACTAGTTTGTTGTCACATATTTACCAAATCATCATTTCTTCCTGATTGTGTTTCTAAGACAACCTAGTGTTTTAAGATAATTCATAGCAGTAAAAATTAAGTCAATTTGGGGAATAAGAAAATTATTTTGAGTTCTATTATCATCTAATACAGGACATCGTATATCTTCATTTTTTCCCTAGTATTTCACTTGCAAACATCACGATTCTTTTTTTATTCATCCCTCTAGCTCCCTGGGGATTACATGGTCTGCACCTTAGCTGCCTCAGCTGCCTAACCCACAAGGGTGCTAACAATTATTTTTCTAAATAACTTATCAATTATGAAATACATGGTATACCCCTGCGGCTCAGCAGCTACAGTGCAAGCCAAGGACCTGAGTTTGAGAGTGAGGCTGGGGGAAGCAAACAAAAACAAACACAATTATGAAATACATAATGGAGTATACTATTCAACTAAGCATTTTGGATTATCTACATTTTAATTTTTAAATTTATTTTTAAAGGAAAGGTGTAGGCAAGAATGAAGGTGAGTAGTCAGGCAGGCAGGAAGAGAGAGGAGGAAGAAGTATTTTATTCTTAATTCTATTTAGTAGTTCATACTGGGTGTTTCCCCTTGGACCTGGGACCCAGGACTTGAACCCAGGGCTATGTGGCCTGCTCTTTTGGTGGCGACTGACCTAATCACTGCTCCACTAGGAAGCATCTACATTTTAAATTTGTTATTTTCTGAAGAAATTTCTTTAATCTGCCCTAGAAGGAACAAAACTTTCATATCTATGACATAAATAAATATAGCTTATTTATAATTTTCTAAGATCTTATACGAGTACTTTTTAAAAAAATCTTTAAGAACTGTCTGAAACCAGGAAGGGCAAAGAGAACCCAGGACTGGGTGTCAGAAACCTAGTGGGTAAGGAAGGTATCTATGGAGTAGGGGAGTCCTAGAAAGGAATTTCAGGGCTCAAGCAGGGTGAAGAGAGCATTAATGAGGAGGAGAAGGGAGAGGGAAAAGATATTCATGCAGAGTTCAAACAGGGTGAAGAATATATTGGGTGGGGTTAAGCATAGTGGAAGGATGACCCAGTCTGGGATGTAGCCCAAGAAAGTGGGATGAGAGAACATATATATGTAAGAGGGAAGTCTGACGCACAGGAGGATAGCCTACTGTTGGGGGTTGGAACAAGTGAAATAAGAGCCTCCACTGGGATGGCTAGCCCAAACAGAAAGTGTGTGTTATCTCTGGGAGGGATTGGAGAGAATTAAGCCTAGGGTGCCAGAACCCAAGCAATAGGGAAGTTGTCCATATATTAGGGCTGACTGACATTAAGCATCAAAGGTTAAGCAGAAGAAAAGTGTGTCCATGTGGAGGAGTGAAAATGTCCAGCATGGGTATTAGAAATCATGCAGGGCAAGGATGGCAATCATGTGAGGTGTGACGCCTCAACTGGAAGAAGTTTCCATTCCTACGAATGGGCATTCCAGCATAGGATGTTGGAGTTCAAGAGGGATAAGGAAGACATACATGGGAGTTGAGGGACCAGGAGTAAGAACCCAAGCAGGGTAAGGAGAGTGTCCACAGGTATGCAGGAGTACAGCTCTGGATGTGATAGCATACAAGTGTTAAAGTAAGAATGGGGAAGATTGTGGTAACAGAAGACTGATCACACAGAAGATTTATCAAATAAGTCAACATGCTAAGGTTAAAGGGAATCAAGTTTTTTAATACAGAACAAGGAAGTTACAAACACAGGAAGAAAAACAGGAAGGAACTCTATGGTACTGAGTTGCAACTAGAGGAATGGGTATGAACTCATGAGCATCAACACATATAGAAAGAAAAAGGAATCATATATGCATGTATGCATGCATGTATATAAACGCACGTGTATTCTATACTTCAGTTCTCTGAAAGATGGTATGAGTGGCAGTATACCAAATGCAAAATGAAAATACCAATGCAAAATGAACACTAGTATCCATATCTAGGTTTCTAAATACTTTTCATTCACCAAAAGTAACTAAGGCTTATTTGAGGAAGGGCTGTTTTGGTGGTGGGGACAGGAAAAGTACAAGATGAGTCTGGCATATCTTGCTTTGCTAAAAGTAAAATAATGCATTGGAAGATTTATAGGGAACATGTCAAAGGACACAGAAGCCAGTTTGAAGAAGCGCTCACTAGCCACATAGGAGACAACACAAGCATGAAAACGAGTAATAATAGTAAAAGATTAAAATCAACTGAAAACATAGGAGTCCATACGGATACGACGTATTAATGAATAAACTGAAAGTGTGATAAGAAATGTGATATTTCAAAGTACAATTCCACAAAACAATGATTACAAATTGGTTATACAAGGGATCGATTTTGGTGGTAATAAACTTTATATACAATGACACAATCTTAAACCTATATAATGTTAAGACACAATGCTCCTTCAACTAATTAAAAAACCTTAATAATTACAAAAGAGAAATGGGGTAACTTTAAAGTGAAGTCTGACAGAGCTACGTTAACCAAATGATCAAAGTGAATAGTATTAGTAACGACTCAAATCGAAATTATGTCACCTGAGAGGATGCAATAAAAATACCTAACTATTGCTGGGATATTCTTGCCAAAGATGCATGATTTGACTGTAATCATGAGAAAGTATACAAATCTAAATTGAGCAACTCCATAAAATAAAGTGGATTTTAAATCTCAAAAGTATCAAAACCAGGAAAGTCCAGGCAAGACTAAAGAACTACTTCAGATTGAAGGAAACTAACAAGACATGACAACTAAATGGACATGTAAATTATATTATATATGTGTGTATATATACATATATTATTATACAGAATATTATTAGGACAACTAGTAAAAACTGAATGGGGTCTGAGAATTAGGTGGGAAAAATTTATCAATGTCAATTTTTAAAACTGCTAGTTAAATATTTGATTCTGTTGGAGAATATTCAAATTTCGGGGAACTACTAAAGTATTCGAAGGACACAGGAAATCATGTCAGCAACTTACTCTAACGGTTCAAGAAAAAATAAAAAATTATCTATACTGTATGCTTACTAAATTTAGAGATTGTTGTATAAAGTACATAAAGGTATATGAACACCTGTTTCACTTAAAAACTTGATATTCAGTTACTACTAGTTACAGCCCCATAACTAGTAGTTTTAATATGTTTAAATAGAAACTTCCAAGAAATGAATATATCAAAGGAAAGTAGCTTATTTCATGTCTTCTTATTTGGATTCTGATCATCAAAGAGCACATATATTGTGTTTCCTCTCACTTTGTATAACGATTTCTGCTAAAAAGAAGTAAATCAAACACATGTAAACATTTTGGTAAACAGTAGAATCTGGATTATAAAATACACTATAAATTATTCTGTGACTATATTTACTTGTTTGACACCTTATATGCCACACTCGTCAGCTCAACGATGGCTATGCCATCTTCTCTTTGCGGTCACCTTTAAGCTGGTGGACTAACAATGAATTTAAGCGCTCATTTGACATGTATTTAGCCTCTACACCAAACCAGAAACATAAGGATAAAAGAAAATTACTCTTATAAAGAGCACAGTTGAGAGAAAATAAATTGAGTTTTAAGTTTAAAATAACACACAGTATGTTGAGTAGAAGTATGGGGTGTTACGAAACTAGGGAAGAATGAAGTATGAAAAGGGTGTACAGAGGATTTAACATTTGAGGTCAATCTTTTTTTTTTTTAAAGGAAAGGTGCAGGCAGGAATGAAGGAGCAGAGGCAGGCAGGCAGGGAGAGAGAGGAGGAGGAAGCAATCCACTCATTCCTATTTAGTTGTTCCTCTTGGATGTTCCCCAGCCCAGCCCTTGGGAGGAATGTAAACTGCACTCTCAGCTGGAGGCAGCAGAACAAACCACTACTCCACCTTGAAGTCAGTCTTGAATACTGAAATAGGTATTTGACAGGCATACTTGTAAAGGGGGAGGAGATATTGTAAAAGAAAACCTGAACAATAACAACAAAAAGTTTAATTCCATTATTTGAGCTTTTCAAGTAATTCAATTTATTAAGAAAATAGAACTTACATGGAGGTGTAACATGAGATGAGGCTACTGATGGCATGAAGAAGCTGGATCATGAAAGGCCCTGTACTTCACGCTAAGCAATTAAGACTTTACCCTAAACACTTAGGGAGCCTTTAGGGGTTTTAAACCATGAAATTATAAGTTCAGGCTTATACTTTTTAAAGACATTATTCTCCCAGGTATATGCAAAATAGACTGGGTCTTAGAAATGGAGATAAATAAAACAACTTTTACAATGGTCTAAATAAAAAATGAGCCTGAACCAAGGCAGTAGCAGTGAGAATGGCAAAGAGAACATGATGATTAGGAAACTGATTAACTGAATTGGATGACTGGCTGCAGAGTGTAGGAGGGACAGAAAGGAAGGAAAAGAGGGAAGGAGGGAGGGGGTGGGTGGGAGAGGAGAGAGATTCAAGTCGTTCGTTGGGAAATTCTGGCTCAGAAAAATTGATGGAAGGTGGTACCATTTCCCATGGCATAGATTACAGGAATCAATGGGCACTGGGGTTGGGGGGAGACAAATCTAAACAACAGAAAAGTAAAACAAAACAAAAATGGAGTAAATATGGAAAGATGATGAATTCATTTTAAATGATGATGATACCTCTGGGTGTCACGTGTCAACAGGAGAAAGACCTAGCAACTGATAATGCTGGGCAAACAGACTGCTTTATGTTTGTTTTTTATTCAAAATCTGCCCTAGAACTGGGAGAGGAAATTAATTTATTTAAAGTTACCACTTGCTTTAAAAAATACGGATATGTAGCATGCCCTGGTGCAGCAGTGGTTGGGCCAACAGCCTCCAAAGGACACTGACTATAATGGAGTACTGGTTCAGGAGGTGAGGGTTAGTGGATGGGGCTGGAGACAACCAGTGTGAACAATTAAATAGAAATAAAATAAAATGCTTCTTCCTCCTCTCCCCGCCTGCCTGCCTTCATTCCTGCCTGCAACCTTTCCTTCAAAAAAACAAAAACAAAAAACAGATATGTAAGAAATAGAATTTACCCATTATCTCACCATACAAAGAACTATTAAAATACAAGTACTTTGCACTTCCTTTTCATATTTTTTATGCAAATCTTGAAAAAGTTGAATAAAACACAATAACATAGTACCAAACTTTTTGTTGAACAAATTAATTTCCCATGTATCTTTGACACCCTCATATTATTATGCATCATCTCTGCTTACTTTCTTTTTCTTCCAATTAGTTGAAAACTCTTCAAGGGCAGAAACCTTGACTAAAGTTTTACAATACCCTACTTACAAGTACTCAGTGTTCGCTAATAAGGTTATCAAAATACTAGGGAAAGTCATCGGATAATAATTCTAAATTGTGAAATATGTGCCAGGAAAATTTCTCATTTCCATATTATTTCAAAAGCATTGCTAGTAATAAAAGAGATAGTAAATAATGGATCATCGATAAGACAACATTGTTCCCTGTGTAAAATGAAGCAGAGTTTATAGTCTCATTCATTCATTCAATAAATACTGACTGCATAGTATGTGCCAAGCACTCTCCTACATCCTAGGGATATAAAAGTAACAGAACAGACAGAAATCTATGTCATGGACCTTTAATTATAAATGTCTTAAATCATGGTGACTGCTAAAGAAAGGAGCCTCCAGTATCCAACGATTACCCCAATTACCCTTACTAAATTTACATTTAGTTGTAAATTAAGTTCATTTCTATAAAATAAGCAGTAAAAAAAGATTAACATACTTTTATTTTTAAACTTTACAGTATATGCTTAATATACACACATACAATTTTGTTGAATATATACAAAACCAATACTGAAGAGATACATTTCACTGCTGACAAATAATCATAGTCATATATTTAATAGTCATCACCTTATAAAACAAAATAACCAAGTCCTTATCAACTTATATAAGTATCTATCAATGAAAGTAAGTAGGTGAAACTAATATTCTATGCATTACTCTATGATCTTGAAAAGACAGTTAATAAATGAATTGCTCATTCATTTATATATTCATTCATTAAGGACATTATTGACATCTCCATTATGTGCCAGGCACAATAATAAAGTAAATAGATGGAGTTTCTAATTTCAGTATTATTTTTAAATATATACACTTTGCATTGCATTACAGGATAGCTCAGTTTATTTTCTAAAAGAAGAAAAACCTAAATTTTCCATGAATAATTCATTTCGTATGCACAGGTGCAAACACTAAAGAAAGTTTGAGTCTGTTTTCAAATAGCTCACAGTTCAATGAGGTAGACTACAAATACATAAATAAAGAATGGAATCTGTACCAAGGCATACACACTATGTGCGAAGAAAGAAAATAGAAGAGAACAAACATAAAGAGGGCAAGACAAGAATAATATGAATGGAATGAAGAGAGCTTTATGAGATTCACCTTTTCATATGCTTATTGGTCATGTGGTCATTTTCCTTCCTATTTAAGTCTTCAACCCATTTTAAAATTGGCTTGTCCTTTTGTTTCTTTATAATTAATTCATAGGGATTTGTTATATATTCTAGATACAAATCCTATGTTAAATATACTCAACAACAACAAAAAAGGAAACAACCCAGTCAAAAAATGGGCAGAGGAGCTGAATAGACATCTCTCTAGAAGACACACAGATGACTTACAGACACATGAAAAAATGCTCTACAACACTTACCATCAGAGAAATACAAATAAAAACCACAATGAGATTATCACCTCACAACTGTGAGAATGGCCTATATCAAAAAGACAAGAAACAAGTTCAGGTGAGAGTGTGTAGAAAAAGGAACTCTATTATATTGTTGTGAGAATGTAAATTAGTACAACCTGTTTGTAAAACATTATGGCCATTCTTTTAAAAAAAAAAAAGGAACTGCCATTCAATCCAGCAATTACACTATAGGGATATATTCAAAGAATATAAAAACACTAATCAGAAAAAACATATCCATCCCTGTGTTCATTGCTGCACCATTCACAACAGCCAAAACAAATCTGCTGCCTGTCAACGGATGACTGGGTAAAGAAATTCTATGCAGCTATTAAAAAAGATGAAATTGTGCCATTTGCCAAAACCTGGCTGGAACTTAGGTGATTATACTAAGAAAAAAAAAAAAATCAGGAAGAGAAATACAGGATAGCTGCACTCATATGTGGATATAAAAAACAACACAAAAGAACTGATAGAACACAACAAAAATCAAATACAAAAGACTATGGTTACCAGATGAGTGACAGCAGGGAGAGAACAAAGAAATGAAGAAATCAATACAGTGGTACTGATGGGCACTGGTAGTAGGTGTGGTGGGATATGCACACAGACTGAGATGTGAATTCAATCTTGAAAATTATATGGCAATATAAACAAAAGAAACAATCAGGCGCACACTGGTATCCTAGTAGTTTAGTTCACCAGAGGCATAGTCCACACACATCCCAAGATCCTCGGTTCAAGACCTGGGGCCTGGGAAAACACAAAGGTGAACAAATAAATAAAATAAAGTGCTTCTTCCTCCTCTCTTTCCTGCCTGACTACCTACTTGCCTTCATTCCTGCCTGTACCTTTCCTTAAAAAAGAAAAGAAAAGAAATAATTTAAAGTTATACACACACACACATACTGGAAACATCTTTTCCCATATATGACTTGCCCCTCCACTCCTTTAATGATAACTTCAATAAATGGGAATTTTTACTTTTAATGTTCAACGTATCAATCTTTTCATTTATGGTTAGTGATTTTTATGTCCTGTTTAACAAACCTCTGAATACCCTAAGACTATGAACATACTCTACTATGTTTTTTCCTAAAAAGTCTTTTGTTTTACCTTTTATATGTGTACCTACGATCCATCTGGAATTGGATTTGCCCTAGTATAAGACTGAAGTCAAAGTTCATTATTTTTTGTATAGGCAAGGAATGTTTGTTCTCACTCCAAAAATATAAGTGCCAAAGACACTTACTTTTGGAAAGATGGAGTAGATGCACTCTTCCAAATTTCTTCCACTAAGTTAAGCTAGAAACCTAAGACTAATTATAAACAATTAAAAATATATATACACTTAAGACTGAAAGGTAGAGAAAACAAAGTAGACCAGTTAGAACACAGAAAACCAATAGAACACAGAAAAGATAAAGCAAAAAGCTCTATTGGTTTTCTTTTTGTCTCCTGTGTACCAGACTGGGTTTTGAAAAGGCCAATAATCTGGAAATTCCAGAGGGTGCAGACCAAAAAAAGCCACTTGTCTTTTCTCAAAGAGTTTGAATTTATTGATTTTCTTCCTCATTATGTGTTGTGATTTTCTGCCTCTTTCCATGATTGTTAATAAAACAAAATTTTAGTTAACAAGGTAATTTTTATTAGACACCAGACATTAAGTTTTGTTTACAGATATGGTTAAGTTACATGGAAATAGTTTGATCCTTCTAAGTCTTGCTTTTTGAAGAATTTGTAAGGTACGACCAGAGTATGTAGAGTCAAGGGTTGATTTTTCCTTATAACGGAGGCAAGATCCTTCTTACTACTAGCCAATGGTCCCCTGAAGTAAAAGGTTTTCTATTCTTGACAGTACCTACAGGCATCATAACCAGTCCTTTGTGAGATCTGAGTACTATTCCCTATAATACTTTCGGGTAATTTTTCCTTGACTTAGGTAGTTGTCATGCATGATGCAATGATCATCACTCAACTAAATGCTCAAAAGACCCTATACAGACTTCCACAGTTCTCTCTGTGTGCACTTCCCTCTTTTCTAGTACACTGCCTGAGAAGTCCAGCTAGCCAATATCTTCTTTCAGCTCTACACTTCAACTCAGAGAAAAAAACATTGCATTCTTCTTGGATTCCCCCCTCTGCTCCCAACTTGGAAACTTTCTCCAGGTAGTACACCAGGGCACTTAGAGGGGTTCATCTCATAGGTTTGGTTTGGTTTTTCCCCCAGGGATCATCGTCCTTCATTGTCTAATGCTAAGTGTGAAAAGGACCACTGTTTCACATATTTTTCTGACTTTTTAGTTGTTTGGGGCAGAAGGTTAGATAAGGTTTTTGTTACTCTATCGTAGCTAAAAGCAAAAGTTATTCTACTTTTAGCCTACATCAATATATTCTTTGCTCAGAAACAATAAAAAACTAATATTACCATGTTCTGCTTTCTAGATATTTGAAGATATTTCAAGTAACTTAATTAAATATCAATAAATACAATAAGTGCCCTGTGTAAAAGACACTGGGTTAAGCCCTTTAGGGTAAAAAAAAAAATTGCATAAAAGTACAAAGATACATTGTACACAAACACACAAAAATGTATCCTTTGCATTCTAGTACAAAGGAAGATATAAAAGACATTAAAGACTCAGCAGTCTACACTTTCAACAAACTGAAAATCTAGTTGGATGAACATTACATGAAACATTTAAGAATGAGAATAGGTTATACAATATTGACAGTGATAAATCCAAGACCAGAGACAAGAAGCCAGGGTCTTGAATAATTCACAAACGATTATTTGAATCTTTTGAGTAAGATCTAGTAATATGACAAGTATAAATCGTAATACCAATCCATAGCAATAAGCAATTATCGTAGACTCAGACATCTTCTAAAACACAATTTTAATTGTTTTAGAAGAAATGAAAACTAGGTTATAACGTACATAATTATGTGGCAGAAGAGCTATATAGTAACAACACAGCATTACTTAAATACTTACTGGAAGAATATTTATGTAAGTGCCTTATATTTTATGACCTTGAAGTCTCTTCCTTCCCCATTCTCCTTTTGCACTCCCCTCCATATTCAAGACACAATGATTTTCATCTCTTGATACTTTAGGTACTCCTTTGCCTTTATGTTATGCAAATGCTATTGTTTTGCCCTTCCCACAGTCCCTTTAAACTGTTACTTCCCAGGATGATTTTCCAGAATACTCCAGTCTTAGTTAGATACCCCTACTTTATTTCCTCTACCAGAGTACTTATCACAGAATACTAATCACTCTTCCATAATTGTCAGTTTATCTAACTTGCATTTCCTATTAGACTACACAGGTCATGAGGACTGGCCGTGTCAGTCTCATTCACACTGTCTCCTCAGCAACAGCACAGAGCCTGGCACAAACAGGCATTCATCTGATGACTACATGAATGAGCAAGAAAATAGAAGCTGTGGGGAACACATAAGATTGCTTACAGATGGTATAAGGAATGAAGAGGCAGATGGGTCAGAATAAGAAAATAAGCCAGAAAAGAAACTAGAGAAGAGTCAAAGGGAAGCCTGAAGAGTACAGAGTCCAAAAAAAAAGTACTGGGAGTGAACTGCTAAAAATGAAAATGCCTCATTTAGTTCAAGTAAGTAAAAACTTGAAGGAAGGCATTTATTTGATGTGGCAAAAGGTATTTCTGGTACCTTTGCCAAAGAAGTATCAAGGGGATAGAAGCCAGAAGACAGAATTGAAGATCAAACAGAAGTGAGGAAGTATGCAGTATAAGTACTATTTTACTATTTCACAAAGTCCTTTCAGCGATAAGGGAAAAGATACTTAAGGAGACATGGTCAAATAAAGGGTCTAATTTTATTATGTAAAAGAAGAATTTGTGTATGTTTGATGGTATAAGGAAAATAGTAAAGAACAAAGGCTTTAATAGACAAGAAGTTATATAAAAGCCATTTAATTAAGAAAACACCATCAGATTTGATACCCTTTAGTATCAGAACTTACATTCCCCCAAGTGAAATCATAGTTGTGATTTCATAACTGAAATTGAGAAATCATAACTGAATTTCTAGAGAATTCTTGAACACTGAAAAAAGGGTTAAGGATGGTGAGAAAGTTGAGATTAATATAACAGTATAAAAACATGAATGTAACACAGCAGTCTTCTAGAGCATTATATAGGATTATAATTCTATAAGCAATTATTTTCTTTACTTTTAAGTATAATTTCTTTTGAATTTTATCATGTACAGAGGTACTTCCAAAGAAATCGTAAACACAATTTGACAACCACTGCTATAAGTAAATAAAATCATGAAAGAGAATAATGAAAAAAGAAACTTTGGGGGTATGGCCTGGTGGCCTCGTTGGTAAGTCCTTGGGCATAGTTCACTTATATCCCAAGGACCCCGGTTTGCAACCTGGGGCAGGGGGAAACAAGAAGATGAAAAAATAAATTAATGTTTTTTTCCTCCTTTCTTCTTGCTTGTCTGCCTGTCTACTTACCTCCATTCATGCCTGTACCTTTCCTTAAAAAAAAAAGAAAAAAGAAAGAAAGAAAGAAAAAGGAGAGTTAAATAATATAAAAGCAAGTAGCAAATCAAATCCACGAGATTTAAAAATAGACTGGGTATTTCTTTCAGTGACACAAAAGAAAAAAAAAAAAGATAATGAGAAAACTCAAATTGTTGCGATATAAAGATAAAAAGTTGAAGGATTTCAGTGGGATAACTTTAATGTGCTCTAGAAGAGAATTCACTTACTTCTATTTGCCAATGGCTGCCTTCTAGAAGCAGAGGCATATAAATTCTTCTAAACCTATTAAGGTTTAAAGGACCAAGTACAGCATATGGAAGAATTAAAGGATTAAGACGGGGGACTGTAAGTTCTAATACTAAAAGGAATCAATATCAGTATTTAACAAAAATATACAAATCCTAAGTTAGCTTGATCAGAATGTTGAAATGATGAGATACTGTACGTAGCAGATGAAAGGTTAGTAGGAATTTCAAATATTACTGTACTCTTTCAAATGAAGGAGAGAGAGGGAAGAAAGAGAAAGTCATATGGTTCCTTAGAAATGTCTACAATCACTATATAAAGCAATATGATCCTTCTGTCAGGATACTAACGTTATTTAGAAGAAATAAGAGGTAGAAAGCATGTCATAATAAAAAGGCAAAGGTGGTGAGAAGTTGGCTTTCATTCCAGTTCTAGCACCTATTTTCTGAGTGACTCTGGGCAAGTTAACGACCTCACTAAGTCTTGGTCGTCTCATCTGTAACATGGTGGTAATGTATGTCTAACGTGCAGAGTTGTTAAGCACTGTCCAGTATAGAGTAGGAACAAAATATGATAAATTCATGCAAATGTAATTGAGTGCCAAAGATACAAAATTGAGTAAGATAAAAAAGATCACTATCCTTAACTTTTTCTGTGATGAGATAAACACAAAAACAAGGTAATAATTTAAAAAAACTTAAAATGGGATGAATGCTATGAAGAAAACAAAGTAATGTATAATAAAGAATAATGTGGGAACTACTTTAAGAGCAGAGAGTCAAGAAAGGCTTCTCTGAGACAGTCCTGAGGAAAACAAAGGATCAAGAGCAACTTCTTACAGCTCAGGCTTTAAGTACAGGCTATAAAAGCCATGGACCTAGGCTTAAACCCAGGGCTAGATAAAAATAAATATAAATAAATAAGTTTTAGAAATGTTTTTAAAAGAAGGGATTAGCAACTCAAAGAGCAGATAGAGAAGCAAGACAACCTGAGGGAACAGCATTGCAAAAATCCTTAAACAGGAAAAGATTTGTCATGTTTAAGTAACAGAAAGGTACAGTGCAGCTAAAATATAATCAAGAGAGTCCCCCTTGCTAACGTAAGATAAAGTTAATGGGAATGGTAAAAGGCAGATTTTGCAGGGCCTAGGCACTTTTGATGAGGTAAAGATAATGCTTACTGAATGAATGGATAGATGGCTGCATGAAAACAAAATTTTATACAAAAGAACTTGAAAGGGAAGCAGTAAAAAAACATATAATTTCTTTTTCTTTAAAGAATATAAAAAGCTCTTATTCAAATTAGTTTAATTTTTAGGGAAGGGAAACAGTAAAAACAGAGAAACAACTATTATCCTAATAAGGCTAAAAATACAGGTGCAAGGGTAAACAAATGCTAAACACACTTTAACAACACAGTACTGCACACGTTCCCTGCCTACCAAAAATAGACCCAAAGTATACATGTAAACTGGTAATAATCTGTGACTCTCTCCACCATAAGCCTATAAATTCTGTTATGTATAGGACCAAATCTGCATAAATTACAAACATTCACTGAGGAGTCAAAACCACTAAGTTCTGGAGAAGCTACTAACATAAATTAAAGTCTTAATTCAGGCCAGGCCCTCAAAAAGAGTACGTAATCAGGAGTCGTTATTGAGAATTCCATGAGCACATTTATTTTTCCAAAGTCAGATAGGTATCTCATGTTCATTTCAAGTTGATCTATTTTCACTTCAAAAAATATAAGCTTTTCTTTCTGCAGATCTGCATTTCTCCAGGACATATCTGAACTGTAGAAGTACTCTGTTTGGCCTATACAGTACTCTAAATAATTTTGAATTGGTTCTAAACATTTGATAATGGTGTTTTACATAAAAATCCAGATTTGTCCCTTTCTTGATAAATCACAAGATCTGCCAATATTAAGCATATGTTCCCACAAGGAAAACTAATGCTACCTCCTTTAGTGTGATTTCCAGTTACTCCAAGTACCACTCAGCTTATTTAACTTATTTGCACTGTATGATTACTGTAGGCATTTGAGTTTTCAATGTCTATACTAGGGGTTGCATGAGTATCATTTTTTTATGAAATGGGAGGAGGGGAAGACAAAAAAATGAATCTTTCCTGAAGAAACTTTGCAACAGATTAAAGACTAACATAGGGGTCGCAACCTTTTTTTTAAAAAAAAGGAAAGGTACAAGTAGGAATGAAGGCAAGTATGCAAACAGGAAGGAAGGAAGAGGGAAGAGAGAAGAGAAAGAGCTTTATTTACTTTTTACATTTAGTTGTTCACCCTGGCCCCGGGTCTTGAATCCTAAACCTTGGGATGTATGTGGAACTGCTCCAAGGTGTATGAGACCACTAGGCCACCGAGGTGAACACTCAACTTTCTTAATCATGAAGATCATAAATTTCTTGATCCCTCTCCAGAGGCAAATTTAATGAGAAAGAAACTGCATACAATAGTTAACAGTTGCTAAGTACCGGGTTTTGAGGGTGAAATAAGGATGCCATACCAAAACACTTTCTGTTTTTAAAAAAAGGTCTAAGCACACCCTGATGGAGTAGCAAGGTCCACCGCCAGGGTCAAGCACAGCACATCTCAAGGATCCAAGTTCCTGTTCCAGAGCTGGGGTGGGGAACAACCAAGATGAACAACTAAATAAAACTGAAAATGTTTCTTCCTCCTGTCTCTTCCTGACTTCTTGCGTACTCACCTTAATTCTTCCTTTCTATTAAAAAAAAAAAAAGACCAGACTTCCACAGAATTTAACAATCACTTTTAAAGAATTTAGTCTATGTTCTTATAAGTATTGTGTGTATATATCTGTACACACACACACATATACTTCATAGATACTTCATAGATACAAACTATATCTGAATAGGGCCCAGGTTTAAAATATGCCCCAATTCAGATAGTTAACAGCAAAATCAGAAAGCAGTTTCTCAAAAACCAACAGTTCCACTTAATATTTATATTTACTAAGCATCTAATATGTGAACGGTTCTATGCAAGATGATAGATACAATTAGAGTAGTACTCTATAATCTACTGCTTTTCTATTTTCTTTTTTTTTGCTATATTTATATAGAATTTTAAAGAATCCAATAAAGATCACTTTAAAAAAAACAAGTTTTCACTTTGCATACCTCCCTAAACTGAAAGCTGCGACTCAAATACATACACATCCATATTCCTAACACAGAACTAACACAATTCTTACAATAGTTAAAAAATGGGAAATAACGCAAATATTCATCAGAAAATGAATGGATAAGCAAATTAAAGTATACATACAACAGAATATTCAACCATAAAAAGAAATAAAGTACTAATAGATAAAAGGTAGATAAATCTCAAAAACATGTTAAGTGAAAGAAATCAGACATAAAGAGTCATATGTTGTATGATTCCACTTATGTAAGATATCCAAAATAGTAGATCCATAAAGACAGAACAGAGATTGATGATTACCAGGAGCTGGAGAAAAAGAGACAGGCAGCAACTTTTTAATGGGTACAAGATTTCCTTTTGGGGTGATGAAAATGTTTTTGAATTAAATAGACAATTATGTACAACACAATGAATGGTTCACTTTTAAAATTGTTCATTTATGTGAATATGTGAATTTTAGCTCATTAAAAAAAAAAAAAGATTCTTTATTTGACTAGCAAATGGATATGCCAAATTCAAAATGGTTGCTCTTCCTATATTATAATGTTCTAATAAATGAATATCACTATTTTAATATTTAAAAAATTAACTGAAAGTGACAGACAAAAAGGACATATGAAGAATCAATCAGTGTTGAAAATTTGAAAAACAATTTATACATGAAGAAGAAAATAGTCACTTCAAATCCCAGTTCTGAAAGATCACCGTTGTAACATTTTATTCTATTTCCAAACAGACTTTTTTTCCCCACATAAAACTTAGGTCATAGTTTTATATATATATATATATTTTAACTTAACATTTGGAAGGTCCTGGTAGAACAGTGGCTGGGATCAATCCACATACATACCAAGGTTCTGGGCTCAACCCCCAGAGGTCAGGGGAACAATCGAAACAAGCAACTAAATGGAATAAATAAACGTGTTTCTTTCTTCTCTCTCTTCCTGCCTGTCTGCCTGCCTATTCATCTTCATTCCAGCCTGTACCTTTCTTTAAAAAAAAAAAAAAAATTATCTTTAAATATTGTTTTAATATATGAATTATAATACAACCATAGATCTCACTTATGATCACTTATTTTAAAAAAAGATAACCAAGATTTTTGTACCTTCCTTTAACCTACTAAAGAAAAATAACATTAAACTGCAACATGAAAAATTTTAACTAAAAAAATTTTAATAATTATTTCATTTGGTTATAAAATTCTTCCAATGGAAAAAAGTCTATACTTTAAATGCCTTTCACTTAAACTATGAAGCTGAAGTTTAGTCTGACAGTTAAAGAAAGCAGTACAGCAAGGATTTAAATCCAGAAGTTTTGAACTTTTATGCACATAACCACAACACTATATATTTATTATAGGTTGGTTTGAGTGTGGTCTTATAGACAGCACGCAGGTAGTCTTATTTAGTTATTACTCCATTCTCAAGATAAAGCTAAAAGAAGTAAATCTGAAGAATTCACTTTGAAATATAACAGCAAAAGAAAATTAAGCGCTTAGGACAGTGCTTACCACTGAGAAGATACTATATATGTATTAGCTATTATTACTCACAGGAACTATTACAGTATAGAAAAAAAATCTGTTAAACTGTATTCATTACAGTGACGTTTAGAACAATTAAAATAGTCCATAATCAAAGGACTGAGTGATTTAAGTGTATTTGATACCATGAAATACTTTGCAACTATTAAAAATAAAAACAGATCTATATATAGTAATATCAGCAAGCAGATGAGAAAGGAGGTATAATTCACTATGTGCAGAAATATACAAATATGTAGGTGTGTATATATGAGAAATGTCTGAAAGTATAATCAGCAATCTATTAACATATCTAGATACAGAAAGACTTTCACATGATTTGTCCTTATTTGATACTTTTCCATATTTTTAAAATTCAGCACAGGTATGTATACATGTACATGTATTTACACACGATTTAAAATTCTAATAAATTAAACATAAGACAGCATTAACAGGAAAAATAAGTACAAAATAAAAAAAAGACCAATGTAGGATAACCTCAAGGAAAATGAGACTGTATCTTGAAGAATTCCTTAAATTCACCCTTATTCTCAAACCATATTCACTGTTAATCATGTCCAATCCTCAATGACCCTAACCATTCGTTCTCAACATTCCCTGATTCATAATTTCTAAGATTTTATGGAGAAAATTAAAACACAGACTAAGTACCACTATGAATTCATGATCTTGTCCGAAATAGTTTAGGGATTCTATGGTTTTGTTTTTTTAATATTCCTATCTCATCTTTTCCCTCCCCATTTCTCACAAAGATTCTCTTAAAATTACCAACCTTTATCTCTCATTCTTGGCACAGATTGTCTATTTACATCTCAAGGTCCTGAGCTCGAGTAGGGATGTGTGTGTGTGTGTGGTGCGCACACATGTTGGGGTGCGTGGGGGTGTAACAATAAATCTGAATAACTAAATACAGATAAATAAGGTGCTTCTTCCTCTTCCTCATCCTCTCTTTTCCTGCCTGCCTACTTGCTTTCATTCCTCCATGAACCTTTTCTTAAAAAGAAAAGAAGCAACTGTTCTAGCTTCCCTTTTCTTCCTTGATTCTCCAAAATTTTCTACTAATTATATCCTTTCCTTTAAGTTCAATTTCCTCACTTCACAGGATTCCTATCCTTATTGCACACCTTTCTATTTTCCATCCACCCTATCCTTCAAAAGGACAATTAATATAGCAGAGGTTGTCTTCACCAGCTGCTTCCATTTCCTCTATCACATTTATTACCCACTAACTAGCTACTATTTGGCTTCTGTTCCCACTATTCTGTTAAAACTGCTGTTACCAATAAACTCCTAATTGACATATTTGCAATTTCTGATACTTCTGATTATTAAACCTTTCTAGAAACTCTACTTTCCACTATCTTGTTTTGTTTTGTTTTTTAATGTCACTGACTCATCTTTGTAACTCCTCTTTTTCAAGCCCTTAAATATTTTGTTTTTTTCCCCTGAGGGAAATGAATCCTCAATTTTCATCCTTTCTTCTCTCCTGATTATTAATTTCAACTTCAATGCTATCCATAAGCAATGGCTACCAATCTTTGTCTCTAATTCCAGATTTATAGATATAAATGCCTACTCAGTATCTTTAATTGGATACTTACATAGATAATTCATCTTTGATATGTCCAAAACCAGTCTCTTGATTTACCTCTCCCTACCTATTCACCCAGTAGGGCCTTTGCCATCTCATTAAATGAGAACTTCATTCTTCCAATTACTCAGTCCAAAAAATGTTGGTATCATTTTCACTCCTTTTTCTCTCAATCCATAAACAAAACCTATCTTCTCTTTCTACAAAATATACCCAGAATGACACCACTTCTTGCTAGCTCTACTACACTACCATCTTGGTTTAATTCTCTTCTCTAAACTAATGCAACTATCTCCTGATTCACTTGTTCATTTTTATAGTCTATCATCGATACTGTAGCCTGAATAATCCATTTAAAACTTAATTCAGTTCTTTCTCATCTTGCAAGATGTGGGTGAAAAAGCTGAGAAACCAGCTAATAAAAAGAAACCTGAGGCCAAGAAGGCTAGTGCTGCTGCCAAGGTTAAGAAGGCTAACCCTAAGGGCAAAATGCCTAAAGTGAAGCCCTACTGCAGCTAAAACCTCATCCTAATCAGAGGAATTGTCAGCTATTCCAGATCTGCTATGTATTACAGAAGGCCATGTACATGAAGAAGCTAAATTCAGCAGCTAAATCCAAGGTTGAAAAGAAAAAGGTTCATGTTACTGTCACAAAACCAGTTGCTGGTGATAAGAATGGTGATACCCAATTGATTATACTTCACAAAATGCATGGACACCATCCTACTGAAGATTTGCCTCGAAAGCAGTTAATCCACAGCAAAAAATCCTTCCATCAGCATGTGAGGAAACTGGTTAGCACCACTCATGGGACCATTCTGATCATCCTCACTGGGCACCACACAAAGGTAAGAGAGTGATTTTCCTGAAGCAGTTGGGCAGCAATTTGGGTACTTGCAACTGGATCTGTGCCTCAAATGAGTTCTTTTGCAGAGAACACACCAGCAATTTGTCATCACCACCTCTACCAAAATTTTTATCAGTGGTGTGAAAATCCCCATACATCTCACTGACACCTACTACTTCAAGAAGAAATTGTGGAAGCCCAGATACCAGGAAGGTGACATCTCTGACACAGAGAAAGAGAAAAACAAGATTACAGTACAGCGCAAGGTTGATCAGAAAGGTCTAGACTCACAAATTCTGTAAAAAAGCAAAGCCATTCCTTGTTCCAGGGATACCTCCACGCTGTGTTTGCTCTCATACATGAAATTTATCCTCACAAACTGGTGTTCTAAATGTCTCGTTAAAAACTAATTATTTGATCAATTACTCCTCAGCTCCCATTTTAGAGCAAAATCTAAACTCCTTATATGACCTAAGGCCCCTTACTCCTCCCTCACTTTTCCTCCCACAACTCTACTTAATCACTCTGCTCCAACAACACTGACCTTGCTGTTTCTTGAATATGCCAAGCACCTTCCCAATCTCAAATCCTCTGTACTCCCTGTCTCTTCATCTGAAAAACTATTTCCCTAGCTTTATTCTTCAGTTCTCTTGTGTCTTTTTACAAGTGAAGTCTCCCTACTCTTTTTAAAGGAAAGGCATAGGCAGGAATGAAGGTGAACTGGCGGGCAGACAGGAAGACAGAGGTGCAAGAAGCATTTTATTTATATTATTCAGTGTTCATCTTGAATGCAAGTCCCTCAACCTCCACCCAGGTCACAAACTCAGGTCCTTGGGTTAACTGTGCAAACTGGAGGCTGCAGGCCAAAGGATTACTCCACCAGGGCACACTGAGGCATCACTTCTTCGAGGTATTCTGACCACCCTGTGTAAGACAACACCACCTATATCACTTTCTCATCCTGCCTAACCCTGCTTTTTCTTCCCTACATTTTAAACTTGAAATACAATTAACATAAAATTAATAAAACATATCATGAATATAACATAAACTTTTTAGTGTAAAATCAATGGTTTTGGGTATGTTCAGAAAGTGTGGCAGCCATCACCATTATCTAATTCCAGAACACTGCCATAATGCAAAAGAATCCATATACCCACTAGCAGCCATTCCCTAATCCCTCATCTGCTTAGTCCCTGACAATTAATAATTTACTTTGTTTCTATGAATTTATGTATTCTCATTCTCTGACACTTGATATTCATTTGTTTATCTGTTTTCAACAACCAGAATATAAACTAGTGATGGCCTTGACTCTTTTTTCTTTTCTTTTTTAAAAGAAAGTTGCAGGCAGGAATGAAGGCAAGTAGGCAGGCAGGGAGAAGAGGAAGAAACATCTCCATATTTTCATTTAGTTATTCACACTGATTGTTTCCCGACGGGCTCAGGACTCAAACCAGGGGTACATGGCCTGCTCCTTCAGAGGCAACTGACCTAACTGCCACTCCACCAGAGTATGCCAACATTTTTTTCTTTATTTCTGTATCCCCAGAATCTATAATTGTTTTGGTGTACAGTAGGTACTCAATATTCTACAAACATCTTAATTTCAACTTACCTTCTGTTGACTTATTTTTCAGCATGAAATAATTATTTTAAAGTAGCACTTACCAAATTATGTTGAAATTGTAAATCTGTCTGCCCTATTAAGAAAGATGAGCTTCTTTATACTTCAAGCACTATACATAAAATACACTGAATGGCCACTTTCCCCAATATTATAGAATATTAATATTTACATTTATAGTTAAAATTTAATAATATCATTATAGCAATAAATCATAACTTCCACCCCTACATTCCAACTTTTCCCTAATATTTTCTCCCCTACAAAAGAGAAGTGTATTTTTGCTTATTTTTAATATTTAATGAGATAACTTTCATTTACAAAATTATATAAGCCCTTATGTGCGGGTTCCCCATTCCTCAAATATATGCCAAAACACTCTGCCCACCACCAAATTATCAAAAGTTCTTCACCACAGTCCATCGGACCCCACCAAGATTTGCCCCCACCCCTCCCCCACCCCACTTCCTTTTGGTAACCAGTTCTATTGTTTATGTCCAAGGGTTAGTTTTTGTTTTGTCTGTTCCCTTGTTTTGTTTCTTTATAATCCACATATGAGTGAGATCATACAGTATTTGCCTTTTTGCTTCTGGTTTATTTCATTAAGCATAATCCTCTCTAGTTCCATCAACTGTATCTCAAATGAAAGGATTTCATCTTCTTAAAGAACTCTATAGTATTACATTGTGGGTGTGTTGTGTTACAGATACACATCTCTATCTCTACATATAGACCTATACATAGATAGACAGATCACATCTTCTTTAACCATTTATCATCTGACAATGGACCCTTAGGTAGTTTCCTATTCTTGAATATTATAAGTAGTATTGCAATAAACACGGGACTGCATATTATCTCTGAGAATTACTGTTTTGCCTTCTGGGTAAATATTCATAAGTGCGATGATGGAATTATACGGGATTTCCATTCCCAATTTTTTGAGGCCTCTCCATACTGCTTTTCCATAAGGGTTGCACCAATTGCACTCTCACCCAGTGTAGAATTGTCAATATGCATTATTTCCAGACTATTGAATAACAGCCATTTTCACAGGTGTGAGGTGATACCTCATTGTTTTGATTTGCATTTTCCTAATAACAAATGAGGAAGAACATATTTTCATGTGCCTTAAGGCCATCTGTATCATACAACAGAAGTTTTTAAGGTCTAGCAAAGGTCAGTCTCAATAGTTATCTATCCTCTATTAACCTGAAATTCAGGCACGCCCTGGTGGCCTAGCAGACAAGGCCATGGGAGGTAGTCCACATATACCCCAAGAACTCAGATTTGAGCCCCAGGGCCAGGGTTGGGGGGACAACCAAGATGAACAACTAAATAAAATAACTGCTTCTTCCTTCTCTCTTTGCCTGTCTGCCTGCCTACTTGCCTTTATCCCTGCCTACACCTCTCCTTTAAAACAACAACAACAAAAAGTCACTTTAGAGTTTTTTTTGAAGGAAGATTAACCTAAACATATCAGAGTGGGGAAGTCAGGTTAGAAATAGTAGCAAAAGATCTAACTGCCAGAGCTATTTGTCAAGAGTTACCAGGTAAATGGTGCAGAGCTATTCTGTTTTCTACTATTAGGATCATGTGCCCTTTATGTACAAAGAAAACACAAGACATGCAGTAATTGTATAAAATATCACTTGTTGACTATAACTTTTTATCTCATTTATTCAGCTTTTTTGAGACTTGTAAGTCCTCTTCTTTCTATCTCTACTGCTACCAATTCAGGCTCTTTCCATATTCAGCTTCATTTACCACATCTTTGCCAACTACATTCTCCCTACCCCCAATCTCTAGCTTTATGATCTAGTCATATTAAATTGCTTTCAACCCTAACATCCTAAGTTTTCACTCACCTCCAAATCTTCCAACATGATACTCTTCCTTCTGCTTGGAGCACTCTCTTTCCAACACCACGCCTTCACCTTTATCTGACTAACTGTTATGATTTCAAGACTGAGTTTGGATATCACTGCCTGTCAAAGTCATCCCTAACCCCTTGGCAAGTCAACACTCTCCTATGTCCCAGCTCATCAATCTACTTCACTTTGCAAAGCACTTAACATACCATTTGTGATTGATTATTTTCTAGTCTATCTCCTCAACTAGAAGGTAAGGTCACTCAGAATAGGAATCACATTTTTTCTTATACCATTATATTTACAGTAAGTAAATAAATTATCTTGGCTGAGGTTATAGGGGGAAAAACAGAATAAATCAGAAGTCAGAGTACCTTTTTAAAAACCTAGCTCATCTACTTATTAACAGTGGCAATTTGGGCAAGTCTCTTAATCATTTGAGGTTTTGTTATATTATCTATAAGATGGGAATGATAACTAGAGTGCCCAGGTGTCAAAAAGATTAAGTTCAATAA
The DNA here is from genome assembly GCA_004363575.1 of Solenodon paradoxus. Classification (NCBI taxonomy): domain Eukaryota; kingdom Metazoa; phylum Chordata; class Mammalia; order Eulipotyphla; family Solenodontidae; genus Solenodon; species Solenodon paradoxus. The sequence continues at coordinate 513,411 of RJWH01000896.1, forward strand.
TGCATATCAAAGTGCTCTATAAAATTGTATACAGAGTACCATACACTACTAGTGTGAGCTGTCTACTTGCCCACTATGCTATAAAATTCCTGTCCATTCTCCTACCAGATGTTTATTGTACCAGATGTTTATCATAACATGTTACATCAATCTATTAAAGTCAAGGGTAACTTTTCTCAAAATGAAACCAAATTCATTGGAAACACTAGAAGCAGAATAGTTTCAATTCCAGCTCTTAACAGTTTCCACTAACAAGTAGTAGATTTTCCTGGACATACTAAAGTAGTCAAATGCTAGTAAGTTAATAAATAACTAGGGAGGATAGTATAAATTTTGTCTATTAATAGTCAAAGCTGAAAACAGCATTTGGAAAAAATATGTTCTAACCTGAAAATAAGTTATAGCATAATAAACACAAAAATTCAATTTACCATTTTCCTTATTTAATACGTTTCCTTTTCTGGGTCCCATTCTGCACAACCACCAGTTTTAGTTTATATCCTCTTTATCTATATTCTCAAAATGACCTTGTTAGAAATGTTAGTGCTACAGTACTACGGTTCATAAAGTTATTCATTTGGCAAGTGCCATTCCAGTTTCCCTCTTTGATGTTTCTTTTAACACATTCTAGAAAGCCACATTTTTAACTGAACCAGCTAAGATAAAATTCTGATTAAGATTTTGTTCTTCAATTCACTTATTCCTATTTAGTAAGAGTAGGTTATTCCATTCAAAAATTTCAGACTAACGTAAAAGAATATTTAAAGAAATCAACAACTGAATAAGATACTTAGATTAACAGTTACTTCAGTTTTAGGATTTATACTAATCTCATTAAATACTACATTGAAATATGACACTAGTCCTACTGAGGAGATACTTAACATTTTACTACAAGTACCTTAATATAGTTCAGAAATAGCAAACACCTAACATGAGCTAACAAAGAGATAATCTATCACAATTTATTAAATTAATGACAACTAAAAGAAAATTTATCTCAATGATTTATAATTTTTTTAAAGCACAGAATTTCTAAAATTCCAAGTAATAAATTAAACTTTATTCTCTCAATACTAAAACCTTTCAGATTTTATACTATATTATCTGTCTTTTAAGAATATAACTATAGGCACGCACTGGTGGAAGAGCGATTAGGTCAATCGCCTCTAAAGGAGCTAACCACATACTCCTGGCTTAGAGTCCGAGGCCCAGCAGGAAGCTACCAGTATGAACAATTAAATAAAAATAAAGATGCTTCTTCCTCCTTTTTCTTCCTGTCTACCTGCCTAGTTGCCTTCACACCTTCATTCCTGCCTGCACTTTTCCTTTTTTTTTCAAAACAAGAATATAACTACAACCCTTAGTTAAACATTTAAATAGTATCAATATAGCTTGTTAGTATTAAACATTTTAATAGTTTTAACTAGAACACATTTTCAAGAACAAGGGAAATAATGAAAAGATGATAAACTTATCTATTTCTAAATAGTAATGCCTGTTAAAACTTTTAGTGACATCATGAGGAATGCAAGAGCAAATGTAAACTGATCGATCTTCAGAGTTTGAAACAATCACAAGCTTATAGATCTTATAATAATTTTTGACAGAAAGACATCAGTGACTCCTAGGTGCTACATAGCATTCATAGAAATTATTCTTTCACTTTTAGGGAAACTTTAAATCAATTAGAAGGAAAATAAAAATGTCAATAGAAAACTTAGCAAGGGATAAGAATAAAAAAATTGCAAAGATACACAAATTGTCTATATATACATATGAATATTCCATTTTAATGGCTAGCTAAAAGAATAAGATAGGGCACACAATGGGCACACAATGGTAGAGTAGCAGTTAGGTAAGTCATCTCCAGAGAAGTGCAGTACACGTACACTTCACGGACCTGTGTTCGCGTCCTGGGTCTGGGGAAAACAATGTAAATTAAATAAAAATAAAATAAAATGCTTCCTGCCTGCCTGTAATTTTCCTTAAGAAAAATAAAAAAGGGCAAGATAGCATAGAATACTAAATTGTAGAAATTATGTTTAAAGATAATCCTTGGTATTGGCGAAGATTCAAGGAAACATTGCTAATGGATATAAATTAGAACAACCATTTTTTTGGAGGCACTCAGGCAATAAGCATAAAAATATTTCAAAATGTATATGAGTTTTTCCCAAACAATTATACTTCTAGAAATGTAAATTTAAAAAATATAGTTAAATATGCAAAGATATGTTTATATAAGGATGTTCTCTAAAGCACTGTTCATAAATGCAAAAACTAGAAACATCCTAAACAGGAAAGTAGTTAAGTAAATGATGGCAATGAAGACACATTCATATTATGAAACACAATGAAGTTATTAAAACTAAAGATACAAATCAATTTGGACCACAGAAAATGTCTGAAACATTGCTGAATGGAAAAAGAAGGCTGTATATGCTATAAACCAGATAAAAGAATACATTTATGCAAAATATATATATGCAAACATATGGTAGTGATTATGTCTGATGAGATTTCTTATGATTTTTACTTTATTCTTTCTACTTTCTGTTTAAAATTCTATAATAAAAAAATAAAGTTCAGTTATGCTCTACTTACTAACCTAGACATTGTTCATAATACAAAGCATACCAAGAGAACAGAGCAGCAACAAAATTCACAATATGATCCTTTTTACAAAAAAAAAAAAAAAAAATTTCCATTTATACACAGAAAATCAAAAAATGACATACTATACAATAAAATGTAAAGTTACCTTACACCTGAGACTGGTTATTATCCCAAAGTCTGGGGGAAAAAAATGTTGGTGAGGATGTGGAGAAAAGGGGAACACTTTTACACTGATGGTAGGAGTGCAAACTGGTGCAACCATTATGGAAAACAGTGTGGAAATTCCTCAAAAAGTTGAAGATGGAAATTCCATATGATCCCACCATCCCACAACTGGGTATTTACCCAAAAGATACAAAAACACTGAACTCACAGAGATTTATGCACCCCCCTATTTATTGCAGCCCTATTTACAAGAGCTAAGAACTGGAAACTACCTAAGTGCTTAATATCAGATGAATGGATAAAGAAGATGTGGTACATATACACAATGGAACACTACACAGCCCTTAGAAGAGATGAAATCCTGTCATTTGAATCAACATGGATGGATCTAGAGGGAATGATGCTAAGTGAAACAAGTGAAAAGAAGAAAGATACCAGATGACCTCATTCACAGGTGGAATGTTAACAGACAAAGGAACAGATGAAACAAAAACAACCCCTGGATACCTGCAACAGAACTGAGGTTACCAACAGGGAATGGGATAGGTAATGGGATGGGGAGTGGCGGGAGGGTGGAGTAAGAAGTGGTGGTGAAGTCCACTGGACAACAGTGAAGAACTCTTGGTGATTTGGTGGAGGGTAGGGTGTGTTGACATATATCTGAGGAATGGAGAAACTGTACATATGGGAAACTATACACATGAGTTTATTTTAATGTGTGGAATAAGTCACTGCGTAAAAAAATATGAACAGTGCTTATTGCTATATGGTAGCATTATTTTTCTTTTCTACTCAATGCATATACTTCTAACAAAGAACTTTTTGGTAATAAAAAGCATACTGTTATTAAAATTTGAAAATAATTAAGCTTTAATTTTTTTTTTAAAGGAAAGGTGCAAGCAGGAATGAAGCCAAGTAGGCAGCCAGGCAGGAAGAGAGAGAAGAGGGGAAATATTTTATTTTATTTTTATTTTGTTGTTCGCACTGATTGTTTCCCCCTGGACCCAGGACAAAAACCCAAGGGTATGTAGCCTGTGCTCCTTTGGAGGCCAGTTTTAACTGCTACATCACCATGGTGTACTCCCCTAAGCTTTAAATGTAAAAAAAAATTTCGAAAGTATCTTAAACACCCAAAAGAATGACATATCCTGAAAAGTTAACTTTCTCTTTCAAATAAACATTCAAGTTTATTTGGAGACTCACATTCAAATAATGCTTAAAAGTAGTAATATATTATTGGTGTACCCTGTTGGAACAGCAGCTGAGTCAACTGCCTCTGACCAGGCATAATCCACATAAATCCCAAGGAACCAGGTTTGCATCCACGGCTGAGGGGGAACAACTGAGATAAACTAAATAAAAATTAATTTTTAAAATGCTTCTTCCTGGCACGCTCTGGTGGAGGTGCAGTTGTCAATTGCCTCCAAAGGAGGCTAGCCACATACCCCTGGGTTCGGGTCCCAGGTGGTGGGGATGAGTGGGGACACAACCAGCGTGAACTAAATGGAAATAAAGTGGAATAATTCTTCCTCCTCTTTCTGCCTGCCTGCACCTTTCCTTTAAAAACAAAAAACAAAACTTCTTCCTCATCTCTTTCTGCCTTCCATGTCTATTTGCCTTCATTCCTGCCTGAAACTTTCATATATACATTCATACACATACATACATACATACATACATACATACCTGTACTCTTCTCCACTACCAAGTTACTCTCAGGTAACTTCAGATTAATTGAATTCCAACTAAGATAAACATGAAGCACTTTTTACCTGGTGGTCATCCAATAATCAACTATCTATAGCTTTTTCCCTTCATCTTATTCACCCAAAATAAGAAACTGAGTGTTAAAAAACCATACATAGTACAATCATTAGAAAAGAAAAGATGGCTGGCAGCATTAGTCCTTCCTGCACCAGCACAAGCTCTTGTTTTCAAACCCCAAGAAACTTTGACACTATTGTTATTCCTACAATCAGATCAAGAAACCACCCAAAGGAAAATGGTCACAAACAGAATGTAAAAAAGACCAATACTGATGTTTATTCTGCTTTATTTAAAATATAATGTTTTCTACTTTTTCTTTGGCACTAATGATCTTAAAATAAAAAACTTTTTAATCCTCTTCAGGGAAAATGATATGTAGAGTTCATATACCAGTGATAATAATAGCAATTATGTAGCTTATGCTAGGCCCCATTCTAAGCAGTTTATATTTATTTTACTTATATTAACTCATTTCATTCTTACAACCCTAAGATATAAGTTCTATTATAAACCCTATTTTACAGATGAGGAAAATGCGTCACAGAGAGGTCAAATAACTTGTCCACCCTGTCACATAGATAGTAAACAAAATAACCAGAATCTGAACCCTGGCACTGTTACTCCACTTTAACCACATTTCACATTGTCTTCTCCATGTTACTAATATATTATCATGAGAGAGAATTATAAACAGATAAGAAGAAAAGATTGCCTTAATGTTTTTGAATTCTACATGGCCACTACAAAAGAATATTGCTGTTGAACAGGAAACAAATTGTTTTTAAAAAACTCACTTCGGAGGCAATAAGAGACTTTAATGTCTTTACCTTTGGCCCAAATGTAACTGTAAAACTAAGTTGAGAAAAATGAAAAATAATTACACAGGAGAAGCCTTCTTACCCTGTCAGAGTAAGGAAGAAAAAAAGAAAAAGATATAGAACACAACCTGAAATTTATAGAACATGATTAAATTTAAAGAAAATAAGATTTTGGTCTAAACCACTTTAGAATTTCTCCTTATTCTAACTTGAGAAAAAGTAATTGGGAAAGACCATTTTACAATAATTATAAATTGAAATTCAACGGGGTGGGTTTATTTTAATGATACAAAGAAAAAAATAATACTGTTCTGTATTGTGAAACAACTCTTCCTGAAAAACCCTGATCTAAATGATCAAATCTAAAATGCTTCGGAAACCACTCTGCTGTATACCATAGCCTCACTGCCTAAAACATATGCCAATTTATTGGTTCATTCAGAAGACTCACATTTAGTCGATTGGTATTTAGTATTCATTAAAATCTGTAGAGAATACCTACAATGCCAAAATTTCACTTTTAAATCTATTTGAATTGGGAGATTCCAAAATACAATTTGCTTCAAAGCTGGATGACAGCTGATATTGCAGATAGGTCTACCAAGTTGATGAGAACAAGACACATCTAAATTTAAGGCGAAATGAACTTTTGTACAGTGAAAACACAAATACTCTAGCTCATCTTTCAGGTTATCTTTTTATCAGTAGAATTATGTGGGCTCGTCCTCCTAAAGCTTGCCACCCCATGCAGAGCATCATGATTTTTCTACCAAATGAGTAATGGCAAGCCTAATTACAGAACTAATCTTAATTATTCTATAGCGTAAGTTGGTTTCTACAATTATGAGAAATATTATGCTTAAAGTCCACAGTATCAATCAGGAAATAAATATTTGGTTAAAAGCACCACCCATTTTACAAAAAAAAGTGGAAAAAAAATACTGTAAATTACTTAATTGCCTAATTTATATCTAAAATATTATTTAATCATAAAATACATTTATATACAGATTAAATGCATTTATCAGTAAATAGATGGTCAAGATTAATTTAACTTTATTAAACTGACTCAGAAAACATCCTTTTAACAAAAAGTTGTTATAGTAGTTGAGACAATAAGAAATCAAATTAAAGAAAAATAAACACTTTAATGTTCACATAAAACAAATACCATACTACCCAATGTCTCTGACCCACAGCCTCTGATGAATATAAATCTAGTCTAGCAGTTATCCAGGGCCCTCATTAACCTCTACTAATGTCTAATTAATAATACAAATACAAAGAGAATACCTTTTTGAGACTTAGTAGGGTTTATAGTTTCCATAGTTACAGAAGTCCCACTTCACTAATGTAGCTTCTCTTCATCCTGGATCACTGCCATAATTCTGTGACATTTATCAGAAAACTGCAATCCTCTTGCTACTATTAAACATAAACATTTGCTTTCCACAAATCAACAATATGAATCAACTATGCATATTAATAGTAAAAAAACTTTTCAAATCTAAATGAGGTTAATGTGACTACTTCATGAATTTTTCACAAAGTCGTTTGTAGTCTACTCTGGCTCATCAAATGTTTTTGATTATTCAAAATGGTGTTTAGGTCATCCCTTTCACAGTTAAAGCTAAAGATCTTAGATCCCACAAAAATGCAGGAAAATTTTACACTTCATGAAAAAACAGACGAACAAAAACCATAAATGTTCTAGACAATGAAAACATACTCTCTAAACAGGAAAACGAAAATGGTCTTCTTTTCACATGCCACCACACAATTACCTCTGTAACATTAAAAAAAATTCACTATGTTCTTAGATATACCTTAAATATGTTTAACTGCACATGTAATATTTGGCTGCTATTAAGAATACAGAAATAGTCATTCTAACCAATAAAACAGTGAGAGACTATTCATTATTCATATTGAGTTTGTTTATAGCCAACCATTCATTTAATAGATATATTTTTATTTAGACAGAATCAATTCCTGTGCTCAGAAATGTCAATCAGGTATAGCCACTATGGAAAACAGCTTGGACATTCCTCAAAAAATTAAAAACGGGCACACCCCAGTCAAGTAGCACTAAGAAAAGCACTTCATACTCTTCAATTCATTTGTTAATGTGCTCTTAATTTAGTATTCACTAAATATTTTTTCTGTGCCAAATTTAGTGTTTATTCTATCCTTATAAAGTTTTATTGGAAATCATTTTCAAGAGTTATTTTTTAATTTTTATTTACTAAATTTTACATTGTAAATATGTTTTGTGTTGATTATGATAGAGTAATTTAATTGATGGCATTTTGCTCAACTACGTAATTATCCAGTTTTAAAAAAAGCAATACTTAGTTTTCTAAAGGTAAGAGGTAGTCAAAATATATCTAAAGTATCTGTAATTCAAATAATATATTAAATATTATAGGTAAAAATAATCTAAAAGATGAAAAGTTTTTCAATTTTAATTGTAAACTTCATGCTATGGCACACACCCTGGTGGGTAGCAGCAGTTAGGTGGTTCACCTCCAAAGGAGCACAAGCCAACATACATAACTTTGGGTTGGAGGCCCAACAGCCCAGGTTCGGGGAGGAAACAACCAGTGTGAACAACTAAATAAAAAAAAAAAAAAAAATGCTTCTAAAAAAACAAACAAGAATAATTCATGCTATGTTTCTATTTCCCATTCATTAACTTACATTAGCCTAATAATCTAGAGAATATAATTTAATAACAAAAAAGAAAAAGAACATAGAAAAAAGTCTGAGTTCACAATTTTATAAAAGTAAATTATTTATCCTTATAACTGTCTACTATCTAATATTTTTATAAATTAAATTTCACTTAAAAACATCTAGTATTATTAATTTCATTTTACAGTAGCATTTGTTTCAAGCAAAATTTTCTATTCAGAATGAAAACTAAACAAGTAAGTTGCTACTCAAAATCTGGAGAAAAGAGAACTAATCAATTCTCTAATACTCTCTAATTGAAACTCCACTGTGAAGGATAGCTACTTGTAGCTTAAGTATGTTTGGATGTTCATTACTATAAGACATACTTTCAAATACAAGGTGCTTTATTGACTTACCCAGATAATTGTAATGAAAACTTTAGTTCAAACATGAAATTAAGATTGTGTAATCAGGCCCCTGTCAAATATTTAACTGTCTCATTTTATCACTTAAAAAAACAGTATTTTAATGTCTAATGCCCAAACTAGCAGTATAATATATAACACATACTTTTTGATTACTGGATAAATAAATTTTATTCAAAATTAGTATTTATGATACATTTCATCACAAAATAGTACTCACTTATGTGGGATAAGCTTTTATCTTTTTGCTTAATCTAGAGAAACCATTTGCCAGAGTAAGTACATATACCCTACATACTCTTCAACTCTACAATCCTCTGAAGACTTAAAACTTTTAAAAAGAAATTTTTAATATCTAAATTTAAGTACAGGGACAAACTATATGCTCTATGCTCTATGCTCTGGTACATATTTCAGAAGACTATTTTTCTATTAACAAATAAAAGTCAACCATATTAATTTAACTTCATTCACCAATCTAGATTAAATTACTACACTCTTTAAAACTGTTATTGTTTATTTATATACAATCTCTTCTACTAAAGTATAAGCAATATATGGAGGACAGGACTAAGCATAAATTCATTTTGAGTTAATGAAAAACAACAATATTATAACTAAGAAACATATACTTGCACATAAACATAAAAACTATCTCTAAAGTCTACAAACTTGGCTATATTATAGAAACATATAAAATATTTTTAATATATAAAATAAAATAAATTAAAAAATAAATAAAAAATACTTTAGTCCCCTACACCCCTAAAAATTGTTTTCCCTTTTAGAAGGTTATGATGGTTGAACAACAAAAATTAAAGAGAAAAGAGTACTCACTGTATAAATCATTTATAAAAAAATTTTTTAAAAGTGAACTAATTCTACAATAAGGAAAAACAGATTAGCCCTGAGAGGCTGGAGTGGGCAGAATTAACTACAAAAGAGCAAGAGGTAGCTTTACTGTGTGACTGAACATCCTACATCTTGACTGTGGGGATTATACAAATATATAATCACTTGGTAAAAATTCATGGAACATTTAAAATGTACCTCTACACCTCTATAAATATGGTTTGTTAGGGGAAAAAAAAAAAAAAAAAAGGAAAGGAAATAAAAGAAAGAAAAAGGATACAAGAAGTAACAGTAGAACCAACAAGCAAAAATTAGGGTATGATGAGAAAAGGGAGTCATGGATTAGTTAGAATGGGAAGAAAAAATGGGGAGAATGGTGGAAACAAGAACCGAAAATAAATTAGTAAGTCCCTATGCAAAATATCACTTGTATAACACTTTATAGTTTTCAATGTCCTCTAAAATTATTTCAGTTATTTTTGCTCATAATTCTGAAGTAAAGCAAGACTAATAATAATGTGCCTGCTAAAGAAAAGGAATGCTCACAAGTTTTCCATGAGGCCTGAAGACCAAACTAAAGTTAAAATCCTTATTTTCTAATGCCTAACAGAATTTCCAGGAAATAAAGACCAACTATAACTGAAATAGAACTAATTCCTGAGGTTCTCTATTAATACTGCTTATCCTGTTGCTATCCTGTTGCTATCTCTTCTCAAATTTAGTTTAGCTCTGAAACACACCAGGTGATATAGGTTGTAATGACTTCTATGAATGAACTACTGCCAAACAAATCAAGAGACCCAGGCTCAATCCCTAGTTATGTGGTTTGCTTGCACTTTTCCCCTACCTTTCATTTTTGAATGCTGCTAAGTCAGAGGTGGTTTGGTCAGTAATATGCTTCAGCTAAATTTTAAAGACACCCACCCAAGTCAATTATTTGTTACTTCTGAGTGTTAAAATCTTCCCCAAAAGGTCCTCATCATATTCTTTACTGATATTTATGCATGACTTACAAAATACTTGCTAATTTATAGAAGAAGAAGCTGCTTAAAGAATCCTACACAAAGTATTCTTTCTATAACCAACTGGAGAGTGGTATAATCTTAGTATAGCCCAAAGTGTAAAACGCCAATTAGCAAATTTTTGTACTTTAAGAAAGTCAATGTAAGCTCAAAATTCTAGGATCAAATTGTTGAGTTTCAAATTGTAGCTGCCTCCACTAATTATACAATGCTGGGAAAATTAATGAATCCTGTGTGCTCTCTTATGAAAAAAGAACACTAATAATGACTATGAGAATATTGATACTATACTATCTAGAATTTTTCTGAAGATTAAACATGAAAAATATTTTTTAAGTGCTAGTACAGAGAAATTGTTCAAGAATGTTTCAATTACTACTAACATTGAATTTGTTATTCTTTCTTTCCTTATTGTTTCTTTTAATGTCCTACAAAGATTGTTTAAAATAGATTATTTTAATTAAAACGAAATTTATAGAGATAAACAATTTAGCTCACCACCAGAAACTTTTCTGTTCTTGCCTCACCTTCAAAAGCAAGCACCTACCCGACTGACTAAAGGATTAATCAATATTTATGGCTGTCCAACAGTAATCATCATCACCTATTTATCAAGTAAATGCTATTAAAAAGAAAATAAAAATTCTATTTTCAATAGTGAAGAGTAAATAAAAGTAAAAATTTCATGTAACATCTTTAGTTCAACTCACCAAAAATATAGATCATTCAGCCTTTATCACATCAGGTTTTATTTATATCTGAAAACTAACTCATCTGTAGTTAATCCATAAAAAACGTCTATCTTTTCATTCCAGTATATGTTTATAATTAGTGTAAAAAACATCACTGGCTTTAATTTTTAGTAAGATGAGCAAATAAAAGACAGGTGAATTTCTTTTATATATCTTGAAATAAAATCTTAGCAATAAGATAATGTAAGTTAATAACCAACATCTCTATTGAAGACAGTCCTAATTAAACTGACAAAATTATCCTTCAACTGTGTGCCCTGGTCGGGGCACAAGTCAGGCTAGGTCAGTTGCAAGCCACATAGCAAATGGGTTCTAGTTCCCGACCAGAGGTGGAGCAACCAGTGTCAACAACTAAAATAAAAATAAAGATGCTTCTTTCTCCCCTTTCTTCCTGCCTGCCTACTTCTCTTCATTCCCATCGGCATCTTTCCTTTAAAAAAAAAAAAAACAACTATCCTGTCTCAGATCCAATTGATGTTTCAGATTAATGACCTTTTTCCCCCTAGTTATGTTATTTTTAATAGAAAATGTAATCTTATGAGTCAATCTTTTCTAGTAAAAACTGTCTTTTTTATATATAATATTGATCATAGTAAGATGCATTTTTTTCTGGACTACTACTTTCAAGTTCCAGGAGACTCCTGAAATAATTACAGTAGGATCAAAACTGAAGTAAGATCGGGCCAAGAACTATCTGATAAATTATGGATTTCTAGTCTCTTATTTTAATAAGCAATACTATTCCAGTACTGAATACACATAATGAAAACAGAACTTAGGAACTCAAAAACAAGTGGTAGGAAATCAAGAGAAAGATGAATTCTAGAAGCAAGAAGTTGGGATGAACTAGGTATGAGTTTTGCCATATGTCTGAACTCCTTTTCCATAATATTTTCAGTTTTCTAGGTATGAATCAACAGAGATTAATAGATACAGAACTAGAAAATAATTCAACAGATTATTTCTAATGTTAAATGTTTATTTTCAAAAAATCCAGTCTAGTAAGAGTTCTTTATACATTTCATGTAAGATGTAATGCCCCAACTACCTTACTAACAGGGCTCTTAGGAAGAAGAGAAATAAATCAAGCCTAAATCAATTCAGAAATATTCCATAAAGTCAATAAAACACTGCCTCTATTTTTAGGATTTTCGCTTGTGAACTCTACAGTATAATTATGCATTGTACCACTGCAAATAAATTGAGTTTTCTAAAGTAGATAATTTCCCCTAACTCATTATAATATTTCATATTTTCACTTCAAAAAAATCTTCTAGTCTTAAATGTGTAAGTCATTCCGGGATCATATCACAATGACATTTAGCTTTTGTTTAACCAGTTTTTTGGTTTTTTTTTTTTAAGGAAAGGTGCAGGCAGGAAAGGCGAGTAGGCTGGTAGGCAGAAAGAGGGGGAAGCAGCATTTTACTTTATTTTTCTTTATTTGTTCACATTGGTTGTTCCCTGCCAGAACTAGCATGAGAATTCAGATCAGATCCTTAGGATGTATATGGATGCATGCCTATTTAACCAGTTCTTTAATTTGATCCAGCATGTAACCTTTTAACTCATGCTTTTATTAGTCAAATGCTTTCATTGCTCTAATTTTTCCAATTTGCTTATATAATTTTCCTATTCTGATTTTCTACCATCTTAGCTTACATTTCTGCATTTCTAGAATGATCTCTTAATTAACTCATTTAGTTTCATTTTTATCTCACTTTTTTATATGCTAAGCAATAAATTTTCTCAATATAGAGATATAAGAAATGGTACCCTCCTTTCTCTGTAGTTGAACTTTTTCTCTAAGGCACTCCAAAAGAGAATCCTAGCCTTCAAATCTGAACCCCTAATTGTCAACCATTTTATTACTTTTTAATATATACAAACTACCTTCTTTAAAGACAGGGAAAATTCAAATACGAGATCAAATATTAAAAACTTACAGCACATACTTTTGTTCATGATTTTTTTGTGTGTAAGCTGCATACTGCAACAGCATCACTTTCAATTTATTTATTTATTTTATTAAAAGTTTCTCGTGGTGCGCCCTGGTGGAGCAGCAGTTGGGTCAATCACCTCCAAAGGATGCAGGCAACATACCCCTGGGTTTGAGTATGGGGGGGAGGCATAGCAGCGCAGGGGGAAAGCAACCAGTGTAAATAACTGAATTTTGTTTTTAAAAAGTTTCTTGTGTATTATGAGGTCATCGGAACACTTTTTTAATCAGAAATGTTATTTTAACGACTATGCATATACATTGCCTTAAATAGCTACACCCTTTCCCACTGTCAGGCAATCACTATATTAAATAAAAAGGTAGTAGCAGGAAAAACCAGCATTGATAAATGCACATTTAACTGAATGGCAAAGAGATCTTGAATCTATTTTTAAATAACAGCCAACAGGAGGTTTTCCAGCCTTCTTTTCCTAAAAAAAAAAATAACAAGATTTGGGACAAATATGATTTATTAAAAAAATAATAAATTATAGGTTAATAACCAAATTCCCCTCACTTAGGGCTGAGTTTTTAACTATTAGATAGGAATCTAGACTCTGTTATAAAGTATACATACATAAATTTGACTAGACAATACTTTTATATAACAGGGAGTTAGCACAGTATAGCAGTTATACAGACTCTAAAGTGAGATTTAAGTTGACTCTAAATTTACCAGCTGTGTGACTAAGTAAATGACTGAACCGCTCCCTGCTTTAGCCTCCTCATCGGTAAAATGGGAAAATAACCATCATCTAAAAGAGTTGTTACAATAACTCAGTGAGTTCACATTTGTAAAGTTCCTGGCATATAGTAAGCACTATATAGATGGTTGTTGTTAACCAACATTTCTTAAGCCGTTGCTATATGCTAGTTTAAAGGTTTTACATGCATTTGTCTCAAATAAACTTCACAACAACCTATGATGAAGATTCTCTTACCCCCATTTCAAGGGAAGAAAACTGAAGCACAAAAAGATTATAAATGACTAAGCTAAGGCCACATGCAAGTGTCAAAACAAGTGTCTGAACCCAAATCCAACTACATGCTCTATTTTAACAGATTAAAAACTATACTATATACCAGAAGCAGCCTCCTGCTATACTTCATCTTGCAAAAAAGGATAGGGAAGATACAGGAAACCTTGCTGAAATAAATCAGAATATCTATTGCCTGGAATAAAAGAGTATTTTAAAAGTAATATAAGAACAAGACACTATAATACAAAAGATGTGTATGAAATAATATGTCTAATATTTGTTTTAAAATACAGTTTGGAGGAGGAAAAAAGATGAAAGAAACCAGTTTAGACATACATTGATAATTTGTTAAAGTCTGGTGATGGGAATATGTAGGAGGGTCCATTATTTTATTCTACTTTTGTATACTCCTTAAATATACAAAAGGTTATAAAAGGTTAAAAATAGAAATAGTGTGCATAGATCAAATATTTTCATTATACAAACCAACAACTCTCTTATCGTGCACCAAAAATATAAAAAAGGACAAGGCATAATTGATAATTTACACAGTTTACGTTTTTATATAATCTGAAAAGGGTGGTCTTATTTTAATAATTAAGTATCATCCTAACCAAAATAAAAACAAAAAATTAACAGAAATATTTAGGTACAAACCTCCCCCCACACACACACTAAATGGTTGTATTTCCATAAACTAATTAAAAATATCTGCTTACATAGCTCACTTTTTGCTTTTCTTTTTTTCATCTTTCTCCTGCCTGATAATCTCTTAAGATGATGGACATTCTGGTTTGCTGCCCAGAAATGGATGGGTTTGTACACATAAATATGACTCTGTAACACGGTCACAAATTAAACAACATGAATAGAAACTAGAAAACTGCTTCAATAAGAAACTCTTCTAAAAGCTCCACACTTCAAATCTTCAAATTGTAGTTGATTTTCTTTTTAAGGCAAGGCACAGGCAGGAATGAAGGTGCATAAGCAGATAGGTAGGAGGAATGAAGAGGAAGAAGAAACTTCATTAACTGCTGCTCCACCAGGGTGTGCCTATAGTTGACTTTCATACTAATGTATTTCTCTGGGTCTCTTATAATTAATTAATTTGAAAATCTTTTATATGCTTTAAACTATACTGTTAAGAATTTAGCTGATACTACAGGGAAAAAAAACTAACATTTATTAAGCCAAATTCTATACTAGGTATTTTCATACACATTACCCCACTAAATTTAAAAGATGACATACATGTTTATAGAAATATATTAAAGTTTAGAAAAGTAAAATCATTTGCCCGAAGTCACATGCATTCAAATTTAAGCCCAAGTACAAAACCCTCTTTTCTCCCCACTATACCAGGCGACCATATGGGAGACAAATATCTACAACACTCTCGTCAAACTTAAATATTTAGGGCCCTTTTTAAGTAGACCACAAAACGTTTGTTACATATATATGTAACTGTGACAAAACACGAAAGCATTGTTTTGCAGTGTGTCTTTTCTACAAGTCTCAATTTCAACCTCAGATTACTCATCTCTATAAAGGGAAATATCCTTGCTGTCCAGTTCCAGGATCACAAAATTCAAATATGATATATGTGAAATCATATCAAAAACCAGTCTTTTTTTTTAATATCAAAATGCTAAATGTTAACAAGACAAAATAAAGCTTTCCAAAGTAACTATCGGCTATTTAAATTATTCTATACATTCTATGGACATTCCAGAACTTTCTAAAACCCATTTTTCTAAGTATAGCTCCATCATCTCTATTACTTGGCTTTTCTTATCCTTAAAAATAATCCAACAGTAATGACATTAATGCTTTTGTAATAAATAATTAACATACCATTTGAAATGTTCAGCATCTAAAAGTTCGAAATTTGGAATTTTCAAACTAAATATGTGTTCGGTGTCACTCTTAGTTATATTCATAATCTTAATCTTTTAAATCCTTTGATACTCAGTTTTTTGTAAAAAGCTAGAATTAAGATATGGAATTCTAAAGTAGAACACCCAACACATAATTTTAAGTGATTTTGTAAGATATTTTGAAGGATTCTCAAAGCAAATATAAAAGCTAACAAGACATCAAACAAAACAACAAAATCCAGGGAAACATTCAGCTGCTCTAAAAGAAGGATCAGGCCCTTTATGAAAAAACTACATTGTATGAGTTTGCAAAGTTTCACACTTTCTCACTTAAAACTTTATTTCAGAGAAAGCCTTTGCATATTCACACAATGTACTTTAAAATGGCACTTTGCTGACCTTCCAATAGTCCAGCTCTATGAAAATTCTGTGATGGGTGTAACTTCAGAGAATCTGAAAAACACAAAAAGCATTAAGTACTTTTTTATGCTGAATGATTTAAAAGAAGAAAAAAAAAGCAGCCAAGGATAGCATACATCTCTTACATAACTGTCATGTGATTTTAAAAGCTAAAGAATTACCTCTTTAGGCTGAATTACCTCTACATTGGTGTCTATGCTAAACTTGGATTTTCATAAAGCACTTGTTTCATGGAAAATTATCTGATGATTACTGCATAAATGGTGTTAATGTCTTGACTATTTTTAGACCCCAATTGTACCACATTAGCCCTCCTCTAAGAATCATTTCATGACATGGTTCGTCCTTCTGACACTCAAAACTACAATATTTCTAAACTACTTCAGGTAACGTTGCCCGACAAACATCAGGATGGTGACGGCCAACTAAAGTCATCAGAGCAACAGACAATGGCTACAGTTTCTAAGTAGGACTCTAGAACTCTATGTACAAAGTCAATTGTAGGTCTATAAAGTCCAGTACCTTCCAGAGTAAACCATCTACGCTGATTCACTTAAATAACTTAAATGTACTAATGTGAATATACAAATGCGAACTCCCCTTTTTGGGGTAAGTGGTGGAATCAGCAGATGGATACATCAAACCAAAACTGAAGGAAGAAATGCTGAATTTCTTAGGAGGAAGGCTCACAACGGCACATACATATATATATATATATATATATGTATATATATATATATATGTATTTTTTTTTTTAATTTGATGACACTCAATAGCTTATCACCCAGTTATACCCTCTGCCCCCAAGTCAGGAGTTTAACAAGTGGTGACGAGCGCAGTGGAAACATTTCGGTTTGATGCCCCTTGCACAGGAAACCTGTTCTAACACATTCTTGTGGTGTCCAGTATAGGAATTTAACCCCAGTAGAGATCAGCTCAAATGTTAATATTTTAGATCCTGGGAGTCCTCTTCAGGCCTTAGCCAAAAGAGTTTAAAAACAGGAATCTGGTCCCTGCCCCCTCCCTGCACGGCAACGAAAAGAAAATTCTCAAAGGACGTCGGTGCCCGAGCTGGTACCCGTGGGACAGGAGAGGAATATAACTAATCCAGGGAGATCACCCCATCTTTGTAAAAGACGGGCAGAAGTACGTAATTAGAATGCTACGGAGGTGGAAAGAGTGTGGGGGGGAGAAAATTGGGGCCCTTTCTAGCAATGACGAGGAGAGGAAGAACGCCTGATCGAGGGGGGCCGTCCCAACCAGGGGAGGGAGTGGACTAGGCCGGAGGGAGAGGGGGGCAGAACGATGGTGCAAA